>JAEAOA010001694.1:6837500-7437500 GCA_016746295.1 Potamilus streckersoni
ACAAACTCTAAATCCTATTTTCCAGTTTTTTTTATTGTTGTCTAGGGAAATATTTTCTTTTGCTAAAATATACAAAGCATGTTGGCTTCACTCTTTTCTTTTTTCCTGAGTTCTAGCCCTTGTCACGTAACAATATATATATATATATATATATATATATATATATATATATATATATATATATATATATATATATATATATATATATATATAGACGCAATAAACTGACGACGAACAGTACGAAACTAGTAACTAACTAGCCTAAGCGCTTTCGACTCTTAATGAGTCTTTTTCAAAGGCAAATACAAAACATAGTTACGACAAACAAATAAACACATTTGTTTTTGCCTTTGAAAAAGACTCATTAAGAGTCGAAAGCGCTTAGGCTAGTTAGTTACTAGTTTCGTACTGTTCGTCGTCAGTTTATTGCGTCTATTTTAATTAATCCCTGACAAACGTGATCCCTTGGTGGATCCAGTACGCTTGAGAGGGTTGTTATTCGCCATATGATTTGTATTCTTTATATATATATATATATATATATATATATATATATATATATATATATACACACACACACACACACACCGTATCATTAATGCAATTCAAGTCACAAGCTATTTACATTTTTGTTTTGTCTTTTGTATATTACTTATATAATAAGATGTTAACGGTCATTTTACTTCTTTTCTTCCGGACCGCTCCGGTAGCCCAGTGGTTACAGTGGTCGAACCCTGGCCGAGTCATACCAAGACATAAAAAGTAGTGCTAACAGGCTAGTGTTAGGCATGGTCTTTCTCAAGTCGGGATAATGTGACTGGATGGGAGATGATGTTGCAAGTCTGCGGAATTTTTACCCAGTGCTAAACATCACAATAAACTGCCACACTTAAGACGTTGTAGCGATAAGACTGAAAATATTTTAAAGCTACGTTAAAAATCAAAATCGCACACACACACGCACGCACACACACACACACACACACTTTTTCTCATTCTTCTTGTAGAGTGCAATAATGACTTACATGATTGATAGCCGTGTCCCTTGTTTGACAATATCAGTGTAAAGTGTCATACAGTGAAGAGAATAATCATTTTTAAAAATATATATTATTCATCTGATTCGATTAAAAATGACAACAAAAAAAAATTAAAAAAGGGTTGATGATATTCCACGAACTTAATTAATTTTGCATCTGTATATTTCGAGTAATGCTTTGTCTCCATGTTTAAAACCATGTCTATAGCAAATTTCTCAGTTCCTATGGCAAAGGTATCCGTGCCTATTGCAATTCTAAAAGTACCAAGAGTGTTTCACTGAAACTATAGACAGATCCATTCGTGACTAATGAACATTTTTATCTGATGTATTACACGGATTAATTATCATCAACTATCCGACATGTACCCGTCCTGTATCATGTACAACCATTTCATGAATTACGTTTGCTGATTTTGTTTTACCTTTTTTTTCCATTTGGAAGCACCTTTCATCTATGCAAAACCTAACTAGACACAAAACATTTGCATGTCACTTTACTTGCTTACTATGTTGAACATATGCTTAATTTTAGTTACTTCTCTTTAGAACATTGTATGACGTAAAACACAGGCATAATACCATTCTGTGACGTAAAACGCAGTCATAATACCATTCTCTGACGTAAAACAGGCATAATATCATTCTCTGACGTAAAACAGTCATAATACAATTCTCTGACGTAAAACACAACCATAATACCATTCTCTGACGCTAAACAGGCATAATACCATTCTCTGTCGTAAAACATATATAATAACATTCTCATCACCATTTGAGCATCGATGGCCTTTTATTTCTAACTATGTATGTCATTTGTTCCTAATCCGAGAGTGGTCTAAGAAGCTGGAATTTACAGATCACTCATATTTCATCTTAGTGCGCGTGGATACAAGCCTCGTTTATAGTTATGTAAGAAAGGCAGCCAATAGCTTGCCGTGGGTCGGCGGTTCTTACCGAGTTTTCCTGGATTATTCCTATATTGTGAGTCATATGCTGAGAAATGGTGGAAAACTACAAAACAAAACCACAAAAATCATATTCCGACAACCAGTATACATGATGATTGGACGATTTCTTATCCTAAAATGCTGCAAGAAACCTTAACCAAATTCGAAACAATACATTTAGGCATCAATACTTTTCACATTGTACTAATGGTGCTCAGAATCAAAAAGTTTCAAATATCACTGCCATGAAATTATGAAATTAGAATAAAAATTTAAAAACAAAAACCTTTCCCCTCCACAATTGCTCGTAAAATCAGGTCATCTAAAAAAAATCAGTCTAATAGAATTCCACCAAATTGACATTGAACATGTTTACATCAAGACATTAAGTTTTTCAGAACTTTCAGACGTTAAGTGTTCATTTATTTATGAATATATTAACTAATTCAATACATTGCTTTTTGTTACGATAATTGATATTACAGTAACATCATTATCAGTAGACGTTCTCTTTAGTAATATGCGCAACACTGTGTCTAGTGTAGTGAGGATGTCTTTTTTCTTATCAGAGTAAAGCTATATCCGGCAACAGAAGTGATATGTGTTCTTTTTATATTCGTAAACCATATATAAATAAATGGAGACAAAAACAGTTTAATTTACCTTTCAATATGTAAAATTGATAACTTATTATGAATTTATCGAATTTTTAATTAAAACTTTTTAGAGATGTCACACTTTCCAAACGGCGAATCCAATGTTTACTTTAATGGACGTTCCATTTCAGAAAAAATTGTTCAATTATGCCCCTTTAT
Source organism: Potamilus streckersoni (assembly GCA_016746295.1). Classification (NCBI taxonomy): domain Eukaryota; kingdom Metazoa; phylum Mollusca; class Bivalvia; order Unionida; family Unionidae; genus Potamilus; species Potamilus streckersoni. The sequence continues at coordinate 6,840,305 of JAEAOA010001694.1, forward strand.
ACAACTTTGTTAAAAGATTTTAAGATTGTAAAAGTTAATAAAATCAGATTTTAAATTTATACAATATTTTATGTCATTTTGATCAATAAATAGTTACAAGATAAACCACAGGGATGAATGTAACTCCTAAATAGCGCAATATTTTTTGGCTGTTTTGTACAAGTAATTCATAAAACCATAAAAGTTCAGTTCCAATTTCTCTGCTAAACTGTTTCAATATATATATACATCAGTAAGGAAACGACCTGGTCTGTACATGTTGCCATTGTGAAGTAGAAATAACCAAAATGAGTATGTAATCATAGCATTTAAACCTATAAGATGATACACAGTCGGTTAATCCAGTATGTTTCCTTTAACTGACATTCCATTTTCCAAATTAACAATATTACGCGCCTTAAAGAAACTATCGTGAAACTTGTGGAAGCCGTCATTCAAGTAAGTGGAGATTAAAATGGACCGATAACAATATTTATTTGAGATCTTTGTTTATACGTTTAAGTACTTACTGGCGGGTTGATCCAAACGGTGACCAATCGTCCGGTTCTATATGAGACTGTTCAGTTTTTCAGCAGATCTATCCCCTTCTTAACATTATTATTTTTGCCTGTATGCAAACGCGTATTTGGTATTCAGCATATATTAGATCCGTCAGTGTAAAACATATTTTTTCTTACAAGTTATTCAATAATTAACATTAGATGTTTTCACAGTTAGTATTATAAGGCATCTTATACATTTCTATGGTATTACTGCCACTGAAACAAGCATTTTGATTAATGAAAGGACAGTGTACACATATGGGTTTATTATATTTAGTTGATGAACCATGAATTTTAAATAGGCAACAGAATTAATCATTTAGAATTGAAATATTTTTAAATTGTGAAATCTGATGACAGAACCAATATGCCTTACTGTCCAGTTGCATTTTTCATACCTAATAAACATATTTATATTTCATCTTGGCCTCTTATTATATATGATTATGTACGAAGTTCAGCTTTATTTCCTCACTATAGTTTTGATTAAATATATATACACGTGCACGACACCATAGGTAACAGTTACATGTATGTTCTGCAATTACATTTTGCTTTTGCTTATGCTTCTCTCGTACTCTCTTGTTCGTGCGATTATACAACTTTCTCGCATGTTAAACTAATAAGACGTATCTGAACTGTACGTAGCAGCGCCATAACTTCCCATACAAAATAATATATTGAAAACTACCCTTCAAAAAACATGCAAAAAAAATGATATGCAAAAAGCATAACTAAATTCCTTCCTTTTCATAGATTTCATGATCTACCTCAGTAACAACCTTGTCATGTGCCATTGCTCTTGCGTCAGCGCTTACCGCCTTTCTAAACTACCATGTTTCTTTTTTATTTTTTTATTTTTAGGAGGTGGGGGTGGCGCTCAACTAGCAACTACACGGTCACTCACTTAAAGTTTCTTTTTCTCATGCGCTATTCAACGTAGACAAGTAGATTAAATGTCGCTGAAATCAAATTTTGGAACGATAATGGAGGGAATACGAATATTTTTAAACTGATTAATAAATTCAACCAGTGCGTATTCTGTTCACATTGAGACTAATAACTAGAACAGATCTCACTAGACATTAGGTGATGTTAATTGTGTCCCACACTCAAGGTATAGTGCACTCTATTTTTTTCATTTTCATGGAAAATTATTTTTGACACGATTTTGAACAGATAGATCCAATCCTCCAAGAACAGACCCGTTTCATTTTCTAAATTAACTGTCATGTATCGATTAAACTCCTACGTCCTTACGATTGACTGCATCCATATGCTGATTTCTTCGGTAATTTTCTTTTACCTTATCAATGTGTATCTTGGATACGATAACTCATTCTTGTCTAGGGATGTAATAAATCATAAACGTTATTAATTATGCACGTGTCTTGATCAAACACAGTGACACGAACACACACTTTCATACCAATTTATTTTCTTCCTTTACTGTATTTGGCGAAACACACAAACAATTGTTCATTGGCATTTTTTTTCGCAGTGATTAACTTAATTATTAGTTGCCTGAGCGACCTAAGTAATTACTAACAGTAAAATGTTCGCTAATCTCCCAAAAGGCAACGCTGCTTTCGGTCACTTGTAAATGTGGAAATAGCAAGGTTTAGATCTTATTACGACGCAGGGCTTCTTGTCGGAACATCCTCATCCAGACAGTCGTATACCGTAATCTTGCATTTTCGGAATACAAAGTGTTCAGTGTGTATGGTTAGAGAGCAATGTTAAACTCACAAAAGCGAATTCACTTAATTTAATATCTAGGAAAGTTAATCGCAAAGCACCTGAGCTTCCATTCTAGATAGAAATGGCGTTTGTCGATAACACATCAGCAGATTTGTCTGCATCTATTCAGACACATCACCCTTCGACGGATGCCTTTCCCTTGGATTTTTCTCTGCAGTATTTGTGTTGCTTTAATTTGTGGAATTTTTCCATTCCTATAAATATTTCAAATTCGTCGAAAGTTAACTCATCCTCGTCATGTCCTGAAGATTTGCTGATGACTCTAATGTGCAAACTGCTATTGGTGTCACGTGACAGTATTTTACCTGACCCATTGCCCCAATCTGTTACCATTGCTTTCATTACCTTATACATTCTGATTATAGTTTTGGGTATAGTGGGAAATGTCGTAGTAATCGTCGTGATAGGGCTTGCAAAAACCGTAAAATCTGTGACAGACCTGTACATCATGTCTCTGGCTGTGAGTGATCTCCTTATAGCTGTGCTGAACATGCCTTTCCAGCTTTATTTCATCGTGGCCAATGAATGGCTGACAGGTGGGGAAATGGGAGAATTTCTATGCAAGTTCACAAATTACATCCAAGGTGTAACCGTCGTGTCCAGTATTTTGACTCTGGCGGCCATAGCCATTGACAGGTGAGTACAAAAAGTAGTGAATCATTAGAAGACTACCTCTAAAAGTAGAAATTACGATATTTTTGCGTTTAAACATGTAACTTTAAATGCTTCGAAAAAATACCAGAAATTTGGATACCAAGACTGTTACTTTAAGTACGATTGGACATCTAATATCGAACAAAGTGTACCCACGAACAATTAATTTAAAGATCACACTGATAAATGTTTCTACCACTATCTATATTCACTGCTTTATGACCTAAATATAGGTTTAAATGTGTACGGATACTGAAACAGAGACATACGGACATACAATCAATAATGAGAACTCTGCGTCTATTAATATGTTACTCTATAGCGAATTTCGCAGTGTTATGAGGCAAGTTCGATAGCACAAACGGTAGAATGGCAGTATTTAAAATCGAATAAATTTATAGTTAGAAACGTTTTCTCGGAATTTATTTTCTTTTTAACACCTGTATTTTCCAGCTAATCCAAAAGATCAAATATGACAGTGGATTGAGTTGTTTGGTCCCGAATTAATGGCATATGAATGGACCGAGTTGGTATTGCTAACAAGTATATGTCATATGTAACTATATCTAAAATCTGTAGATTTCTCATTGAATGTAATTGAAGTGTTTTAGTTACATCCTGGTGTTAAAGCCGCTAACTGTACCAATTTTCCCTAAGAAGGAACGACGAATCCTGCCTCTTATAGCGGCCAGATGCAGAAACGCTGCACAGCTGGCTGCCGCTAAAGACCGTAGTCAAAAGTTAAATATAGTAAAATAAAATTTTTCACACATATAAGGAGTTAGTAGTAAACTATTGCTAATTAAAAATTTCTATAATTGTTCAACCGATTCCAATACAAGTCCCAACAAATTACCAACTCCTTTATTACGCATTCAAATCAGAAAAGAATTTAGCCGCATATTTATCTAAATATAAACATAATTGTCGTTGAAAGACTTAGCGATCATTTAAAAAGAAATTATTTGAATTTTAAAGATACTGAAAAGTTTTGAAGATCACCATTCTAAACATTTGGTATTTTCATTCATTGAATCCACAGAGAGACTCAAATATCAGACTTTTCAAACGCCTTGCTCAGAAATAGACAAAAATAAGACTAGAAAATGTTTCCTTGGAACAAGGACTATGAAGATAACAACTAAAAGTTAAATTTGTGATCTTTTGCAGCAAACAGCAAGTGAACGTGTATAGACCAGTCAATTACAATTTAGATTTAATTACTGGTTTGATAGATAATAGATAGAGAAGCTAAATTAACTTGCTTAGATGTAAAGAAAAGAAGGTTCAGACACTTTGAACATATTCACTTCAAGATGAACAACTATCAAACCAGACAATTGAATGTTACTATATATATATATATATATATATATATATATATATATATATATATATATATATATATATATATATATATATATTCCAAAATATGAACTTGAAGTTAAGTTTTGACAGTTTAGAGTTAGCATAAAACCGCATAGGTATGTTTAAGTCAACCACCAGTTATATGCGAATGATGAATGAGAAATCTCAGCCAAAATAAACATTCTGTACCCAAACTCCATGATTCTTTGAGATGCTGGTAAATAACGTTAGATGAAAGATGATAAATCAATAGACGAGAATATGATTAAAAGACCCAATAAATTTAAGGACTATCATCTAACACTAGCAACGCTTTAACCACAGACACACATTATCATCTTCCATGCAAAACTAAATTGATGTTTACAAAGCCAACTACAATAAACCTTATGGGTACATTGAAAAACAAAGCCAGGTATGTGATACATTACATAAATTTAATGCTTTAATTGCGTATTTGGTAAGCAGATGTGGAATTTGAGGAAAAGAACAACAATAAAAATAATAACAGACATGAACAAATAAGCAAAATGTCAAAGAGATAGACCATTCTCAAACAGAATCTTAACATGACCTGTCAGTCTCAAAATAAGAAAATGAAACCGATAAAACAATAGTCGTTGAATTTGCTGAGCTAGAGCTATACAAATTATTGTATAGCAAGATGAAAGACAGATGGTGATAGAATGAAGCTAAATATAACTGGTTCATATTTTCTGTGCATACCTTCTGAAACGGTAAATTTCTTTGATAATATGCAACAAAGTAAACAATTATGAGATGTTATTCAAGAACAACGTGCTTGGCATCTCACAAAGAAATAAGAAAATTCATGGGCATTTATAGATTGCGTTTCATAGCGTTACAGTTAGAGAGTTATGTAGTTTAAAATCAAAACTATATTAATTCAAGACTGACAAAGATGAAAAGATGGACTGCAATGAAATTAAGAACGCGTGATTAAAACGAATCTAAAACTGCCTATGTACAAAGAAGGTTGCTAAAAAGGAAAATTATCGATATTTGTTTTGGTCATGCAATCATGACATGTACCGCATCGAAATGAAAAAAAAAAATCTTTGTCCTAATGATGACAATCCTTTCAATGACTGAAACGTAAGTAGTTTCAACTCTAGGGCACTTTAGTATCTTGCAATTGAACCGGACTTTATATGTTAGGGTTTATTTTAACTTAAAATAAATGAATACAACACAAGATCTCATTTAAATTTGTTTCTGCTGTTGTTTTCAATGCATTCAAAGTTCCTCATTTCATTTCACATATGATGAAACCATTTTCTGTGAAGAAAGTTTCCATTAATGTTTGTTCTGACTATATATCGCGACCATAAAATATGCATTCTGTCTAAAATCATCAATAGCAGAAATTTTTCCTCAGTCACCCATGCTGCTATCTCAAAACTGCTACTGCTGCTGCTACTACTACTACTACTACTACTACTACTACTAAAAACTAGCTAAGTTAGGCTATTTTTTTTTTTTTATTTACGTTCTCAAGATTTCCACAATCATCATTTATAAACAAAGTATTGGTTTCTTGGAACATTACATCTAATTTTATCCACTTTTACTCAGGACCCATCACTATTACACCTTCATCATTTAGTATCCACTTCCTACCACAAGTCTTACTGCCCATAAAATTTGGAAAGTTTATCAAAATGTATGTCACAAAGTCATTGTATTGATTCTATGTCAGATTTAGCACGGCAATTATTTAAGCACGGTAAGTTACTACATATTATGATATTCTTTTGCAAATACACACAGGCACAAAACTCCTATATTTTGTGAGCATCTACATTTTCTTTTCTGTTGAATTGAAAGTAGATACCTTGTTGCACACTGGCTAATTTAAGAACGCTACCATTTAATCTGCCATGGCATGTACTTCTTAAATTGAACCAGATGTTATGATTGTCAGTGATCAATTTCTCAACACTTGCGTTACTAATTTCTCTGAACTTTTATTGTACATCAAAATACTTTGTGATTTATAAAAGCTGTTGTATCAAGTGAAAGCTCTTTAAATAAATTATGGTTGTCACCAAGATTTTCTCTATTACCAAACTAAATAAATTTATGGAACATTCTATCCATTCACATTACACAGTATCAAGACACCCTTCCAATTAATTAAGCCTTGTCTTTTTAGAGCTGCACTGGATTTCTCCCTAGTGATGTATGCATTCCAAGTCATAGTACTGGATTTGGCTATCACTTCATACGTTTTAAAAGTGTAATGTTAAATCTAAAATCCCGAATAGGAGCACAAGGAAATAGTGTACTATATTAGTATATGAAAATCAAGTGTTATTCCAAACTCATTTTCAGAACCAATATGATATGCGTTACCTGACCATTTTCTCAGATTTCTCAATTTTTTCATTCATTCTGCCTTATTCAATCCTATTTGCTTTGAGCTGGATACACGACTACATGCCGTTGAAAAGGTTGTTATCATTCAGCTTAAATAGATCGTCACTTCCACGTGATAGGGAAGATGTAGTAAAAAAATTATTTCACTAAGATATTACTGTCAGGATAGGTTCAATAGACATAGAGCCACAGAAGGAACACAGTCTTAATATCCGCTTGAAAGGAAACAGATTTGAGCAAAATCATTTGTAAGTTACACCATTCCTTGGTTAAGACGTCTTTTCGTGAGAAACGATGGAGGTAAACAAAAACAAATTATGTGAGGATTATGTATCTAATAATCGCTTGTAAATTAGAATTAGACCTACCTTGGTGATGGGTGTGGGTGTGCATATAGGTGGGTGTGTGTGTGCGTGTGTGTGTGTGTTGGAGGGTCTAAAATGTTACTGCATGAAATTAAGCAATATTTATTCAAACATGTAGGGGTTTGAGATAACGAAGTTGCTATACTATAATTGCTATTTCCCTACCTACGCACATACACTGACCTTATGGAACTGGTTGTACATTTTATTTGGTCTTAGTGAACTTTTCCTGGGCATTTTATAACAAATCATAATTATAAAAGAAAAACTTGTAATATATTGCCTGATATTTTAGACAAGTTCTTTTACCATTTACATGGAATACTGCAACAGCGTTATATAAAATTTTCTCTTGGTTCAAAATATTGTCTTTTCATCACATTGTGAAACCTTTGTTAGGAGACAGTTTCTTAAATGTAAACTTGTTTGAGAAGGGCCGATCTTCTTTCTTTAATAGATCAATAATCATTATTAATTTAAAACTGTTTCCCAAAAAAGAACAAAATTTATGACGATCATAATTAAATGTGTCAGATTTACTGAGTAAAATATAAGTTGGCAAGATATATGTGACTTGGTTCTTTCCATCATCCCTGTTTCTCACAATTCCGTAACCGTATGATAATTGTAAAACCTTTCAACATGTCTCTATGACACCAGAGGTGCGCACGAGCCCCACGTAAATTTACTATTCTTCAGTTTCAACGTTTTCAATGTTTTTGTCCGTTTTTCTTTCAATCTACATATCGATTATCAACACTTTAATTTCCGGAGCAAAATTCAAAAGCTGCCAAAGATATGTCTGAAATTTGGTCATTGCCAAATTTAAAACTGGCGACAGGACTAACTATTCCATTGTACTTATTCAGCCATGAAAAGTATCGTGATACATACCATCGGAAACAAAAGTTAATCTAAAATACCATCAAAGATGACTTCACGGCGAAGTTCTTGTCAAGGGTTCACCGGCATTTTATTGAGAGGCTGGATTGTAAACAGCAACATGCAATGGAACACAGATTTCACTTCCAGATCATCACCAATGCCTTATTACTCACTGTGCACTGTCACTTAAATACACGCCAACAACCATAATATAAGTTCATATTCTCAAGAATAAATAATTACCTTTAAATCCCTTCCAAAAATGCACCAAAACAACTCTTCTATCACCACCAAAATGAGAGGAAAATGAAAATAATGTTCTAAAAATAGACTAGAACTACATTCGTGGGTACAGAACTGGAAGTGCTAATTGTGACCCGGTGCCATATCGAATAGATATTTATGTGTTTCGGGTCTGTGAATTTCAGTGGATGCGGCGGAAAGCCGCCGCATCCAATCAAAATTAAGTTGTTCAAATTTGAAACATATTCCTACCTTTTTTGAGACAAGGGGAACACACAACTTGAATGGACTGATAAATAAGCACTTTTCCAGAGCCGAACTGTGTTTAAACGTATACCTTTCACCCAAACAGACATGTAATGGCTTTTCTATGATACATAGTCATACTTTCAATGTTAAACTTACAAATTATCCTTTTTTAGGTCAACTGACACCACCGTTTTTGGCCGATGTACAATGCACGAGGCTATAACTGTTCGATCCGCTAAGGTGTAGGTTATCGGAACCTTGGTTAGCAAAGATGGAGACACAATGGAATTGCACAATTATATACTAATTACAGAAAAGGACCACACTAAAAGTCGCGTATATTTTGTCGTCTGCTCTCTAAAAGATGGCCAATTTACCTAGCATGGTTCATTGGATTAGTTAATGAGGTCAGCTAACTGATTGATTAATTGTGTGTGTGTGTGTGTGTGTGTGAGAGAGAGAGAGAGAGAGAGAGAGAGAGAGAGAGAGATCCTAATGAATCTCTCTCACGGGAGAGTGAATGTGTGTGTATGTATGTGTGTGTGTGTGTGTGTGTGTGTGCGCGCGCTTGTGACCACCAGTTTCGCTTGCGTGTGATTGTTCATAATATCCGTTATTCTTTACAAAAGCATGCAACAATGTTCTTCAATTTTGTAGTTTAAAAAAATATTCACTCCTTCCTTAAAATTTGAAACGAAGATAACACAATGGCAAATTTATAAAATTGCAACCATGTCTTTAAAAAATTATATAAAAAAATATAAACATATTTCTGTGGGAAATCCATACTACACCGCCCCTTTTTCTCTGAGTGTCCATACCGTCCCATTCATTTAAATTTCCATAGGACACTATATTTACGTGTCTGTAATTTTAAATGTTCATAAAACACATAGGTAACCGCTCCCGTGGCTTAGTGGTTAGAGCGTCTGCCTCGGATGCGGGAAGTCGTGGGTTCGATCTCTGTCGAGTCATACCAAAGACTTACAAAAATGGTACTAACAGCTGTCTCGCTTGACACTCAGCGTTAAGAGGTTAGTGTTAGGACTGGTTGGCCTGGTATCAGGATAATGTGACTGGGTGGGACATCATGCTACATGACTGCGCATGATGCTACATGTCTGCGGCATGATGCCCCAGTGCTATATATCACTATAAACTGCCCACTGCAGACATCGTAGCGATATGACTGAAAAATTGTTAAAGCTACGTTAAAAATCATAATCACATCACATCACATAGCTAGGTTTCGCATGTTTTAAATAGAAATTGGCACATCGCGTGTTTTGAAGACAGAAACTAACATCGCATTTTAAAAATGGGTAAGAAATGTATGTTTGTGCCGTTAACATTTAAAACTCATATTAGAAATAGAGAATGTACTTGGTCTTAATTGATATATAAGTAGTATTAGGAAACCAGGTTTTCAACTCACTTTGTTTTTTTACCCTCCAAACAAGTATAAATTATCCCCCACCCCACCCCCTTTTTCTTCCAAAATAAACCAGGTTTTCAACTCACCCTAGAGGAAAACCAGGTTTTCAACTCACTTTGTTTTTTTAACCCTCCAAACAAGTATAAATTATAGTCCTAAATTATCCCCCACCCCACCCCCTTTTTTTCCAAAATAAAACAGGGTTTTGACTCACCCTCCCCCACCTCTTTTTTTCCCCCTACTACTACCTGTAAACAGGTATTTTGTAACCAAACAAAACAACAGGTGTTGGAATGCGATAAGCTCTGATACAGAGGTGACTAATTTGTTAGAACAGCGCATGTGTGGAATACAATTATTCTAAAGACGGCAAACGAGTTTTACCACAAGATAACAGGATGAAAATTAAACTGTGCATTAGAATGTTTCAGTTAACAAGGTGGAAATTAAACTAGCATTAGAATGAAAATGATATTATTTTAGTTATATTATATCTTAAGTTTAGATAAAATTTTACGTTACTCATATTTTTTATGATATTTTTTTTCATACTTGCTAACCCTCATTGGTAGAATGTCTGTTAACATATTGTCAATAATACGAAATTCACGTAATAAATCATCCATATTATATTTAACTCCTCGTAGGTAAGACCGGATGTGATCAAGTAGTTTCTTATAAGTTTTAATTGATGTTAAACACCATGCTTCTTTATCAAAAGTCTTGGTTCTACTTTTTTACACGCCGCTGTAAGTGAAACACCAATACCAGATATAATTAACAAAAAGGGATTTAACGATATCCCACTTGAAATTATACCAGAACTGGTCATTAACAATGGTAGATATGATATTACTCGAAGGATCTTGTTGTAGTATTTATAACATTTTTTAACGCACCAATGTTTTTTGTGATAATATTTGTAGTATTGTATTAGTGCGTCCACATCTTGTTTTGGAATATCTTTTGAAATATGATTGAAATCAACTATACTTCTTTTCATTATAATATTAGTTCACATAGTCCTATGTTTGGTTAATTCCATAATAAGAGCTGGTTGTTCAGCTATAAATTCCAAACACCAGAGAAAAATTATTAATTTTAAAGTTTTATCAAACTGGTCTCAAGTACAAATTCTTCTTCAGAATTTTGGTTTATTATTACAGATAATACTCCAGATGAGTCTTCATTAGATGACGAGATAGATATTTGGTAGATATTCTAAACTTTGCACTGCTAAACACTGACAATCTATACATACCAGTAACTTCTGCAGTGTATTTGATAGAATTATTTTGCCTCGTCCATGTACTAGACCCAGATGCAACAGTATACACAATATTTTTAATCTGTTTGTGAGGTATTTTAATCATATTTGTTTTCTCAACAATATTAGGAATTCCACTAATAATATCATTGAGTGAGTTTTTGTTAATATTAGCGAGTGTAATGTCAACATTTGATGGATTTCCAAAAAATTCATCTTTAATTTTGTTTATGCTTCTGCGAAAACTTGAAAATGTGTTCACGTGACTGGTAAAATTCATTTTGAGTGCTGTGATTTCATTAGTAATTAAGCGTCCCAATCATTGACATATTTTTTAGTGACAGCATCCCCATCCTCAGTTGGGTTTCCAAGATCTGTAATCTTATTTTGTTTCATAACAATATTCCCACTAAATACATCACCATCTTTTTTAACAAAATCATTAACTGACCTACCAGAATCTTGTATATTACCTATTGTTAAAAGTAACGATATTATTAGCAATCGCAGCAGTATTCGTACAACTACATCTGACAGTTTTACATTACTCGTCTTTAATCGTCCTTCTTTGTCTTGGAAAATGACAACTTCATCTGGATCTACGCTGGTAAGATTTAGTAAATTATTGATTTCATTTTTGAGCCGATCAAGAGTTGCATATTTGGATAAGTCACCTTTAAAACGTTTTGTGGATAAATCTTCTAATAGTGTTCCAAATTTTGTATAGTAGCTCATTATTTACTATCCTAGATAAAATTATCAACACTAGTTTAATATTATACAAAATGGCAAAATCGTCGATACTAAACTTTGATACAGAGAGACTAGTGAAGCATAAACATAATAATGAACTTCCTGATTGTCATTATCTTATTGTTGGGCGAACTGGATCGGGGAAAACAAATTTGCTTATGAACTTGCTTCTTGGTGATAATTTTAACTACGATAGAGTTTATATTTACACAATCAATCCACAGCAAGATAAGTATGAGTTATTAAGTGAGTATAATGAAAAGCTTCGTGATGATCTTAAAGCTGGTGAAGATTTTTTTATAATTAGGCAGCCAGAAGATCTTATTCCAGTCAATCAACTTGATGCAGATGAACATAAGATAGTAGTTTTTGATGATATTCCGCTAAATAACATGGAGATGAACAAAATAAGATCATATTTTTCACTATCCCGTAACAAACAGTGTAATTCTGTTTATCTCGCTCAAGGATTTTATAATGTTGATAGGTTTATTAGGCGAAATACGGGTTGTTTTATTTTATTTCCAGGACTGGATAATGTTGACGTTAGAAATATTGCAAGCGAGCAATGCGGTGGCGTGACAAAAGATAAGTTTATTGAACTTTACCGTAATGCTACAAAAGATAAATTTAACTTTTTCTTATTTGATAAACTTACAAATGATCCAACTAAAATGTTTCGCTGTTGTATTAACACTTACTTACAATAAAGCGTTTCAATTTTATAAAATTTATAATTATAATAATGGACAAACGAGCAAGATACAGACAACACATAGAAGATCTAAAAAAACTTGCTCAATCTCAGGCATCACTTAAGCAAAAAGTACAAGAAGCGCGACGTGGGCAAGTAACTGCTACAGAAACAACAGCTACAATTTTCAAGCCGGTTACTGAAGCATTATTAGGTAAACAACCTGAAACTAAACCACTGTCAGAAGAAGAACTTAAGCAACTACAGGAAAAAGGTTTGGTTGGAATTGTTAGAGAACAACAGGAAGCAGCTGCTGCAAAACTTGTTACTAGATCTGATGAAGAAAAGAGAAAACTGATTGAGGCACTTACAGCAAATATAGCTGATCCTGCGGCTAGACAAGCAGAAACAGATCGATTGATAAACAATCCGCTGGAACTTGAGCGAAGATTAGCAGAGTTAACAACGCAAGGAATAACAAATATTATAACAAATTTATCAGGAGACATAAAAGATATCAGAGAGGAGCAACAAAGAGTCGGTGATCTTACTGTAAGGTTTATGGAGGTTGGAGATCAAAGACTTCATTTTATACAAAAAAGCAAATGATGAGATAAAAGGTTAGTGAATATGAATGATTTTTTAACAAAGAAAATATAAGGGGTATTGATGATATAAGCAAGTGGACTGATGCAGAATATCAAGCATTAATCGATAAATTTGATGTAATATTTAATGACGGAGCTGCTGCTAAAGATGAATTAAACACGGTTACAGAGATTAATAATATGATTCCACTTTATGAAAGAATGAGAAAGGGTGTCATTGCTCTCACGTTTAAAAAAACAGCAGAAAATAGCAGAGCAAAACCTTTTGGTAAAGGGTGGAGTTTTAAAAGAAAATTTGATAAACTCGATAAATCTCGTGTAGAAAAATATAGAAAAGAAAAAACAGGAACTGGTGTAAAAGTATTTACTTCAACTACTGAAATGATAGGTAGATTAATGTTATTAATATCATCAAAGGAAGCTGGGAATGTTAGTGTTGAACTTGATAATGAAATCATTGACATACTTGATCATCTAAGATCGAGTGAATTATTAACATCTAACGAATATGAAACTTTACACCGCGACTTAATCGCGGCGACTTAATTTTGTAAAATGATATAATATTAAAGGAATGCAAACAACATTATTACTAAACTCTAGCGAGTCTACAGAAGATAGCGCAAATTTTTTCAGTAAATTATATTCCACCTATAGAACTAGATCCTACAAAACAATATGAAATTGGATTAATTTCTTGTACTTGCTGGAATGCTATACCTAACGTGAAAAATGATGTTAACGATGAAATGTATTTTACTATGATTACAACACCTACAATATCTACAACAAAAAAAATAAAAATTCCGCAAGGAGCTTATAATATTGAAGATCTAAACAAGACGATCAAAGAGCTCATAACAAAAGCTAACGGTGTGGCTGATAATTTTGAATTAGCAGCAAATTATAACACATTGCGAACTAGGATAACTTTGAAAAATATAGCAATCAATCTTGAACCAAGAGAAAGAAGTATTGCACAACTGTTAGGATTTACTGAAAAAACTTACACTGCACTTGATCAGCCTATTACATATGACAGTGAACTGCCATCAAATATAACAGAAGTAAATACAATATTAGTAAATTGCTCTACTGCTTCTGGCTCTTATACATCAAAAGGTAGCAAAGGTCAAACGATTTACAGTTTCTCACCCGAAGTCCCGCCAGGTTCTCTCATGCAAATAACTCCACGACATATTATATATTATCCTTTAAACGTTGAAGATCAAATAACAAGTATAAGGATGCAGTTGACAGATCAATCAGGAAAACAGTTACATGTTAGTAATGAAATTGTAACTTATTATTTACATCTACGCGAGCAAAAGTAAAATTATGCAACATCAAATATAATGAAACAAAGAAAAAAAGTTTATCGAAGAAAAATAGTAGGAGGATTTTTTGGAAATATATTCACTAAAGTTATTAAAAAATATTCCAGGACTAGCGCGTAAAGTTGCACCAATTGCTATTGACGCGGGTAAAGCTTTTGCAACTGGGGCTGCATCTGCCGCTGGGACTGCGGTGGGACAAAAAATAGCTAATAAAATAAAAGGAGATCCACCGACTGCATCTGAAATAAAACAAGCTATCTCAGAAATCGCTCCAACAAAAGAAACTCAAAAAGCTATGATAACAACAAGAAAAACTATTATCACCAAAGGGCGAGCAGATCATACAAAAATTAATATCTAAAGTAACAATGCCGCAATAAAATTTTATATAATCTAATAAAATAAAATGTCTACTAAAAATTATCTCGAGTTAACAGAAACTTATGACATCGACAACGATGTGACAGAATTCGAGTTTGTTGAGTACCTTGATGAAAATTCTAACGAACCAAATAAAACTGGTATTAGAACCTTTAACACCAGAGACGAAGATGTATTTCTACTGCCACATAAGGCTATGTTAGAAGTTCGTGGTCAGATTATGACAGTAGCTAATCCACCTGCTGCAATTGCAGTTGGAGCAGAAGTAGCTCTTATAAATAACGGTTGGAGTCTATTCAAAAGTGCTAGATATCAACTGGCCAATCAAACTGTAGAAGATATTTCGAGTCACCTACAAGTTGCAAGTACAATTTTAAATATTATTTCGTTTTCCGACGATTACTCGAGATCAACTGCAACTAATATGATGTGGTTTAAAGATACTGGACGGGGTATAGCTGAATCAACAGAATTTTTAAAGAGAGGCGCTATAGTACATGGAGCTAATGCTGATGAAAATACTGTAATTGTGAGAAATTTTCTCATTGCTAATGCTGCTGCACTAGATATTGTCGCACCTGCGCAGATGCTAATGCAAACGCTACAAGAGTTTCTCTTACAGCAGCTTTTAATAATCTAAATATAACACCACCAGCTGTAGCTGCAGACGGTACTGCGATGTTAAATTTACTTCTTAACACACTTGATGTGAGAAATCCACGCTATAACGAAGGTTTTGCTAGGCGAAGAAAACTTGCAGCAGGATCACGTCAAATTACAATGATGCTTCCGCTAAGCATGATTTTCGGCTTTTGTCGCGATTATGATAAAGTATTTCGCGGAGTAAAACATACTCTTATTTTAGATCGAGCAGACCAAAACGATTGCTTGTTTAGATCTGGAGGGGCTGATGTACAGTTTATCATAAACAAACTTTCTTTGTGGATGCCACGTATAACACCATCAATCACTAAAATGTCAGAACTAAATAACACGCTTGATAAGCATACAAACAGAATTTACTTTAAGCAGCATAAGGTATATCAGACAGCGGTTCCAAATACTACTGACTACACGTGGAGGGTCACAACAACATCAAGCGAACAACTGCCGAGAAATATCTTTGTCGTATTTCAACAACAAGCTCGACGAGGTAACCAACAACAAAATAATGCAGTATTTGATCACTCTGATGTCAGACGAATATACGCTAGATTAAATTCAAAGCAATATCCAGAACGAGCTATCGAGTGTAATTTTGCTGATGATGTTAATAAAAATATTTCTCGACCGTACATGTACCTGCTTGACGCAATACAAAAATATCAAGATGTTGAAGATGGAACTCAAATATCAGTAGAAGAATTTCGTACGCTTTATCCTATATTTCATTTTGATGTTAGTAAACATAACGAGCGAGCTGTAGACAGCACAGCGGATATTGAAATTACCTGGACACTTGGGGCGGTTCCAGTAGCGCCGTTATACGTATACGCATTAGTGATTAGTGATAGATTTATCACGGTAGATTCTATTGGAGGTAAAAATGACAGTTCAAGTTTAATCTACAGTTGTTATATAAAATGGCAAAGTATATTGTAAAAGAAGTGTATTTGACTGATGGCCAAGTTAAAAAATTAGTAGCTGCTACTGCAAAGCGAGAACAGGTATCATTAAAAATCAATCCTAATATTTCTGATGGTGTTTTAACAAAATTAATGCTAACAAAAAATCAAGTAAAAAAGTATGATCGTAAAAAAACTTTTGTTTTAAATTTGAGTGCTGCACAAATGACAGCGATGGCAAAAGAAGGTGGTTTTCTTGGTCCGGCATTATCAGTATTAACTAGTACAATAATACCTAAACTTTTGCCGGTGTTGGGAACATTAGGACTAGCAGCAGCGTCTGGAGCAAATATCTGGCGCAACGAAGAAAG
This sequence comes from Potamilus streckersoni, assembly GCA_016746295.1. Classification (NCBI taxonomy): domain Eukaryota; kingdom Metazoa; phylum Mollusca; class Bivalvia; order Unionida; family Unionidae; genus Potamilus; species Potamilus streckersoni. The sequence continues at coordinate 6,857,183 of JAEAOA010001694.1, forward strand.
CAGTCGAAGGTAATGGTATCATTCGTGGAAGTGGAATAAAAAAATTGTAAATTTTATGTAAATAATATATTATAATGCCACAAAAGAAAAAGAAAACACCAACAACAAAAAAAAAGAAAGTAATAAAAACAAAATCACCAACACCAAAGTGCAAATGCATATGCAATCAAACAAAACAAGGAGGAATTATTCCGTTCGCTCCACTTTTGGCGGGCTAGCGGGAAGTCTGCTGCCAAATCTTTTAGGAATCGGACGTGGTCTAACATTACCAGGAACTCGTCGACCCCGTTGAGTAATTTTGATATCATTGATAAGTTAAAAGCGGTTCCTGGATTTCACGGAGTTTATTCTAAAGATGAGCTCTCAGCAATAAAATCACCATCTGCTGTAAGTTCATGTGTTATTAATATACAAGATTTTAATGACGGATCTGGTACGCATTGGGTAGCAGTTTATAATAATAATTATTTTGACTCGTTTGGACTTCCTCCAAGCGATGTAATAAAAAAGTATATGAAAAAAAAATTTACAAAAGTATATTATTCGTCAAATCAACTCCAACCTGTTGGAACGTCTGCTTGCGGATATTATTGTATTATGTTTATCCGACAGATGAGCAGAAATCTTAATTTTAAAAAATTTATTTTACAGTTTGATAAGCAACCTTCTCACGCTAATGATGAGATCGCAATTAATTTTATCTAAACTTATAAGTATAATAATGTCAACATACTGTCTCAAGTGTAAAACTAAAACAGAAGGTATTAATGAAACAACAGAAAAAACAAAAAACAACAGGATAATATTAAAAAGTATTTGTGCAATCTGTGGAAAAAGAAAAATACATTTTTAAAGAAAACGTCCCCAGCGATAGTATCTCCAGCGACGTCGCTAGGATCTGGTTATCCTAATATTATTTTAGTCGACGACTAAAAATATAGAATGATATGCAACTGTGATTCTGACAGAGATTTGTGTATTGAGCAAAATAAAATTGTCGCATACTGTCAATGTTGTAACAACAGAGAAATAATAGGGTCAGGTATAGATATACATAAACTAATTGGAAAATTGCCAAAACCAAAAGGCGGTTGGACATTGCCAGGGCATCGGTATACTGGTCCATGGAATCCGCTACATCAACAACTAGATGAAAACGACAATCCATTGCCAGGCCAAGAGCCTTACAATCAAGTGGATGCAATAGCGATGCGTCATGATATCTGTTATCGTGATCATGAAAACTCAAAATTAGATTGTGATAAAGTAATGTTAGACGAATTACGTGATATGAAGCCAACAAATCTACGAGAACGTTTTGATAGAAAATTTGTTCAGGGAATAATTGGAGCAAAATATAAACTTGGACTCGGAGAGTCTCGTCAATCACCTCACGATCGGGGAAATAAAGTATATGATGATCTTGCAGTCGAACTACACAGACCTAAAAAAAAAAGTTCCAACGACGTAAAGTTGTCGCTAATGGTGTAGATGATATCTGGGCAATAGATTTGGTGGATGTATCCAATCTAGCTCAGTTTAACGTTGGCGCTGATGGCGCTCCAAAAAGGTATTTGTTTAATGTTATAGATGTTTTTAGCAAATATGCTTTCAGTGTACCTGTTTCGGATAAGACAGGAACTTCAATGACCGATGCGCTAAAGCAGATAATAACAAGCACAGAAAGAAAACCAAACAAAATCTGGACTGATCATGGATCTGAGTTTTTTAACAAAAAGTTTGAACAGTTTCTAGAACAAAATAATATAAAAAGGTATGTTACAGGAAATGAGGGTAAAAGCGTTGTTGTTGAGAGATTTAATCGCACGCTAAACGAGAAAATACACAAACATATGACAGCTAAAAACACCAACAGGTACATCGATGACCTTTCTCAAATCGTAAGCGAATATAATAACACGAAACATCGAACCATCAAAATGACACCTAAAAAAGCTGTTAAAAAATCCAATATTAGCAAATGAAAACATGTACCGCAGACATAAATTTAAGGTTGGTGATAAAGTTAGAATTTCTTTGATGAAAAAAGGTGTTTGCAAAAGGATTTACTCCGAACTGGAGCGAAGAAGTTTTTGTAATTGATAAGGTACTTTTAACAGTACCTGTAACGTACGTTTTAAAAGATCTGGCAGGGGAACCGATTGTAGGTAGTTTTTATGAACAAGAACTACAGAAAACTGATCAGGATGTTTTTGTTATCGAGAAAGTGATTAGAAAAAAAGGGGATAAAAGTTTAGTCAAATGGCGTGGGTATAGTGATAAATTTAACAGTTGGATCCCAACCAAGCAGATTATGATATAATGCTATTATAAATTAACTCATACTTTTGTTTGACAGATTTACATTTTACTGGTTTACATAATGATATTAGATACTGCTTACGATCGTTAGAGATCGTCATTAGATTAAAAATCTTGACAAATATGAAATTAAATTTAATATTTTTCTGTCGGCCTGGAATCTTGATATTTAAAAAAGGTTTGATTAACTGCCAGAACAGTTGTTGTTCGGCAACGGTAAAATTAAATTTAATTAGCTGCTTAGCAATGTGATACTTGACATTATACCGTTTAGTTGTTGATCTGCTGTAATTAGATCTGTCAGCAACAGTGACTATTTCACCATCATCAGATTCATTGTTATATATAAAATATCATCTTCGCTATAACCAACAGATTGTCTATAAAATCTTTGGAAAATGTAATACTATGTATGACATCATCACTGACGACCTTATCACTGACGACCTTATCACTAGTATCTTCTTCGTAGAGTTCAGCGAGTCGTTTCATCAAGTCCATTATTATAATATATTTTTATCTAATTTATTATTATAAGATGACCGATGAGATAAAATATCACCAAAAAGTTAATATAGTAAATTATAACGAACTAGCTGAAGCGGTAAGAAAATGTTTGTTGGGTTATAGTGTTGATGTTATTGTAATGCAAGGTGATTCTCATAAAATATTACTAACAGAAGCAGAAAAAAATAAAATTAATGAAAGTGCAGTAACGACGCTAAAATTTAATCACGATGATATCATAGCATTTGCTCATCATTGCTTGACTAAAACCGAATTACAAAATATTATTGATCATCATATCTAAAACCAATCCTAGCATCGTATTCTCTTGAAAAAGTTGATTTTGTTGCTCCATCAGCTATAATTTTTTACGACTGCGGGATTTATCTTATAATATTTCGCCGCAGCTGAAATCGATTTGAATTCGATCTCCTCATCCGTTTCGAGGTTTTTGAAATAACAGGTTTTATTGGGCATCTAAAATTAATACCATTACTATTTTTTCCTTTCTCACATTTTCCTGTTGCGTTACTATCTCCAGATTTTCCAATCGATTATCAGTTTGTATATTATTGATGTGATTAATAACAAGACCATTGGGTATAGATCCATTGAACACCTCATAAACAAACCTATGACCAAGATAACGAACTTGATTTGTTGATGTTCCTCTAACAGTTACCCTAATATATCCCATATTGCTAATATTACTAAGAACTTTTTTTAGTTTTTCTATTTCTAATAATACCGCGATCGTTAGCCTCGTATAAATCAAATACTGGGTGCGGCTGAAACTCATCTTGTAAGGATAAATTTTCAATATTATCATCAGTGACTTTACCATTATAATGATATACACGCTGTCCCTCTGGAATATCATCACAGAACAACGTGTAAATAAAATCTTTTCTAAATATTGCAATCCTCTCGGCATTATCTCCCTTTACACTAATATTATAACCCGCTGACGTTAATTTGCCAACAGGTATTCTAGTTTTATGTTAATAACCGAACCAATTACATTTCCAGCGTATAAGTTATACTTTGGGTGAATTTGATAAATCTCTTGCTCACGTGCGCTTGTCAGATTTACTGTCATTATATTATAGGTAATATTTTTTATCTCTAATTGATTTTTAACGCATGCGCAGTGTGAGATAAAGTTATACTTTGGGTGAATTTGATATGTTTCTTGCTCACATGTGTTTGTTAGATTTGCTGTCATTATATTATAGGTGATATATTTTATCTCTAATTGATTTTTAGCGCATGCGCGGTGTGTGGTAAAGTTATGTTTTGGGTGAACTTGATATGCTTCTTGCTCACATGTGTTTGTTAGATTTGCTGTCATTATATTATAGGAGATATTTTTATCTCTAATTGATTTTTAGCGCATGCGCAGTGTGAAAAAATTATCAATTAGATATTACATTATAGTATAATAATGTTAAAATTGCGTGATATAGCTAAGAGAAGCTTATGGGAGAACCTAATAAAATAGCGACTGCTTTTGCAGGTTTTGATAATAGTTATCAGTTTGATAATCAAATTGTTTTAGTAAATTTTAATGCAACTAATCTTTACCACCTATTACAGACAATTGTAAAACGTGAGCTCGAAAAACATAAAAGTATCAGATTATTTGTGCAATATCATGTTATATTTTCAAAGTTAGTTATAATGGAAGAATTAACTAACAAGGAAATTGCAGAACCTTATATTAACGCAAAATCGAGACGTGTTTTGCTTGGGACTGATCTATTATCACTATCTGATGAAATACACCAAGAAATTGGAAAAAAAAAATAGAGGAATTTAGTCAATTAGGTTCGGGTTGGAAGTTTGAAATGATCAAAGGAATATTGTTTCACACGATGAAATATAATGTATTACGAGGTAGTTCATACGTCGACCTGCCACCAAAAATAAAAAGTAAAAGATGTTGTATAAACATCAAAAACGTAGATAACAAATGTTTCCAATGGGCTGTTCTTTCCGCACTATTTCCAGCAGAAAAAAACGCTACTCGTGTTGAAAGGTATATCAGTCATGTGTCTAGATTAAATTTTAAAGATATTAACTTTCCAGTGGCAGAAAATCAAATACCAAAATTTGAAAAGCAGAATAATGTTTCAATTAACGTTTTCGGACTAGATGAAAAGGAGGACGTATATCCGAGATATATTTCAGAAAAAGCTTCACAATCGACTATCAATTTACTGTACTACAAAAATCATTATGTTTGGATTAAAAACTTTAACGGACTAGTTGGTAGACAGTACAATAAGGATAAGAACAAAAAGTTCTTTTGTTACCGCTGCTTGCATGGCTGTACAAGCAATGAAACATTACAAAAGCATTTGCAGTACTGTAGTGATGTGCAAAGAATAACAATGCCATCTAAAAAAGATAGTGTGTTACAGTTTGTCCATCATAATCACAAACTAAAAATTCCTTTCGTCATATACGCTGATTTCGAATGCCTACTTCAACCTGTACTTGGCGTAGAAAATAATCCTAACCAATCGAGTACAAGAAAAATTCAAAATCATGTTCCATGTGGAGTAGCGTATAAGGTAGTTTGTTGTACTGATTCTAGATTATCTAAATCAATCAAATTATATCGTGGTAAAAATCCAGCTGTTTGGCTTCTCAAGCAGTTGATTAATGAAGTTGATAATATATTTACTCATTTGAAAAAAGTAACGCCAATGTTAAAATTAACACCTCAACAAGAATCCGCTCACGAGCAAGCAGAAATTTGTCATATTTGTGAAAAAGCTTTTGACGATGATAAAAAAGTACATGACCATTGTCATTTGACTGGACAGTATCGTGGAGCGGCTCATAATCAGTGTAATTTAAAATTTCATGCTCCAGATTTTATTCCGGTTATTCTTCACAATTTTCGAGGATATGATAGCCATATTATAGTAGAAGCTTTTGGTGATCCTGAGATAAAAGCTCGTCTAAAACTCGATAACATCATCAAATGCATCCCAAATAATTTTGAAAAGTACATGTCAGTTACGCTAGGTAAATTGCGTTTTATTGACAGCCTGCAGTTTATGGCAGCCTCGTTAGATGAGCTAGTAAAAGGTTGTAGTAAATTTGATAACCTAAGAGACTGTTTTGGAGATAAATTTAATCTACTAGCTAAAAAAGGAGTTTTTCCATACGAATACCTCGACGATTGGAGTAAATTTGATGAAATATCTTTACCTGACAAAGACAAATTTTACTCACAACTTAAAAATGAAAATATAACTGATGACGAGTACAGGTATGCACAAGATATCTGGAAAGAGTTTGATTGTGAGACTTTTGGTGATTATCATGATTTATACCTGAAAACTGACGTGTTATTATTAGCAGATGTTTTTGAAAGTTTTCGTGAAGTGAGTTATAATAATTATGGACTAGATCCTTGCTGGTATTATTCTGCCCCTGGGTTGTCATGGGATGCTTTGCTAAAGTTTAGTAAGGTAAGGTTAGAATTACTGACTGATGTTGATATGTTCAATTTTATTGAAAAAGGTATCCGAGGTGGTATTAGCGTGATAACAAAAAAATATGCTGAAGCAAACAACAAATACCTGAAACAGTATAACCCTGACCTTCCTTCGAAGTATATAATTTATCTAGATTGTAATAATCTTTACGGTGGTTCGATGGCAGAACCAATGCCTTTTAGCGGATTTCATTGGATCACGGTTGATCGATTTCTATCAGAGACAGAAAAAAAGATACCTGACGATGTTTCCTATTTCGTTGAAGTTGATCTTGATTATCCAAATTCGCTACACAAATTACATAACGATTACCCTTCTGTGCGGAATCGATGGTTATAGATTATAGTTTGTTATCAAAAGAACAACAAGCGTTAGCATCACCAAGGCAACATTCCATGGTCAAGAAACTAGTACCAAATTTACTTGATAAGAAAAATTTTTTTGCATTACAAAGTTTTAAAACAAGCAGTCGATGCTGGTCTTGTGTTGAGAAAAGTTCATCGTGTACTAAAATTTAATCAGTCGCCGTGGATGAGAGGTTATATTAACTCCAACACTTCAAGAAGAGCTGCAGCGAAAACAGAGTTTGAGAAAAACTTCTTTAAACTGATGAACAATTCCGTTTTTGGTAAGACGATGGAGAATATTAGGAAACGCGTAAATATCGAACTAGTTAATGATGTCAATCGCAGAAACAAACTTGTGTCAGACGATGATTTTGTGAGCATGAAAATATTTAATGAAAATCTTGTTGCGATACAAAGAAGAAAAACAAATCTAAAACTAAACAAGCCGATCTATGTTGGAGCTGCAGTGTTAGATTTATCAAAGTGGATGATGTACGATTTTCATTACACTTTTGTTAAAAATCAGTGGCCGGCTAGTAGATTATTGTTTACTGATACTGATTCACTCGTGTATGAAATTGAATGTGAGGACATCTATCAGGACATGTACAATAATCGACATCTGTTTGATCTTTCCGATTATCCACGTGACAGTAAATTTCATGACGACACAAATAAAAAGGTTATTGGTAAGTTTAAAGATGAAATGAACTCGAGCGCTATCAAATACTTTATCGGATTACGTAGTAAAATGTATGCCGTATTGTTAGATAATAATAAAATAACGAAAAAAGCCAAAGGTCTGCCTCGTAATTTTGTTAAAAAGTTTATGAAATTTGATGACTACAGGTATGCGCTTGATGGTGGTGTTAGTTTTATGAGAGCTATGGCAATTCGAACTAATCATCATAAACTCGAAACAGATGTCATTATCAAACGTGGATTGTATAATTTTGATGACAAACGCTATTGTGAAAATGGGGTAGATACATTTGCCCTTGGGTATTGTCATGATGATAGATCTATACTCAACATTATCTTTTCCAACTGAAATTTTATCTAAACTTATAAAATAATGTTTGAAAATTTGACAATGACAAATAGCTACAATAGTAACATCAAATATCTAATGATGGACGGTAAACAATTGACAGTTGAATTTAATAATGAAACGTCAGGTATATGTTTTAATGGAACATGTGACAAGTTAAAACTTTCGCTCATCAGATCTGATAACAGTATGTATTTCAATTATCTCGAACAATTGTATCAAAAGTTGCTAGCGGAATTTAAAAACTTTCACAGCCCCATTAGCCAACAAAACTATACTAAACTCACAATTGATCTCGATCGGTCAAAGGTATATTTTATCAACAAAAAATATCCTCTGAACAAACCAGAAATGAAAGATCTGTTTGAGTCCCGTCGCTGTGTGAGTGGTAAAGTAAAATTTAGTATCTATAGTCGTGATAGTGAAATATTTTTAATATCAACAGTTGAAACATTAATCATTGGTAACGAGATATAAAATAATATCATTTTCATTCTAATGCTAGTTTAATTTCCACCTTGTTAACTGAAACGTTCTAACACACAGTTTAATTTTCATCCTGTTATCTTGTGGTAAAACTCGTTTGCCGTCTTTAGAATAATTGTATTCCACACATGCGCTGTTCTAACAAATTAGTCACCTCTGTGTAAAGAGTTTATCGCATTCCAACACCTGTTGTTTTGTTTGGTTACAAAATACCTGTTTACAGGTAGTAGTAGGGGAAAAAAAAAGAGGTGGGGGAGGGTGAGTCAAAAAAGGGGGTGGGGTGGGGGATAATTTAGGACTATAATTTATACTTGTTTGGAGGGTAAAAAAACAAAGTGAGTTGAAAACCTGGTTTTCCTCTAGGGTGAGTTGAAAACCAGGTTTATTTTGGAAGAAAAGGGGGTGGGGTGGGGGATAATTTATACTTGTTTGGAGGGTAAAAAAACAAAGTGAGTTGAAAACCTGGTTTCCTAATACTACTATATATCGTTCATTCTAAACAAGGCATTCTTTAAAGAAACCAAGGACATTTGTAACTTGTCGATGACCAAAAACGTACGTTTACATTATTACAGTCGAGAAAGAATAAATGAAAATGACCCAAGAATGGCAATGGATAGCATATACCTAATCGTCAGCATTACTTTCTAGTGAGTTACGGAGTTGGCTGAGTGGAGAACCTGAAATGGTTAATGCTTTCTCCGTCTTTTCGAAGTAGCTACGTTTGGATCTTTATCCCGAATGTCTTCGGTAATGCTACCTATTAGAGAACTATGACTCACTTTATAAATAATAACAATGAACACAACAATATTTAGGTAGGAAAAGCTGCTTGGTTTTGCGAATGAAGTTGTTCTTGACTCCATGGAAGATGAGAGTTTCTGTCTCGAGGTGATCTCTGTTTTCCTAATGTGTCATTATACAACAGACATTCGTAAGAGTAAAGATTTAGACTGTTAGGAGGCGTTTCGTCACGTGGATCTATATAGTATGAAGCGTTAGCTACGTATTGTACGGGATGTATTAATACTCCGTAACATGTGCACTGACCAATGATGCTTTCATTTTTTTTTCAGATATATTGTGATCTGCCAACCAGCACTTTCTAGAAGAATGCACCAGAAACAGTCTGCAGCACTAACGTTGTTAACAGTGTGGCTTCTTGCTCTGCTATCTCTCTGTCCACACCTTATCTATCAAGGATTAGATCGAAGGATCAAACTGGGATATGTGGACGGAGTCCATACATTCAACGGAATAGGGTACATCTGTGCTGTCTTTTACCCACATCAGAAGATTGATGGACGGATCTTTTCCTTGTGTGTATATATTTTCCTCTACGTGCTGCCTGTGATTACTATGGCATTTACGTACGGTGCTATAGCACATCGTCTATGGATCCGGAAACCTATCAGCACGAACGTGCAGGAACCTAAGTACGTGGTCCGGAACCTGGCTCAGAAGAAGAGGGTCATCAAAATGTTGATGCTACTAGTCCTCGTCTTCACACTGCTTTGGCTCCCGTTCTTCACCTTTTCCATATACAATGACTTTGTGCAGGAGGATTCTACTTCAAAATTAAAAATGGCTATTTTTCAGATAGTCGGCTATAGCAATATCTGTGTCAATCCGATTATTTACACATTCTTAAACAAAACCTTCCAAAGAGAATTTTACAGTCGCTGTTGCTTCATCCGACGTAATAGAATCCATATTGCTTCAGACACACGAAGCAGGACGTAGGCTAGAACATAGCAAATCTCATCAGTATACGATTGGCTATATTATGTGTTGGACCTTAGTAAGCTATTTGTTAACAAAAGAGCTTAAAATATCAATTCTAGCCATAACAAATACCCCACCCCCACATGCGGTCTAGAGTTGCATAATAATACACAAATCGATTTGCATAGACATACTATAACATTACAAATTTTAAATTTAAATTGTCTAGTATAATAAGGCGTGGAGGCAATATTTTTTACATACATTGAGCAGAGCAGGCTATACAGCGAAGCCCATGACTTCATTATTTAATCGTCAGGTGCGTGTTGTGGTCTGACACGAATTCTAATTCAGTTTACTCATCCATATGTAATCATCAGGCAAGTGTCGTGGTCTGACACGAATTATAATTCAGTTTACTCATCCATATGTACTCATCAGGCAAGTGCCGTGGTCTGACACGAATTCTAATTCAGTTTACTCATCCATATGTAATCATCATGCAAGTCTCGTAGTTTAATAGCAATTATAATTCAGTTTACTTAACCAATTTTAATCAATATGTACCTGTCGTGGCCAGACACCAATTCTAATTCAGTTTACCAGTCTTGATTATGATGTGATGTGATTATGATTTTAACATAGCTTTAATAATTTTTCAGTCATATCGCTACGATGTCTACAGTGTGGCAGTTTATAGTGATGTCTAGCACTGTGGCATCATGCCGCAGACATGTAGCATGATGTCCAACCCAGTCACATTATCCTGACACCAGGCCGACCAGTCCTAACACTAATCTCTTAACGCTGAGCGTCAAACGAGGCAGCTGTTAGTACCATTTGTGTAAGTCGTTGGAATGACTCAACCGGGGATAGAACCCACAACCTCCCGCAACTGATACGGACGCTCTAACCACTAGGCCGCTGGAGCTACCAGTCCTGAACAATGCATCTAGAGTAACACCTTGATAGAGGACAGGGCTTTGATTGTAACGTTATATACACATATTCTTAATTATTGAAAAGTATCATGTAATATCGATGTATCTTTATGTACATAATAATTATGAACGTATCCATATGCCTGACATCCTGAACGCATTTATAACCTTTATTTAACAGATTTTAATTTTTCAAACTGAAATAAACTATTTTCTTTAGTCGGAATAGCTGCTGCATAGTTATCTATCTATTCAAATAGGTCAATATTCCATTTTCAGATATTAAGAGTGTGTTTTTAAAATGCTTTAGAGCATCAGTAAATTTTTCTCTAACTGTTGTATTTTTCGACGTATTCATGTCATGAGCAAATAAGCGTATGCAGTGTGGATAACAATAATAATTGAGATTTAGAATATGCTCGTTACATACAGGATATCTATAATAACATTACTCCTTGGTCACAATGTCTAACGTTGTCTACAACAAACATGCATTGAATGCTGGATATCTTTTTCAAAGACATGATACATGATTGCTGAGTTGAACTGATTTTAAATTTCCTCTGCAAACTCTTCATTGTTTGGATTTTGTTTAGTTTGATTGTCTCTGTATAAAGAAAACTATGCTGTAAAGCTGTCTTCTACAAATTTAATTGCGAAAAGTTGTGAAATAAATATAGAGCAATGAAAGTATGTTTTACTTGTTTGCATTGTCCATGATACTTTGAAAACCACAGTGTGTAAGAAATATTGCAAATGAATCTTCATCAATTGTACTTATGTATACATAATTATCAACTTCACTTATGTATATATCATTATCAACTTCTCTTATGTATATATAATTATCAACTTCACTTATGTATATATAATTATCAACTTCACTTATGTATATATAATTATCAACTTCACTGTGCTTTGATTGTTGATTTATTATGTACAATGATTCAATTCATGGTCTGACATCCAGAGCTGAAGAGGACTAACGGGAAAAAAACTTGTTGTTCAAATGATGACTTGAAAGAAAATATGCATTCCCTTTTCCTTTCATTTTCCATTCTCAAATTATTTTATGATTATATGTCAAATAATTAATGAAGAAACTAGTAGATAAATGTCACAAACTTAAAAATTGTAGACCCGACTCAATAAATTGGTAAAAGACAACAATAAACAACAGAAACAACAACAAAAACAACAAACAACATAACACAGCAATTGGGATTTAAATCTAGCGCTAGTCAATTATTTGACTTTAAAAATGATGTATACTGACGGAAAGTTAGATAATTTTGATTAAATTTAGATTAACAAAGGTTCTCGATCGACGGTGTCAGAGATATCGAATGAGGTAGCTCACAATACATGTTTCACAAGTATGTAAACCTTTTCCCATCGAAATGTTTTGCATATACATCTTCAAACTCGAATAAATACTTCTTTGGCTAAATTGATAGTCCCCAATTTTTGTCACTTTTTCGCGGGTTAAAAAAGCGTGGATCAGGAGGGAAATAGTTGTTAAATGAAAACATGTAGTAAACCTTTTGTGAGAATCATTAATCCCGCTATGATACATTCAAAAATGATAGTATATAGAGGACATAGTCAAAACTCACACCTACTTAATTGTTTCGGTTTGTTGTGGTTGTTTTTTTTTTTTAAATCCTTTTACACTAAAACGAGAAGAAGAGTTAAGACTTGAGATTAGGATGTGATGTGATGGATTATGATTTTTAACGTAGCTTTAACAATTGTTCAGTCATATCGCTACGATGTCTGCAATGTGGCTGTTTATAGTGATGTCTAGCACTGGGGCATCATGCCGCAGACATGTAGCATGATGTTCCACCCAGTCACATTATCCTGACACCAGGCCGACCAGTCCTAACACTAACCTCTTAATGCTGAGCGTCAAGCGAGGCAGCTGTTAGTACCATTTTTGTAAATCTTTGGTATGACTCGACCGGGGATCAAACCCATGACCTCCCACATCCGAGGCAGATGCTCTAACCATTAGGCCACTGGAACGGTTTTCAGAACAAATATCGAATCTGTTATCAACAACACACTATATAGGAACCGGATAAAATGTCTAATTGTCTGTTCCCCAGTCTGAGCACGTAACACTTGACTAAAAGTGTCAGGATTAGTTATGTTTTTCAGCAACGGGTCTCTTCTACCTGTACTACCACAAGATTTGGCCGTCCAACAACAGTCGGCATCAACACTATGTCAGTATCAACATTATTTACAGAAATGAATCAACAATATTTGATTTTTGCTGGCAATGCCAACAGCATATTGCTATAATCATGCCGTTAAAGGGAGGTAACTTTATCATACTTGGTAGTTATTTTTCATAAGATATGCCAATATTGGCAACCAGCCAGACCCGTCGGAGATGAAAGATACACGATGGAACAGTTTACGAATATTACAACAAAAGAACAACGCAGAAAGTAAAAAAAGTTAAACTACAACTCGTGTTAAGAACTTTACAATAAAAGCATATATTCTGAATAGAATACATGTAATTATGCTAAAGGTGGAAATTTGGATAAATTAAAGAAATTTCAGCAACCATATCTAATATGAATTCGGTTCTAATTTAGTAAAATTATTTGCAGTACAACACTGGACTTGTTTATCTTTTATCACATAAACCATACCCATTGATTAAAAACTCGTTTAATATTTATCCTGTACTAACAACGCTAGAGCAAGTATAATACAGACATAAATGTACTATTGGAGACGCTGGCCGATCGATTGTCTTAAAACTGTACTTATTGTTACAATTAACTGGTCATTGTCTATTTTAAAACTGTACGTAATGTTACCCATATTCGGTCGTTGTCTATGTTCAATTTTACTCTGCAGGCATCTTCCTGTTGCCTAGACAGTGTAAATAAGCCAGTATCTATTTACTAATTTAAGCCATTGCACGCTATTGGGCGTTGCGTGCCTATGCATTATCAGTGCATAGATATAAACAAGATTTTTTTATATAAAAAATGAATTAGACTGTGCAATATTCATCGGACGATGCTGCTAAATGATACAAAAACGATTCATAGACTTTTTTAAAAAGCGAGAGATATAACTTCAGCGGTTGTTTGAAAATATACAATTTACACAGAAATCATAGCTCATTGCATGATAGTGATAAGAAATAATATAAAGTGATAAAAACTTGCAAACTGAAATGAGTAAGAATGCATTTACCGGGCTCGTTCAATTGGTTCTTGTATGTTTATCTAAAGGATTTATTCTTCCTTGAACGTTATATCGTTTAGATTCATTCCATGCAATTTAGATGCAATGTGTACTTCTCAAATAAAGCTATTAACATTGGTGAACAGTATAAAAATGAAAGCAAAATCATTACTAAATTCCATGTATTGATGTTGTTCGAGAAATATATATTTCGTTGCCCTAGCAAACATTTGTTTCATTTAATTCCCTTCTGAAAGAAAAGAAATGTTTGATGCTCATTCAACAGCAACCATTATAATTTATATTGTTTCATTAAAATACATTTCCGAATCAATTCCTAATTCTTCTTTACACAGTATTAACATTCCTTTTCAACTCGTTCTAGATGAATCAAATAAGATATTTATAAATTGTGTCTTTGCTTTCAAGTGAATAGTTTTCTATCTTGTGATTTAATAACCAAAGAAAGAATTCCATTTGTAGTCTTTTTATCTAACAATATCAACACTATATCACGTACACTTTCTAATATTAAGTCTCAGCCTATGTCTGTTCACTGAACGTTTTCTTTTAATTTCTTACGCTACTTGGAATGTATGTGCAATGGTGTTTACTATCTTATTCTTGTTTGGGAGGAATTATATATTTTCGTATTTTGGCACTATTTCTTGTCATTCTGAAGACATATATGCCATGCACAAACAAACGTAATTATTACAAATGAAGTGAACGCACTCCTACACTATCTGCCAATTAGAAGACTGTTTAGAATAATTAACCTTAGGTGGTATAGATGCTTCTTAACATCAGTAGCATGAATATATGAATAGAACTAAAAATGGTCAAACCATCTGCGTACTTTCTCGCTGTTTTAAGTTTACTACTACAATTCCTCCAAAGCTTTATTCTGTAATTATTCCCAACATTTGGGGAAAAAAATTATTGAAACATGTAATTATTTCATGTGAATGCAATAACGTCAGCTAGTAACTACTGCTTCTCCAGTTGATACAACAGATGTTGCCAGCTTT
Organism: Potamilus streckersoni; assembly: GCA_016746295.1. NCBI lineage: Eukaryota > Metazoa > Mollusca > Bivalvia > Unionida > Unionidae > Potamilus > Potamilus streckersoni. The sequence continues at coordinate 6,872,321 of JAEAOA010001694.1, forward strand.
CTCTTCCGAGCTTAGGATATGTAACAGTAATACCTTTTAATACTCACTCCGCTTGTTAATGAGTTTACAGAACCTCCCTTTTTAGAAAATATAAAAATATTGTTTCCCTAATCTCATCACAACATGAATATAATTCATTCATACTTTATGATACTTTCATTCATTCAATAAAAAGAAATGGAGTATCTATCGATTCTGTGCAATGAAAATATCATAACAACAACATAGTTCAATGTTTTTTTTCTGGCCTAAATCATTCAAATCTGCTTTTAATGTGGCAATAATTTGTTATGCCAATTTCTGTATGTATTTCAGCTTTAAATATCTTCTTACCGTCTTGTATTTTGTCGTCTATAGCAGTTTGCAAGTTCTCTTTGGTCATTTGCTTTTACATCATATTTATCTAATATGCAAATTATTATATGATTATTTTTTCTTCACTGACGTTTTTGGTCAGAATCATGCAATATTTTCAAATTTCACGGTTTTGTATTGCACGATACTTGTCTACAATAGTAAAAATATTAGGAAATACTCTATAAGCAAAACATGTACACTCTTGTAGCAGACACTTATTAGTTTTTTTTTGTGGATGAACTAAAGAAACTGATTCGTCGATTTTAAAGCAGAGGTAATAAAATGAACGATGTGGACGAATTTACTCTGTCACAAATTGTAATATGGACAAACACTTCAGCAAGTTTTTAAGAGAATGAATAATCAACACTTCACATAAAAAATTATAGAGATCCTGTTTTCCTCTAATATTTCTACACATTTTAATACCAATAATCACTGTCTACTCAATTTTTCTTTTATGCCAATAGATGTTGTGCATGGAGACATGAATAGACTCACAAAAGAAACTTACTGGATTCATAAATTAGATACTTTGTATCCTAAAATCCTTAATATCAATGAACTATATAAAATTGTATAATTACTGTTTTAAATTGATGAATTGCATATCCTTCAAAACAACATATTTATATGTATTTATGTTTGTCTGTATTTCATTTTATTATTTTACTCAGTTACAAATGAAGCTTTTAAACTAGCAAACGAATGAACGTGATATTGCAATGTCCACAAAAAAAAAACATAAGATACGCAATATTGAAAACATCATTATGATCATTTAAACAGTTAGTTTCGAGAACTGTACTAACTTTTCGTAAATGAAATGACTCCTATAATGACCAGTGCTCACTGGGGTATTTAAATAGCATAGAAAAACATGTAGCGGCCTAGGACTACAACATGTCTATCAGAGGCGTGCCATTTTATAAGTCAAAGTACTAAATTCGAAAAATAAATTGCAGCTGAAGGTTTTGGTATAAAATTAAGGGCTTCAGAGTCAATAAACCAAGATGACGAAGTATTCTAATTTCAGCTGGCAAAATGGACCATCATACACCAAATGCTTTGCAATTTTTCAACTTAACTCTTTTGATACATTGTTTCGGATTTATGCTAGCGATATAAGCCATACCACAGCAGATGTCATTACATAGCTGGGGTCCCTACAAAAAGCATGCAAGGTATAAATATGTCTTCTTTTGATGGTAATAAGAATGTCAAACATATACTTACATTACTCAAATGTTCTTCCGTTGTAATTTCTGCAAATTCGAATTACATGAGCTATGTCATGGATTCTAAAACTTGATTGCAAATAGCGAAATTGTACTGTAATTTCGACTACATTTTCACTAGCAATCACATTCTTCTTTCTGCACTCAAAAGAAAATGAACGTGATGTTACAAAGCGTCTTTTTTATAATTTCAAATAAAAGAGTACAAATCTGTTCCCACATTGTCATACGAAACAATTAATGCCAGAAGAGAAACACACATGAAGCTGCATCAAGTGGGTTCCCTCCTTGTTCAAATCACATGTACTTTTTGCAGAATTAACAAAGTCAACAAACCCAGTCCATATTATGCAAAAAACCAGACTTGAGCAGATTCGATAAAAACTCCCCATGCATTCCAGACGAATTGGAAAACTTGTTCAAATGCGCTTTCTTTCGCAATATGGTCCTAAATTTCAATTTTAAGGAGACCAAAACAACAATTTTAAAAAACCCAATGATCAAAAGTCGATGGGCGGTGATATGCTCACACTATTAATATTATTGTTTTTTGATGAATCTATGGTTGTATGATTATTTTGGGAAAAAAAGCATACATTCATTTGCTTGTTCTCTTGTTGTGTGTATATGTTATAATTAATCCTTAATTAGGAAAACAACATGAGCATATAATAAAAACGTGACTGCATTTGTACAGGAAAATATGAATTCGTTTATTTCTAAGTAATATTCCACTCCTAGCATCGTGCAGCATTAATTCGAAAACTCGTTCATATGTTCCCATTTATATGCAGTACCCTATACTTATAGTATTAACCAGATTCAATAGAGTATTATTTGGTATATTTTTCTGAAATTTTTATTCCAGCAAAAAGTTTGTTTTTAAAGTTTTTAAAGTTCTATTATTAGTTATTTTAATTTTATTGCTTAAACCGCTATTATATAAGTTGAGGGTCATTCATTTTTTAATCTAATCATGCGTTCAGTCATATTTATTTTGATTTTGTTATCATTTTATCATTTTTTTCTATTTCTTTTCAATTATTCCTTGCATGCAACTGCGACAAAGGACTTGAGCTATACATTTTTTTCTTCTTGTTTACTAAAATTCTTTGAAAACTGATAACAAAGAATTTCTTGATCTTTTTCTTGTATTGCATTTGTTTAGTCTTTCTTTAACTTTTCTATTTGAAAACGTCAAGTAATATCGTTTTTTTTTTCTAAGTTTCTTCATTGTTTTCATACCACTTTTCAATGCATCATCCTTTGTTTAATGTCGGGTGACATTGAATATTCAGTAGTTGTCTTGGTTTTCTCGTAAGTTTTAAAGGTTTTGATAGGGTACTAAATCTCTGCTTAGATAAGTTTTGCTCATCTAAATGTTCTTATCTTGTTTTCGTTAATCTTATTTGTAGTAGCTTCCTCATGTTATTAGCTCTTTTTACGACGGTCGAATATTGCATAATTGTTCATTTCTTATCACTTTGTTCTCTCCATGTATGTATATCTTTCAACAGCAAAAAATTAGCATCTAGCAGTCTTATTTAAGTATCAACACATTTGTGCACATCAGACGATTTTATTGAATCACTTGAATTAAAGATGCAATTGTTATTTACGTTTTAAATCAATAATTGGATAATTATTTTCAAGGGATTTTATCTTTTCGCGAGGTTGTATAATTAATGTGACTAGAGTCTCTTAAATATGTTAATCCCACCAAGGTAATTCCTTACTATGAAATTAACACCGTGTTGCCCGAGCTGAAAACAACACGTTGCAGTCATCTCTAAAACATTTATTGCTGGTCTTCATTTGTAATGCTGATATTCAATTTGTCAAGAGCATCTCTTTCTAATTCATTGTAATTTCATTAACACCGTATGAAAATGTCGCAGGGTAAAACATTTTAACACGTAGAAATTAATTTTGTTTGTTACTACTTTGGACGAGGAAAACAATTTTGTTTAAGGTTTTAAAACCCCACAAAATTTATTTGATCTGATTTTTTCCAAACGTCTTTCTTCTTTGTTCTCTTTCGTATTACATTTTAGGCTCTTCAATATTTTGGCTTTCGTTGATTGCCAAAATTCTTTCTGACTGTATTCGTTATCTCTTTTTATCTCTTGAACTGAGTAACTACTATATTAAAGCTACGATGACTTAAATTAGTATCGCTTGATATTATTTTTTGGATACCATAAATTCTCTTCAAATAGCTTATATCAGATTTCAAACTTTACTGTATACTAATTTTTCTTTGAGACCTATGTAACAAACTCTAGTAGCGTTGTACCAAACCCTCTAGAAGCCAATGGGATTATAATTATTGTAGCTATCCCTGCGACTTCTAGACTGGCAGCTATTGACCATTTCACGGTTATGATATCCCCTTGAAAACACAAGAGGGGGTCTCGGTGCAACTGTCTTCCGGATAGTCAAATCAATAAAGATGACAGATAAAGATCAAGAAAATGTGACAGACATCTTACATTACGCAAGCAAGATCGATATATCACTATCTTAAAAAGAAATTGTATCAATATTCGATCAATTGTTTTTTCATCCTTTATTTTTTTCAGTAACTTGCGCTATTCCCAGCTTTCAATTAAATGTTCTCTGCCCATTTCAAAACCTCATTATCTTTCCATTACTACCTCATGCTCTAGTTTGTATTATTTGATTGTGCGAAAGTGTATTACTGCGTAAAATAATTCTTACTGCAATTTATCTCGCTTGAAGAATGATGAAAATATGTTTATTACAGCTTTAATCATTGCAGTTAATGGAGGTTGAACGACAACGAGAGAAAATTATAACTTCTTAAAGGATACCAGAAATAAAAATTCTCTTTTATGTATGTAATTCTCGACACATTTTAATTCAACTGTAATGTTTATAAATTACATATCGTAGGCTGGTAGTAATTATATTGCGCGGAAAATACCACGATTCCGTAATATGCCAACAGTAATATAGTAAAAAATAAAATAAAAAGAACTAAATTGTCACCAATTAGCTTAAATCCCATGAATGATCACTGTAAATGCTGTGTAATTTTCTCTACAAACAAAACCGCATATCCATTTCCGCCAAAGAAAACTCAGCCAATTAATACCTGACATTTCTCTACCGTATATATAAAGTTTTATTACCATGATTAAATTAAAAGGAATAAAACAATAATAATATGCAGTATATATATATATATATATATATATATATATATATATATATATATATATATATATATATATATATATATATATATATATATATGTTCATTATATTTTTCATGAAATAACTTGAGTTATATCTAGGAAGGATATTTTTTTTTTTAAAATGCACAAATGTCATCCATGCTTGAACAGAGAGGCCCACGTACAAGTCTCCTTAATCATTATTGTAATTTTATTTCCTTGAACGGTTGGAATTTTTAGAGTATACAATTTGGAGAAATATTGATACTAGACACACTATGTATGTATATGACATTTGTGGTTCTCATCCATCTGCCGGTCTGTCTATGTCTGTCTGTCTGTCATTTCATCTAGTGCATGGGTATGTATATGCATGTAAGTGCTTGAATGAATGTGTTTGCATACGTATATTACATAAACATACTTCTGGTTAAAAACGAGCATATAATGGTGCTATGATAGAAAGAGTGATTGATAGATAAAGACAACAAATATGAATATCAGTGACTATCCATTTATTATTGACTTGAAGAGCATGTTCTTAAAAACAGTCTTTTCGTAAATCATCACGTCTGCAATTTTACATCCGGCCACGTGGATCAATATTGATTTAAAAGGCTATCTAAAAAAATAGGATAGAATCTGGGATATAGTTGGATCTTTTAAACTTATTTGATGCATGGAAAGTAAAAAAGAATTTAACTAAATTTAAGAAAGCTGTTTCAGAAGAACTTTTTTGGTGGCGATCAGAACGGTTGTCTAAAGACTCCAGCAAATTTTAGAGTTAACTTTTTACAACATGACAGTGTAGGCAAAGAAAAATCATGCTGAAAGTTATTGCATACACCGTCCGATGCTTGATGTTTCAAATTTTGAGAAAACCAGCGAGAAATGTAAATAATTAAATATTAGGTTGAATGAATGCATGGCTATATTTGACTGGACAAGGCAAGAAATAAAATACGTGCATGAAAAAATACATTTTGATTGTTTATATATGTGAGAAGCCTCCCCCCACCAACAAAAAGAAAATGAAACAAAAGGAAACGTCATTGGGCATGTTAAATAATCTGAATATTGTACGATATTTACACCCAAATATGAATAAATATTCCATCTGCATCAGCTGACGTATCGAACTCGTGTTATAACTTTCTTAACTCGTGTTATAAACGAACTATTAGCCTTGAGAAAATAACTGAGAAAGAAGGACATATCAACGATTGAAAAATGCAAATTATTGAGATGATTTTCGTTAAAGTTTATGCAGCCACAAATGTGCAATAAATGTTTAAAATCGGAGAGCAAAATGAAATTTTCCTATAAATGTATCTGAAATTATGGATTATGAATATATATTATCTGGTATAATATAAATATGGACAGTATATTTAAATTAATTATTTGATATTATTTAAGTATGGACAGTAAATATTATTTAATTATAGGATATAATGAATGTATGGGCACCAAACTGATTATCTGATGTAATGTTTATAATTATTCTCCTAGTATGAAAAAAAGATGTTAGATATAATTTATTCATTGGTTTAACCATAATGATCTGTAGTACAGCTAAGATTCTGAACTATCAGGAACTGGAAATTTTGTGTGGGCATGCGCATTGGAACTAAGGGAGGTAATTTTAAGCGCTACCATCAGTATGTCCGTTGCAACTGTGAAATGCCCTATGAAACCCACACCACACGACACAGTCACCAAGCTATCCTCTACCCATTTTATAAAGTTTTTTGTTATAACCTACCTCTTTAATCAATTCAGTTTTAATTTTGTTCATTTTCATCAACCTGAAATTAATTCCAATAACTGTTGGTGGAGTAGATAGTATTTGATAAATTGGCTGTGCCCTTGGTACTTTATCTCGTATTTATATGTATGTATGTATGTATGTATGTATGTATGTATGTATGTATGTATGTATGTATGTATGTATGTATGTATGTATGTATGTATGTATGTATGTATGTATGTATGTATGTGTCACTTTACCACAATAATGGATACATGGAACAAACTAAAAGGACAGTTTAAAAGTGTAGAAACTTAAGAATTTTGCAAAACCTGTAGCATTATAGACTCTTCCAACTAAATCTAAACATGAAGTACAATCAGATAGAATACAAATATAAATATGTTAAAATTCTGGGACAGGCATATCAAATTCAAGGTAAAGGTTACATATGTAAATTCCTTAAAGTTAAATGTTCAATTCATTATTATTTATAATCTACATTCTGTCAAAATATCCACGACTGCTTAGTTTTGTAGACGCTCGTGCTGTTCCTTTATCGAGTTTACATCAAGATACTTATGTTTCACTGGGTTGAAGTCTACACAGGCATGGTATGCGCTCTGATAGAAGTTAACCCTTCGGTCGGTGTTCATAAATCAGGTACGTGTGTCTATGACATTTCTAATGTTTAAACTGTTTCCATATTGAGCATCTCTTGTAAAAGCATGTTGTAAATAACTGCAGGAGATGAAGTTAACGACGCGTGGTAAACCGTTTTATTTATGATTACAGTCTACTTGCCATTTATTTGCTGAGAAAATTCTTCCTTTATTACCTCGCTTGCGTTCCTGTTGTAAAAAAGTAAGAAGACACGTACATAAATACCACCAAAATAATTACACAAATCCAAATGACTTATTTCAATTTTTACATGCGATAAAATAAAGTGCAAGGTCTGAAATTGCATTAAAAATACTTGGTGTTCCATGATTTGGATTTGACTAAAATTGCTTCCAAATTATGAAGGTGCTCATAAGAAAGATCTAGAAACAAAGTGAAGAAAGGTACACAAATGATAAAATACAGACGGAGAAATAGAAGAAAAAAAGAATTTAAAATTCACATGATTTTGAAACAGCCACCTTTAAAATTATTTATATTTTGAATCACGAACATACAGCTATTCCTCCTCTTCGCTTCTCTCGTTCCTTACTTTGTTCCTCTCACATTCTTTCGTTAATGATTCATTTTGTTTTAGGATGTCTTTTCTACAAGATTAAATAATGGGATAAATAGACCCTCTGGTTATAGCCACAAGAACTCAAAGTAAAAATGCAATGAGTACATTTTATTATTTTATTCATTTGTCAGTCAAATCACTATCTTTTATGTTCCTACATTGTCTTTGTTATGTCGTTCTTTATAGCAATGTTTATTGCTCCATTAAATGTGTCTTATGATTTGTTTTAAATTGTTGCTTCTTGCTTCTCGCTGTACCCAATTATGCTACCCTTTTCATCACTATATGACTTGGTTACATTAATATACATCACCAATAGTATAGTTTCGACAAGTTTTTATTCACAAATATATTGATGAAATTGTATTGTATTTTATTCGTCTGAATCATACTAAATTAATTTGTCAGGCAACATTTTTACTGTGTCTTAAACTGTGGAAATCTGAGTAATGTAATTCAATTTTGGTCTCGAGCACCTTACAATTTTGTACTTAAGCACCGAAAAAAAGTACCTGACACTTTAATTTAGTTTAGATGTTCTTTCTTCTCTTAATCAGTTGCTATTGTGCAAAATAAATAAACACATCCTATGTTTCAGTAGTTGCCAACAATTCATGAGTTAATTCAGCATGTAGGTTTGTTCCAGTTTTCAATGATAACATTTGTAAGTATCCACAATCATGATGCACTGATTGTTATTGCTTGAACCTTTTAGTGTAAGAAACAAGTTTATTTTTTTTATCAGTTATTCTTGATGACTAAACAGGAAAATATATTGCCTAACCATATCGTTTATGCTTTTTTGTTGTAGTTTAATTTTCATTTCTTTATATAGATTATCAGGTTTAGACTTTATAATATAAAATAGTGGACAGCAGGACTGATTGCTGCTTTCTTCACTTCGCTCAGAAGGCGAGAAATATATAATCTAACGTTATTAATTTTTCGAATTTTTGAAGCATATTGTTCTTCATTTTATGTATACAATTTAGAGCTTTTGGTTGGTGCTATAGCTTTTAACGTTTCGTTATTATTATTATTATTATTATTATTATTATTATTATTATTATTATTATTATTATTATTATTATTATTATTATTATTATTATTATTATTATTATTAAAAATGAAGTCTTTAATGCTCTGTGTTTAATAATTTTTCACATACGTGATTATACGAATATTTTTATTTGAAGCAAGCTTTAGAAAATAAGGAATAACTATTTATATTCCAACTAATCAGATATTTTTTTAAATTGTAATATTTGTACTATCCGGGATTCTCCGACCTTCAGGTTCCTGACCTAGCTTCAGACAATTTGTTAGCTTGCCGAACGTAAGATTGTTTTGATGTAAGTCGCCGATTTTAACGCAAGGAGTTAATTGTTAATAATAGAATTCTGGAGATTTCTTTGGCATGTGTGTTTGGAAATAAAAGACACTCGTCACTAAAGATTAACCACTATAATTGCATTTAAAGCACGTAACACCCTCAAGCATTGTTTATGATCTATTTACATGATAATTAGATGGAGATTGATACGTAAAAACGTCTTGGCAAACAATTAAATGGATAAAAATAAGTGTTCTCATTCTCATTTGCAAAAGCAGGCTTGCCTTGCCAAATGTTTTGATGTATATTTACAGTTAGTTAGTTTGCCGCATTAGTCTTTGGATATTTATGCAGTGGTTGCAGTGCATTGAATCATTTGCCAAGTGTTGTTGTAGCCAAGGAGACTCATTAATCCACAATGATTGAAACTTTCTTGCACGTTTTGCAGCATCATACTTCTTATTTGTATTTAAAACTGGTTAATTAGAGCTAGACACTTCGTTAAGCTTCCTTTTCTTGCCTCGATAAGATAGCAGATCCATTTAATCATCTACATCATATATAACGAAGGCTGGAGTCTTTTGTGATGACTAATTTATACTCCAATTGGAGGATCTATGAACAATTATTTACTGAACAATTATCATCTAGTCGCAATGGTATCAATTGTTAATATTTAACAATTATCCTCCAGTCACCTTGAAATCACCGATATATATATATATATATATATATATATATATATATATATATATATTAAAAGCTGGAGGCACTAACGGAGATGCAATAGCTAACTGAATAGCATTTGCAGTAAAGTAACCGTCTTATTTAATTGATCACGACATATGTATGAAAATGAAAGCCATACATATGATTAAACCGTAAAATAACTAAAGGCAAAAACTGTAAATTAAATGAAAACTGAGCCATAATATTGTCTCACTTAAATGAATTATTTAGAGAAGAATGTTTTCGGATACCATAGTTAACTACTTTGGACGCTACTTTCCCTTTCTAAGCACATACACTTTTTCTTTGTCTAATGGCGTGTCAGATTATCCAGAAAATAAAACAAACAATGAAAAATCATGACATGCAAAATTGAATAAATTTTACCTACCTTTTCACGAACAGGTAAAATTCATGTTGATATATATCAACAGTTTGTTAGTTTGCCGCATTACATTTATGACGGTTCTATGTGTTTTTATTTGCGTGCAAGATGTTTGTAACCACCACCACCCAAGAATTTGGACGTCGGTACCGACGGTATTTGGCACAATAAAGGTAAAAGAATGACATCTACATACGTACCATAAAATAGAAACCACGAGGAATTAAATACTTCAATTCAACACAACATAATAAAATAAAAACATTAACCCTGAAATTTATAAACTGACACACAAGTTTGCATGCTTAAGACAAGTCCAAATATTATAATTATACAGTATAGTTTCTGTGTGTGCTTTGTTGCGACAGTAAGATAACGCTGTGTTAAACAAGTTAGTAAATATTTCGTGTGAAAGACGTCATCATATCTTGCTGAAGCGGTGATATTTCCAAGCTGAATGTCAGCAACATTTTCGTAACAAAATAAACGTGCTTCTTTGATTCAGCAAGAGTAAGCACAATAAGATATGACATGTATCAAATTTTAAATTCACGAGGGCAGACAATGAATTAGACAATGAAAAAGTATATACACCGTTTGCGGTGTATGGTCAGAGGTATCAATAGATTTTCGGTTTTAAAAGCACACCACAAGATCTTGAAGATATAAAAAGTGGTAAAAAAGACTTCAAATTTAAAAATATTAGTCTGGAATATGTTATATTTACTATGGAATTTTTTGCACAATCAGTTTGACAGGAATGGAATTGCTTTCTTTTGCGAATTCGTCAATAGCGAGATATTCATACTCCTTAGACCCAGTACAGGTTCAATGACAATTACACTGGAGGATTCGTCCTGGATAAACTTGAAAGGTGACTTGAACATGGGCAAAGTAAAGACTATTGCAGCTGATTTGATTTAAGGTGTACGTACGCTTGCATTTTGCATGGTAGTGGTCACAATGAGTTAACGTTCACCATTGTATCCACCTTCAATTGAAAAGTAAATTTACGATGTGTATTTATTTCGTGTCCATTACATATTTAACTATTCAATATAATTAGCAAAGATAAGATTATTTTAGAAATATATTAAATGTACCTACAATGAAAGTATAACTTGATCGTTTGTGGAGTTATTAATAGACTATGCTTGTCAATATCCAATCGTTCTGTTCAACAAAGCTTGCATCAAGAGCCCTTCGAAGGGACTGACACTCTACTGCAAAAAAGAATTTTCATTATGTTTTTGGCTATAACAAGCTTTTAAAAATTAACTGCGGGGTTACACATTCTGGATGTCAGGTCAGAAGCATTTTATTTAGGATAAAATAAATATTATTAGAAGTCTTTTCTTGGTAAAACTCCCATATCAAGTCTTTTCTTGGTAAAACCCCCATATCAAGTCTTTTCTTGGTAAAACAAACCATAGCAAGTCTTTTCTTGGTAAAACCCCCATATCAAGTCTTTTCTTGGTAAAACCCCCATATCAAGTCTTTTCTTGGTAAAACGCCCATATCAAGTCTTTTCTTGGTAAAACCCCCATATCAAGTCTTTTCTTGGTAAAACCCCCATATCAAGTCTTTTCTTGGTAAAAGTCCCATATCAAATCTTTTCTTGGTAAAACTCCCATATCAAACTTCCGATTCATTCAGGGGGAGTAGTGCCAACAAACATTTCAAGACAGTTGTTTTGGCAGCAATACTGGATGTATGACTGGCACCATTTTCATTTAGAATTTAGTGAAATACCCCTGCAATAGTGACAATCCGTTCATGGGGAGTAATAAGAAGCGTGCTAACGGGGGGACAGGCGGTTTCTCCGGTGTCCTAGTGTTTAGAGCGTCCACCTCTAATGCGGGAGGTCGTGGTTTTGAACACCATACGAACCATACCAAAGACTTATATAAAAAAATGTACATACAGCTGCCTCGCTTTTCTGCTCAGCATTAGGAGGTTAGTGTTAGGACTAGTCGTCCTGGTATCAGGATAATGTGACTGGATGGGACATGATTCTACATGTCTGAGGCATGATGCCCTAGTGCTAGACATTACTATTAACTGTCGCACTGCAGACATATTAGCGATATTATTGAAATTATTTAAAAAGCTAAATTAAAAAATCCAAATCTCTCTCTCTCACACACACACACACACACACACACACACACACACACACCTGATTGTAGGTTCGTACTCTTTTTACAACATCCACATCGCTCCCAGCCAATAACGACTTGACGTTAGATATTCTTGTCACACAACAATTTTCAGTTCGATTTTTTACAACCCCATTTTCGTTCCAAATCGCTCCATACAATACAGAGCGAAACATGGGATCATGAAAATCTGATAGAAAATTGTTGGACAGACTAAGCTTTTGTGGGTGCAGTGTGTTGTGTTGTTGTGTTTAACGCCATTTTTCAGCACACGATAGGCTATACACGGCGGATGGTATTAATAGTGGAGGAAGAAACTGGGAAATCACCGGAAAGATCCACCATCCCACGAGAAGCTACTGCAAGCTTTCTCATATATCCACATTCGCCGAATCTTAGACTCGAACCCACGTAGATAGAGGTGAGATGGCAGTGATCCGTAACAGACAGCGCTTTAGACCACTCGGCCACTCGGGGCACCTTTGTGGGTGCAAGCCCGCTGAGATCCCAATACCGCCATATCTTTGATTAGCTCTATCAAGGTCCAACGAAAATTCACTTTGACATCTTAGATACTTCAGACTGTCTGCTGTTATCACAGAGATTCTCATTTGGCGGCGCTTACATGTTGCTTTGGCAGTAGTGTATCGTATGAATCACGCATATTTTGATATTTGTAACAGATTTATTGAAGGATTTTATTTCTTAAATTTGATCTTTATTAATTTTGTATGAAAACGCGTATCAAATGTAAATTGACTGTCTACTTTTATCGATTCAAGTCTTGATAACGAGAATATAAATTTTTACGAATCAGTACAATCATATAGTGAATATTACGATATCCATAAAACCATCTCTGGCCTTTTTCATCGCAATACTATTTTACTCATAATTTACTGTGAAAAAAAATGATTCGAGAAGTAGAAAAAGGCAAATTTAATACAGAAATGAAGTACTCGCAAAGGGTACACATTTTGAAATCACTCCCTATATCATAAAAGATTATAATGGTCGCAAACTTATCTAACTCGGATATAATTTACGAGTGTCACTTTCGATTCATAGAAGCAAATATTTACTCAATTTTATTCCAAATACAACCTTTATAATAGTGCCTGTGTCGAAATAAAACGTTATTACTGAGAAACATCCCACCATGAAAAAAAAACCAAACAGAATGATACAAGGACAATTGGGTGTTTAATCTAGAATGCAGCCACTGTTACTCATGATGCGCCCTGCAGTACAGAGAGAGAGAGAGAGAGAGAGAGAGAGAGAGAGAGAGAGAGAGAGAGAGAGAGAGAGAGAGAGAGAGAGAGAGAGAGAGAGAGAGAGAGAGAGACTATACGTAGATGGAATACAACTGAAGAAAGAAATGAAGTTGGCTATAACTGAATGGCTCGAAAACCACAAACAGGGGCTTTAAACATAGATTTACAGAAATTACTGACTAATGAAAACAGGTGTGACTCGGATCAGTTTTATAACGCTGGGAAAGAGCCATATACTTATTGTCCATTAATTACGGAGAAGGGTATTGAAAAACTATAAGATCGGATAGGTATAGTAAAATAAAAATATACAAAAATAAGTTATGTTTTTTTTATACAATCATCTTATATTTAATGACAATTCTGTCGTTTTAAATTAAATAATTCTTAAGTGAAAATGGGTCTTCTTTACAGTACCAAATTGCCTTTTTATTCCCTCTTAACTTTTACTAAACTGTGGGTCGCTTTCAATACACACCTACAGAGGAAGGGGTCGTGTGCTTGACAACACAACTGTCTAGTCATAGTCGAAAAGTAAATAAACACGAAAATGGTCGTATAATTGTAACAAAATAAATTGTATGGCAGTTGATCTTTTCATGCCAAATGCACCTTTATCTCAGCTTCGTCACAGCAGTGTGTCCACATGTTCGCTTTCAACAAAGAGTTTACCTTGACTAAGATCAGAGTCTTTTCCGAGTCAAGAATGTGCCGAACACAGTATCGGCCAACGTCGCAAGTCAGGAAGATGCGAAGAATGAAGCGCCGAAGCCGACAAAAGCTGGTCCAATTAGAACGTTGCCGTTGAAATTTTAATGTTATTTCTTTAGAATTCCGATTTCGAGTGTTGTATCAAAAATGAATATCCTTAAAGTTCCATTTTCTAGGTAGAGATTATAGATTGTTGAATAAAACACAAATGGTTGAAAGTTATATTTTTATGTCGAGGATTTAGATTGTGTCGTTTAAATTACACGACGGTGGTTGAAATTTCGATGTCATACGTCGAGAATTCATAATTTACGTATTGGTTCAAAGAGTTTATGTTGAAAGTTCCATGTCATATGTTGAATATTTAGATTTCATCTGCTGAATTGCACAGCGCTGGTTGAAAATTTATTGTTTGTCGAGCTTTTACATTGTGTTTTCTGAATTACACGGCGGTTGTTGAAATTTTATTGTCATATGTCGAGAGTTTCAGTTTAACATGTTGAATTACCCTGATTATGCTGAAGGTTCCATTTCGTATGTTGCGTGTTTAGATTGTATCTGTTCAATTACACAGCGGTGGTTTGACATTTCACTGTGTTTGTCGGAATTGATAACTTTATATAGTGAAATGATGTGTTGATGTTAAAAGTAGCACTACACAATGTCCACTTTAATAATTCAAAATAATATCGATTGTTTATATACATCATTCGTGTATTCACTTATGCGGTGCCATTACATCTCATAAATTTATATTTTTAAAGTTACAATTCACAAGCCGAGAATTACTATGAATTTCTTTCTATAGGTCGCTCTTATGAACGGAAAGTTATTTTAAACAAGGAGGCTGCTTCTCATTTCTGTGAAATTCAACAGATGAAGTCTAAATATTAGCCATATCAAATGAACTTTCATCACAGTTATATTCAACGTGTGAATTATTTATTATTGACTGATGATATTGAAATTTCAGCCACAGATGTGTAATTCATAATATAAACTGTAAAATTTCGACATAGAAAATATAACTTTAAACTATAATTCAGCATATAAAATCTAAAATCTCAATCTAGAAAATGGAATTTTAGAGACATGCAAAAGGTGATACTGGATTTACAGAAATACAACCTCGTCGAAATTTTTACTGAAACTTTTTCTGATTTTTTTTTCGTGTCAGCATAAAAACTAGATCAAAAACAAGTTAGACTGAAATACAACTAAACAAAATCTTATTACATTCTTGTTCAGAATTTTATTTGCAATTTTTTAGTGGCAAGGTGTGACATGCATGATACGGCAATTTTTGTTTCATTACTTTCTAGAGAATCTTCTGCAACACGAATTACTAGTTTTATGTGCTCTAACTCGTTTTACTTTCTTTCACCCTCTAACGCTCCCTTCAATTTCATTCAAACAATATCACGATATACTCTAAAGAATGAAAGTTGAGTAAAATACTTTAGCAAGCAATGTTTCAGACAGCGCTTCGTAAAATGTGTATCTATGCAAAACTAAGCAAACAAAACTAAAACTTGCCTTCCGTTATCCTTAAATTAAAATGAAATATTAAATTAAAACTTAAATTTACGAGGATCGTATTCAACATCACTATGTAAAAAATCCGACAGTGCAGGAGGTAAGTATATATATATATATATATATATATATATATATATATATATATATATATATATATATATATATATATATATATATATATATATGTATATATATGTATATGTCTAATCACATACATTAAAAATAATATGTATTTAAAGTTTTGGCATAAAGGAATATGATATGCCAATACTACTGGTATATGAAAATGTGATCCTCCCATGGCGCAACAATACGCGTATATAAACATTTTCGCGAGCGTCTGCAGTTGATTCTAGATCAATGATCAATTTCCAGAAATTAGTCACTAGTGACGTATGAAAAATAATGATAAGAAGTAGTAATATTCCCCGTTTTCTAAATTAATTTAATATGATACACATTTTCATCAAAATCATTTCTGCTTTCTGTTCTCTCCTCCCTTATCTAGCATAACAGACAAATTGCGCAGAAATGTGGAATGAGAGAGAGAGAAAAGGATTTTGGGCTGGATTAAAACCTTGAAATATAAATTACACTAGGTAACCTACAATAATATGATTCGTCGTAATGATGCGTGTGCACATTCCTCGGGATTTATCTAGAGTGTTAATCAATGATAAAATGTTGCAAACCAGTAAATTCCTCAAGTTACGTAGTACACATTCATTGATAAATTTAATGTTATGTATTTTTATTTATTTATTTTCTTCTTTCCTTAAATATACAATATTATTTTTTAAAATTAATTTTTATTATTATTTAAATATGAACTTGTCCGAAGGCCTCTCTCTCACTCTCGACATCGTAGCAGGATATGGGCTCAAATCTACGAAATAGCGAACGTAGAGGATTTTCCGAAAATATCTCTGGACTTATGAATGATGGTAAATGTTAAGTAGTCAAACCGACCAAATGATGAGAGACAGACAGACCGGCAGAGAGAAAGAGAGTTGAGTTTTAAAGTCAAATCTACGAGAGAGAGAGAGAGAGAGAGAGAGAGAGAGAGAGAGAGAGAGAGAGAGAGAGAGAGAGAGAGAGAGAGAGAGAGAGAGAGAGAGAGAGATTATACTGTTGCTAAAGCAAAATAATGACTTAGATCAACTGTAAATATATTAAAATATTTAATTACCTCTTTCGTCTAAGTTGGCTTAGTTTCTATTCCACGTTAATTTCCATGAGAGGGTCATACTGTTGCTAAAGGAAAATAATGACTTAGATCAACTGTAAATATATTAAAATATTTTAATTACCTCTTTCGCCAATTGGCTTAGTTTCTATTACACGTTAATTTCCATGCACCTGAAGGTGAGTGGCATTGCGTTCATTTGAATGGTGTACCTATCCGTGTTGCTGCTGCTCTACTTTTATTACTAAAACCATCTCTCATGTTTAAATGATAAGTGTGTATTTTATTAATTTAATCAAAGTGGAGAAAAATAAAGACCAAGAAAAGTAAACAATTAATTTTTCAATATGCAGAGGTGATTATAAATAGCCACTACGGCAGAGAACTTTATTTTGTAACAAATACACTCGGGGTTGTGAGGAGTTTATTCACTAGGTTAATACACGGCAGTCTGTAGTAAATCTAACTCCGTTAGAAG
Organism: Potamilus streckersoni; assembly: GCA_016746295.1. Taxonomy (NCBI): domain Eukaryota; kingdom Metazoa; phylum Mollusca; class Bivalvia; order Unionida; family Unionidae; genus Potamilus; species Potamilus streckersoni. Next base: position 6,889,903 of record JAEAOA010001694.1, read on the forward strand.
GGCAAATATACGTATTTGTATGTGATATAAATAAAATATATGTACAGTATGTACGCGGTATCAATGCTATACCACTCGTTGAAAAAAAAATTCGTTAAAAGGGAACACAACAAGGTTCGTTTCCTTTAAATGAAAAATATATACACCTCGCGGCATATCATTGATACAGCGTATATACTACACACACACACACACACACACACACACACACACACACACACACACACACACATACATACATACATACATACATACATACATACATACATACATACATACATACATACATACATACATACATACATACATACATACATATATATATATATATATATATATATATATATATATATATATATATATATATATATATATATATATATATATATATATATATATGTGTGCGTGCGTGCGTGCATGCGTGCGTACGTACGTACGTACGTACGTACGTACGTACGTACGTACGTACGTACGTACGTACGTATGTATGTATGTATGTATGTATGTATGTATGTATGTATGTATGTATGTATGTATGTATGTCTCTAAAACATAACGTCATCTCGTAATCAGCTAATTTGATGTTAATGCCTTGTTTTCATAACAATGACACATACTCTTTCCCTATTGCACAGAATGTCTCATTCATGGACCATACTGATTCAGTTTATGCATAGGTTACTACCATTGTATAAAATTGGCACAAATATGCTAATCAGAACATCTTTAATTCTGACAGCGTTTGTTACATGTACAGGAAGCAAAACAACAGCTTCAAATATCCTAATTTTCTTTAAAGTTATAACGCTGTCTTCATCGATTGTGCAGCTGCTTTAAAACAGCTGTTTGAAATACCAATATTTTCCTGTTACAACAATATGCCTCTCGATGTTTACTTTCAAACCGGAAGAAAACTGTTTGCAATTTGATTTGGATTACTTCACTTAAAATCGACTAAATACGGATTAACTTAACGTCTGCGAGACTGAAACAAATGAATATGATAGATACATTAACAAAATGGCATTTACTGAAAACCATTACAAATCATCTCGAGAACTTTAAAGTATATAATTGTAAAAGAATCTGACCAAAAAAATCTTCAATGATAACAACGTTTTGAGATATACAAAGGAACCATCTGTGGAAGAGCTTCGAAGTTCTGACCAGTCACTCGCTTGGCGCCGATTGCACAAAGTCACCTGAGAGTGTATCCGCTGGCCCTGAGACAGGTACATATTGATATGCAGTGAACTCCGATATGGGCCAGTTCCGGCTACATTAAATAGTACGTCTTCATTTGAATGGCTGGTCAAATGCTGATCTAAAATATTATTGTCTTGTGCATGTGCATTACCTCAGCATGAAACAATTCATGAAGTGCTTAAAGACTCCATTAAACAAACGATAAACATAAAATCAAAATTAAAAGAGCATACTACAAAACGCATCTTTATTATATTACATTGATCGGAAAAGTTGTATCATCTCTAGCGGTATAATATGTCAGCAAATCTCACTAGAACGGTAACGTTTAGTGTAAAACAAGTGCTCTTTCCGGATCAACGCACTGTACTTATTATGCTTGTAAAATATATCTTTAAAGAAGAAACATTTATACTGTTGCTACATTATATAAATAGGGAGAATAATAAGTAAAGCAATACACATGCATATATTCTTGGGAGCCTGTCAGAATCAAACAATTTGCTTGTGACATCGTAGGATATGGAATCCAAAGATCGCATTTTCCAAATGGTAGGAAGTCTGGGATTTTCGGAATATTCTATATTTGTTGTTATATGAATTGTAAAGCCATGGATTTTGTAAATACTTGATTTTATTCATCTAGGTCATGTTAGAATTATGTTGTATTCATGTAAAACCAAACAGTAATACCAGCTTTCCTAATTTGGATGATAGGTAATGAGAAAACGTTTTTAGCCGGTACAGATATTGTTGTTAGATTGTCGGAAAACGCTTCCAGTTGATGAGGGTGTCCATATTTTATATTACCCCAAACGGCATAAGACTTAACTATTGTATGCAGTGTAATATCAAGACATATACTTATGCATTGAATGGTTTCCTGGGGTATTGGGTGCACAAATTAAATTCCTCTTTAACAGCATAATAATGGCTGTTTATAAATGAGTTTTTCACAAAGATTTCCAAATATTCTACATGTCAGAGGCAGCGAGACGAATAAGTCATAACCATCTGCAACAGTTGCTCCAGGCTGGGAATCTGGATAGGAATAAATCCACCCTGCCTCGTCCTGCTTAACCATCCCTCCTTCGACCTAACAAACTCCGGCTATGAGTACTTCCTCTTAATGTCTTCTCGGCATTTTTGCCTTTCAAGGAGAGTCTCCATTGTTCGGCACATGCGCCTTTCTTTGTAAAAGTCGGCTTTATAGTTACAACACTTCATGAAGTATTTACTGTACGACACAGCACACTTACTGATTTTGTTGTATAATGTGTTGGCGTTAATGTCCAAACCATCTTGATTCTTCGTGAAATCCATCTTGACTTTGTGAACGTGGTTCATTTTTCTGGAGAGGAACTGCGTATCCGCTGTGCAAGATAGGCGTTTGCGCGCGGCTTTCTCTCCAATCTTGCAACACACTGATTGTGTCGGCTCGAATGATTCCTCTTGAACCCTCTCCTCTTTCTCGGGACGAGCAGATTCAATTTTAGCTCTGTGGTAGTAGTAGGGCACAACAGCGTCCACTAAAACAAAACAAAACGAAGAAACGTATCAACTGGATGAGTAGAAGAAGAAAGTATGAAAATTTAATTGTAACTGGAAGGTGCCTTGTTCTACCAAACTGTAAAAAAGTTTATTTTTTTTAATGAGCGTTCATGTAAAAAGGTAGCTTACTCTCTCCCCTAGTTTTCAACAAATTCATGCTGACGGTCCCTTGAAGCTGAATACAGAAGCACTGATATGGTTCTTTGAAAAAGGAAATTTAAAACTAAAGCACTACCAGCAATCTCTGAATAATCACGGGATTCAATCAGTAATGTTAAGCAATCCAGGACGATACTGAATATACAAATACTGTAAATCAAACTCACCTTTAAATTTTAAGTCACAAGGGCAAAATATTCGTTAAAAATGCACAATTGTTGTGAACATATAAATGGGCCATCTGTGTATAATTATCAGAGTGTCTATAAGTTCATAGCTGTAAGTGGAATAATTGTTATGCAGTCATACTTAAACTTATTTAAGACCATATAAATTATAAGTATCAAAGGGCCATAACTTGGTAAACTAATAGCCCTCTATGACCGAAAATATCTGGTCAGCAATATATGTCTTTCATAAAGGATGTAAAATTTCACAGCTCAGCACAAGTATACGACCCAACAATACGGAGTCAATAACTTGTTTTCCTGAATCCGTAATTAATACCTACCAACAGATCAAGTGCCATGACAAGTTTTGAAATTAGACTCTACAGAACGCAATGCCTCACCTCAGATTAGTGCAATGAATTATCTCCCCTAGTACTCTACTTGCGAAACCTTAAACACAAGACCATGATGTTAAATTGTAACATTGCTGCAGTCCAAGTCATATAAGCAGACACCACAGAAATTGTCTCTGATATTCTAATAAACTTCAAATCAAAGTTGGTAACGAATATTTTTATTCCATATCGGAGTCAGGATGTTCACAAGATACGAATAAAAACAACAACAATTCGTTGTCTTGACATTTGATATTGAACCCCTGATATATAGGATACATCAGCGCCCGCATGATTTTTTCAAGTTGATGGGGTCAGGATTTTGTGTAAGTAGTCAAGATCTTTTTTTGGAGGGTGCGTGGGCGTCAGTCAGTCACGACTGGGAGAGTCAGTATAAGAAGCAGTCTGAAACTAAAGCTAATATTTATTAAGCGTTTGGAACAGAATCTTGTGACAGTTTCATCTTCAATTGCATGATTAAACTTGTCGGAATTTTTTTCAATGGGGTCGGGGTCAAGTGACCACCTTGACCCATGCTGCGGGCACCAGTGACAGGATAGAACATCATTGCACTTTTCTAAGACAAGGTCCTGATACAATAACAAGATAATTTGACTAAATCTAAGACTGTTCCTGTGGGTTATTGGTTAAAGCGTCCGCCTCGGATGCGGTATATCTACGGGTTAGAACTCGGCCGAGTCATACCAAAAACTTTTACAAATGGTACTAATGGCTGCCTTGCATGGCGCTCTTCATTAAGAGGTTAGTGTTAGGACTGGTCGGCCTGGTGTCATGATAATGTGACTGGGTGAGACATAGAGTTGCCAGATAATAATTTGATAAAGGAGGGCAGATGGGTCTAAAAAGGAGGATTTTCTGTAAAACAAAAAGGAAGACATTCAGAAATTAAAAGAATTTTTTATATTATTTTACTTTATTTTAATCATATTTAGCTGAGCTGCCAATTTTGGAAAGAAGTTCTTGGTTTTTTAACAAATAATTATAAAAATCTTCACATGTCATGTTTTTGAAGTTGTATTGAGTAAGAATTAAAGATTTAACTGACTGCACACTTAGTCTATTCCTCTCTTTGCTCCACTGAATATTAATCAGTGAAAAAACTTTCCACATTTGCGTTATGTGCGCTTATACAAAAAAAAAAACTCGCAGATCTTGAGCAGTTCTGAGAAACATTCAATGTTTTTAACACTTTTGAAGTAGATTGTCCACAGCTCGTGCAACTTCAAATCATAATATGCTTCATCTTCATCTGATTTTGATTTAAGAAATAAAATCAAGTTACAAAATTGATCGTGTAGCTTAACATCGTCAATCTCTACACCTCTGATGCTCAAGAATTCAATGCATGAAACTAAATCATCATATTTTAGGTTTTCGTTCTCTTTCAGCAATGTCATCCACTCAAAACATTTGAAATCTTCCAAGGGTATCATCCATTCCATCAAGTAATCTTCACAAGCCTTGTAAACACTGAAAAATTCGTTGGAAATGGACTCGACTTCGTCATTATCACGAAGCTGTTCTCTTACGCTTAGTAGCAAAAAATTGTTGTTTCTTCGATTACGAAGCATATGAAGTACGGATTGAAGTATCTTTGAAATTTCCAGAACGGAATTATGTTCCTCTTCGACTTTTGCCAAATTTGCTTGGTAAATAGACATAAGAGAATGCGTGAACCATAGATATGCTTCTGAAGTTGTTTTCGAAAAATGTTTTATTAGGTATGGTGTTGTTCTTTGGCTTAAGAAATATTCTTTTAATGCTGGATAGAGCTTCAAAATTCTTTCTACGCATGGAAACAGGCTAAGCCACCTTGTTTTACTGTGCCTTAGCAAAGGCTGATAGTTGATTTCGACGTAATTGCAAAACTCATTTAGTGTCTCTGTTCTCACTATGTACACAGAAAATTAATTAAATATTTTCAATACTATTGACTCAATATCCAGTTTCATCAAATCGACACCATCGCGAAGGCTGTTATGCATAATATGTGCAGGGCAGCCGACTTCTATAAGGTTTTCTTTCTCTAAACTTTCTTTTAGGTGCGTAAATACGTTTTCACCTGGGTTTCGGTTCACACCCCAAAATTTACATTCGCGTTATCTCCAATAAATGCCACACACTTATGGGTTTATTGGTGTGTATTGAGTGTTTCGTGTATAATATTCGCAATCGAAAGCGAAGTTTCGTTCGGTAAAGTTTGTAAATCAAGAATTTTCGTTTCGATTCCATTTCCAGTCCAGTTAAAATATTGAATCAATATAGGAAACAGTTTATCTGCACCATGGTTGCTGGCATCTGTGGCAATAGAAAGACAAGAGATGTTCCTCAAAGTTTCTATGATTGTCGTAATCGTATGTGGAGCAACAACTTGATTTACTAAAGCTTCCGTCTTAGTTTTTCCGCATTTAAGATTTTTTGCCGTTTCGGAATCAACAAACATTTTTCTTGTTAAGCTCGCAGTACATTCCATAGAATTGTATGACTGATGATGCTTTACCGTATGGAAGGCTAGTGTTCCTTCTGCAGCATGGGCATTTTGAGAGTCAATGAAGTAGAAGGTTGAAAAAGTTGGTTACCTTAGAAGAAGAACAGGCTGCTCGTATATTCTTCTTATGCTTTTCCGTAGCTACGTGTCTTTCTAAAGCAATAGTGCCCTTGTTGCCCACATCCACATGGCAGTCGCTAATAGAACATTTGGCGTCAAAGTCGTCTCTCCCGCTAGTAAAACACGGGTATTTGGCTCTTAATACTTCCGTAAATTTACACTTCCGCTTACTCATAATGACTACGTTAAATATAATCGAATATTTAGTAATTCATCACTAAGATTCTCGTCGCGCGAGCGCAATATCTATTATAATAATAACCAATTGTTTGAAACAAATATTTAATTGCAATAACAAACACCGCGCTGCACAGGCTGCGTGACCACGCACCGACGCACCGCACCGGACTGGTGCGTGGTCTGCGTGGAGGCGTGAGCGGTGACTCACCGCTCAGACGCCCTGCCCCCTTTATCGCCTCCCGCCAGTCCCGTCCGATGTTTAGCAAAAAGGAGGACTTATAGTAGGTAAGGGAGGACGGGAGGACAAAACATGGAAAAGGAGGACATGTACTCCTTTTGGATACCATCTGGCAACCCTACTGAGACATGATGATACATATCTGCGGGATGATATCACAGTGCAAGACGTCACTATAAACAGACATAATGCAGACATCGTAGCGATATGACTGAAACATTGTTAATGCTACGTTAAAAATCATAATTTCTTTAACTAATAGCATGGTCATCCATATTAAAGTAAGTGTTAGGAAATTCGTCAGATTTTTGAAGGTCACATTAACATAATTTTCATTTATACATACACCGTGAAATCTTTAGTGAAAACCCCATTTTTAGATGATCATCCCTTCACGAGGGGTATTGAAAACAGGATTTTCCTGATTACCAATTTAGATCAACACCATTTTTATTTAGGACAAATTTAGACACCATGGAAATTCCTTCCATATCAAGATTTTCAAGACGGATACTATGTTGAATATATGTTAGGTCTGATAAGCACCATTTTCAATTCATGATCAACTGGATTTCAAAATAATCCTTTTTGGCGGAAACTCCATGTGGACACCACTGTTAATTCTGCAAAATTAACTATAGCAAAGTTTTCAATGTGACCACCAAGATTATATTTCAGCGTTCTTAGATTGGTTAGCTCCGCTCTGAAGCAAATATTCGTCGACAAGTAAAACAAGCTCACCTTTGATGTTAGTACCTACTGTCACCTGATTCAGCACCACGGTCTATATATTCCGCATCGTTGTCATTAATTTCAGTCCAGTTTGTCGCAATCTCGTCTTGTGGCTTAAAAGCAGTATAATTGATATCGACGTTGAATATTATTAGTATCCCAGATTTGTCTAGAAAAATTACAAACTTGTTTGGGTTGATGCCAACAAAAATCAGATTAGCTAACACTCTCAGATCGTCTTCATTTGCAAACCTTGCATAATTGTCAGTCGAGTCGCCGCACTCGCACGATCTTAAGTTTTAACAGCCCATTTAGTTTCTAAATTACAAAGCAAAACCAACCAGTTCTTTGCAGGGTCAGCCTCCAGGCAAAAAACGCAGTGATTCAACAACAATATGTCTGCATATTGTGCAGTTTATTTGAGTTTGTAATGACAACATTGAATAAAGTAGCGGTCGTCGAGAGACGCAAGCGTCACATGCATAGCGACCGTGTAGATAATGAACAACTTCATGTGACAGTACCATTCTGTGCGAATAAAAATACAAAAGAAATCGAGGTGTCAATGCTTATGGGACCAGGTGAATTTCATGGCCTGTTATCGAGTCGATGCTAACGATGCCGGTTTTTCAAGTGCCGAGAATCATTGATGCATGGTCGCCATGAAGAAAGGCGGCTCAGAAGCTCTTGATGGATTTTGTCATACCGGATAAATTAAAACTGTTCAACGGATGTGTTTCATTGATTATCAACAGCGATTCCACAACCGAAGACATCTTCACTTTCGAGTTGTCATGGGTAGTTGAAGACATTTACGTTTTTAGCTGACTCGCAAGCTGACATTCTCAGGGCTATCCTGGATGTGCTTCGGATGGCCCTAACGCGGCCGTATTTTCAACCATAAGAGTCGCCAACAACGCTGTAAATATTCCACCATTCTTTTTCAATTGCATGACCTCTGACATAGACAACTTTAATGTAACTAAGGCATTCTTTTATATGGCCGCATTGATATGATGAAGCTGTGTTGGAGATAGCCACACGAAGATATTTCCGGTCAGGTTTATCTGAGAAGTCCCCACCGTGAATCCACACTCATTCTTATTACACTCTTTACCTTTTTCAAGCTGGTTGCCGATAAGACCAACCTTAAAGTTGTGATATGACATTATTTTAAATTATGCCATTCAAACACGAATTTGAGAAAAAGTACGAATTTGCTATAGAAAAATCGATGACACTCATTCGGCCAGGTGCGCCCTCGAACAAAAGAGTAAAGTCTGAGAGAATCACACCAATGCATATGTAACCGCCAAGGAAATCAGTAGTAATAAAATGAAGGTAGATGTCAATCACTGACAGCTTAAACAGTTCCGCTTGTTTCAACGAAAAGTAATAAATCCCGTGAAACGTCGCAAAGTATTTATGGAAAATCTGCAGAAACGTGTGAATGTTGTTTTGGTCCCGGCCTATGTACGACAACAGTTTGTGATAAGCGAATTAGAGTGTTTATAAAGTCAAGCAAATTTTTTTTTTCTCCAAAAGAATCTGATTTAACCATAAAAAAACATCAGACTCCTAACTTGTGATTTATCACCCTTACTGGTAAGATGCACGCCATTCCATAAACACTGTTTTGGAACGCTAATACCTTGCTGGGCTCTTAGTTACATAACAACTGGTCAAGATCGCCTTCTCATGAATCTGTGGTAAGCGCTAGCAACAATACCGTTGGCAATTCTCCAGGATTAATACAGGCTATCAAAGGCGTGTCTGGAGTCACTGAAGCAATTATCAAAGGCATTCGCCGTATTATTTTCGACAACAAAACTTTACCTGCAGCAGCTGAGTCGCGTCAAATCACATCGTTGCAGTCATCTTTTAAAATAACAGTTTTTTTGGCTCCAGAAATACATTTGCGGACTCCCTGCAAAAACCAAATATGCCCCTTTAGAGGAATTGCATAGAAGAATATCACTGAGTCTAAATGATCCTGTCCTCGACGTTGAAGAAATCCAAGTTTGTAATTGTCATTGGTGTCTGTGTCTGCGTTAGGGTTGCCTGCATAATTTTGTTGTTGTTGTTGTTGTTGTTGGGCTTAACGCCATTTTTCAGCACACGATAGGCTATTCATAGCGGACAGTATTAATAGTGGAGGAAGAAACCGGGAAATCACCGGAAAGAACTACCGACCCACGAGAAGCTACTGGCAAGCTTTCTCACATATCCACATTCGCCGAATCCTAGACTCGAACACACGCAGACAGAGGTGAGATGGCAGTGATCCGTAACGGACAGCGCTTTAGACCACTCGGCCACTCGGGGCCCCGCATAATTTTGAGGTTGCCTCCGGATCAAACCCGTCTTTGAAGCAACGATGATGTTATCCAAACAAGCTTTGATTTATTTTCGATTAGTGAGACAACGTGCGCCGTTGAACAAAGTAATGACACCTTTATTAAGAAATTCTACCGCAGGTATGTTGTTTTTGCATACATTTTCCACAGGAGAAAATACCGAGATCTATCAAGCACTTCTAATGCTCCTTTTTTGATGATGCTGATTGAGGTCTCGAGCCACGTATAAAAATTGCTAAAACGTTTGAACGATTTGATCTCGAAACACAGGCGCATCCATGTCAAACGACCAGACGCATATCTGAAACGAGCTATTGGTTATGCATTATCGGTTTTGTTTAATACCTTTTCAGAAAGCTCCTCATTCCAAAACGGCTTAAAATTGGCAGAGTTGCAATAACTAAATTGATATTAATTTGCACATTGAACATCTTCATTTATTATTTTAATGACCGGTTTAGGCATTGTTGCCGAGACGAGAGCAAAAATGGAACCTTTGGTTCTCGAGTCACTAATCGTCGTAAGAGGCCTCTAGTAGCTGAGTAGTCTAAGGCGCTCGCCTTTTCAGATCACTTATATCACAATCTGCGTCGGACAATGTGGGTATTTGAGACAACTTGCTTATTAGCTTCCTGAGAGTCGTTGGTTCATCGTGGTTTCTTCGTCTACCAAAAGTATATTGGCCGCCATGTACATCTTATCATGTGCTAAAATTGGTATTAGACCAACAAAACAAAACCCAATAATCGTCGTAATCATCTCTAATCGATTGAACCATGTGGGAAGCGATCCGCAGAGGCGTTTTTATGCTGTTAGTGACTCGCAATTGCTTAGCAATCGGTTCGGCGCAAGCGGCCCGAAAACAGCAAGAGTTCTAGTAGTTCGTGTTCACAATCTGGACAACAATCACAGTGCTATTTCCGTAATGCACACGAGTCTAACAAATCTGTGTATGATTGTCATTTTATTAAATATCATTTCGATCTCCAAAGACAACGAATTATTTACTCTCTAACCCCACCCCAATGACTGCTGTAGGATATTATGCCAACTATAATTAACACGCAGCAATGCTATTGCGACCTCGAGTGTGGGATTTTTGAGCCATGCTTAGCAGTGATATCCACGTAGAATTCTAGATTTGTTGACGAGGTTTGCAACGAAACTCTGCATCACAACACTGATTTCATAAAGAATGGGAAGCACCTCATAGCTCATCATTTATTCTATATGTACATTATCATTGTTTTAAATTAGCTCGTCTATTAACGAAATGTTCCCAAGTCCATAATACTGTCGGTGATAAAACACTGATAGATCGAAGTGGCTTCATTGATGACTTCTCGCATCAACAGACCCGACAAGTGTTTCCATCATAAGCATTATTTCATAGACCTGTTGCGGTTAACGTATATAGGAAACTAATCCACTAAAACCTTCTCCTATATGTGCCTGCATGGGACTTCCATGATCTTCGTGCAGCATAGCAAATTTTTTGACAACATGGGTTGTACTTTCACCACCAAAGTTTAGGAAGAAATTCATAAAGTCCTGAAACTTAAGATCTGCCTTTGGACCTGAGTGGTAATTTGATGGGGGGGGCAGGTTCAGGTTTGAGTTCAGGTTTAGGCGGGATTCGGATTCAAGTGAGGGTCCATGTATTATGGGTTCGGATTCTGTTTCAGGTAAACGATCGAGGTTATGGGAAAATTCGTTCGGAAATGTGGCAGTAAAGAAGAACATCTCTGTTGTGTAGGTGGAAGAAACGGAATAATTGCCTTGTTTATAATATTGTTTCAATGGTCTTTCATAGCGGAAATAACGTAATAGTTATGTTCAATCTGCAGGACAAGAGAGGGAAACATCGTCTAACTTTTAAAATTAGGTAAAGTCTGGAAGTAAGATAATTTCATTATGACTTCTATCCCTCAGTGGATAACAAAAATAGGTACAACTGCATTATATTACTATTAGTAGTAATAATAGTGCTAAGAGAGCAAATGACACTCTACTAGGTTTACCAATCTTTGCTTCAGCCACCCACTTATAAAAAGTTTAATGCCAAGATTAATATCGAGTCGATTAGCGATCACTTTATGTGTGTGTGTGTGTGTGATTTAGATTTTTAACGTAGCTTTAACAATGTTTCAGTCATAGCACTACGATGTCTGCAGTGTGACAGTATATAATGACGTCTAGCACTGAGGCATCATTCCACAGATAAGTATCATGATGTCCCACCATGTCACATTATCTTGACACCAGGACGATACTAACAGTAACCTCTTAATGCTAAGCGCTTAGTGAGGCAGCTGTAAGTACCATTTTTATGTCTTGTGTGGCTTGGTCGGGTGTAAAGGATCAAATTTTTAGATCGATCTTTCTTTTTATTGTTAATTGTGGTAGACACATTTAGTTAAACACATGTAACATTAACGAGATTTATAGTTGAATGCTTGCATTTAGAACGCCATAATGTTCGGATTGGTTCAGCCAAAGCCAGGAGTTAATCATTTATAATTTAGGGCTTAGTTTGTTTATACTTACCGGAACGGAGTTCAAGTTATGGTTGCATGGAAACTGACCGTTTGATACATCGTCCATGAACCAATTGGTAGATATTTGTTGATAGACATAATGCAGTGCTTTAAAGCCTGAGAAAGCGGATTTTTTAAAATTCTGATTGGTTACGCTGTGAAGAGGCATGGTTTCACAAAATAATTTAAGTTGAAATGTGCAGGAATGGACTTTGAATTTAGTCTACATTTCCCGCAAGAGAAAAAGGAAGAATAAGACCTGAAGGCTCTGACAATTTTAATGAGTAAAGTTCTGTAAAACAAATTTTATCCAGGGAAAGGAATTGTCTGGGAAAATTGATAGACACGTTCTGCAAGAAAGAGCATGGAAAAACAAGGTATTTGCAACAATCTCATCTATTTCATTCATATTACTATGATGATTGTAGGATTTATTCCAATATATCTGCATGAATTTATTTGTTAAATTCGTAGATTTAATTTCTTACTATGGTCATACATATGTTGAGTTTGTTTATCAGTTCGTACAATGAAATTTATTCTTTATACAAACATTGATAATTTGTTGAACTTATATTTCGTTTATTAGTGGAAATTATGTATTTAGAATTCTGTGCCTTATTATATTTAAAATACGAGAATCCGTATGAATTTCTTTACCTATATATGAGTTCATGTTTTATGAATACAATGGCAATGAATTTTATTCATTTGTGCAATTGCGAGTAACCTGGAACTAATCTTGGTTGGAAGTGTTAGATTAGCCATTTAGTGACCATTAATATTGAGAAACAAGATTGTTTACATTCTGTCGGGGCCAGTTAAACTAGATAGCTATAGAATCTGTTTGAATTTAGAATAGAATTTATCTGACCTAACGACAAGGGGAAGGTATTCATTTATTCCCCCCAGTATAATGTGAAAGTATTTAGGTTGGAGGGTATATTGAAAGGGCCGGGATAGCTCTGGAGTATACTCTCTACGTATTAAGTCTTACGGACCCAAAGTGGACACAAAGTTGAACGACGGAACGTGCATTTTGGAAATAAAGTCAAGTGAAGGAGACCTGGACTTACCAGCGCAGGGGAAAAAAAAACAGTCACGGTAGAATTTAGACTGAAACCAGCCTATCAGGTTACGAAAACTGTACAAGGTAATGACTTCGACATATATACAATGTGATCTAAATGATGATATAAATTCTATCACGTAACAGATCGGCTATCGGGCACATTATCTTGTGTATTCGTAAATTCGTGCAAGAAGCCAAGTTAAAAGAAAGAAGTTTACCTTTCTATCGTATTGTACTATTATTGTTTTGTGTTTTTGAACTGTATTGCTAGAATTTTGTGATTAAATTTTGTGTTTACTTGTAACGGGGGCTTGATTTATCTGTTTTATATATCTGCTCAATTCCTTATCCATTTCACCTGACGTTTGTCAATTTCTATCGATATTTACTCGTCCAGGGCAAAGTATACCGTCGGCGATCACTTCTAGAAAACGATAACAAAACGGCGAACACCCACCCCAAACAAAGCTGAGAGGGGTGTAAAAACAAACACTCAACACCGGGCTTCAAACCCGCGAACTCCCGCATCCAAGGCGGACACTTTAACCACTGTGACACAGTAAGAGGAATGTCCGGTATGCGATAGTTGATTGATATATGCCATTCTCAGCCAATTAATAAGTGGTCACAACGAAAAGAAATTAATTCACCAAGATGCTTTTGCTTTCTCTCACGTGTGATCTTCTGCAACCGTAAATTAGGTGAATTGTTTTCAAATACGTATTCAGCTATTATGTACAGTTATTGTTAGGGCACTCTTTCTAATACTTCTTTATGTATAGCGTTTTTTCCCCACAAAGATATCAGTTTCGTGCAGGAAATTAACACCAGCCCGAGAACACTGATTTAATTTGAATCGCTTCGCCAATAATTGCGTTTGTATCAACATTATTTGCATTAATTTAAAAAAGAATTGATTGCCAGATTGCTTTCTTTTAACTTGATCCATTTCTGCTGTGCAGTTTCTGACAAGAAATAGTTTAAAGTCTGTTGATGGTGAAATGATGTCATTTATACACTTGTAAAAGTTTCACAATTTTGCCAGACTGATTTTTATAGGAAAATGGGCAGGTGCAATAATGCCTTTAAATCATGTCATTGAACGCTGGTAATCAACCTCGTTAAAGGTTTCATCGATGTAAGCTGCATTTCAGTTATGGAAGTAATTCAACAATCAAAATTACCATTATGTTACAGAAACTTTAGCTACAAGGAAAGGCAAACATGGGCCACATCTCCATTTAATCATGTGCTACTCTAGGAAACGAATAGTTACATTATGAAAAACAAAATTATGTGGACAGGCAGAAATCGGATGAAGCTGAAATATGTTTCTTTAATAAAACCAATAAAAAAATATTTGAATAGTGAAGAAAGTGTTTAAATAGCTTTCTTTCGTTCAAAATACTAATCATCTTTCTGCACTCCCGGCTTCTATCTCATTACAGCCAAATGATACGTGGGAAACACACATCCACTTGCTTGTGTGACAATTTGAATATATTAGAAAAAAGGACTTCAACGTAAGTAATATCCGACTAAAGCAATATGACTTTAATTTGTAGAAAAGTGTTGACGTGGGATGCCATTTACGTGCTATATTCTTGAAAATTAGACTTCTCGCTCCGATGTAAATCGACCTCGGAATACGCCATAACTTTGCTGTTATTTAGTCACTTAGGCGGTGACCCCAAAACATTTCAGGGGAGGCGTCATTACATTGTAAGGCTAGCCAAATCCACTGAGGCTGGTGTCGTTGCTTATAATTTGCATGTAGGTAAACACGACAGACCTTGAACCCCATATCGCTGGATGTCAGAAACACTTTACAATAACCAGAAACCTGTAGAGGGGAAAAGTATATTGTTTGCAACAATATGAACCCCGTATTTAGTACGCACTCGAAACCATAGGTACTCGACATGAGCTTGATGTTAAAAAAAAAAAAAACAAAAACAATAATCTTAAGGAAAAAGTCATACAGAGTGACAAACTATACCTCAGATTACACCCATGACCCGTTCTGACATTGGGCCCTCTGTCATACTATATAAGAGACTCTTATATAGTATGACAGAGAGGGTTAAATGTCAGAACGGGTCATGAGGGTAATCTGGGGTATATTTTGTCACTGTATGACTTTTTCCTAAAGAATATTGTTTTTTTTTAACATCAAGCTCGCGTCGAGTACCTGTACTCGCAACATGAAAATGCGTGTTTTATCTATATATGTGAGACGCCCATATGGTGTGCGCTTTTTCCTACTTGTTGACGCTTGCATTACCAGGATATAAAGTTAAATTGGTACTCCAGGTGTAATGGTATCAGCTGCGCATGTCCAAGTGGGGAGATGCTGGCGGAGTTGATGGTGTATGGATACGTTGTCTTCAGAAATAAACAATAAAACAAATCTGACTGGAACATTACATTAGGTGAAATAGTTTGTCAGGCATTTAAATAAAAACGACTCTAGTTACAGGTGTGATTGTATTAATTAATATCTAGATCATATTATATATTTTTATGAATTTTTAAAAAGGAGATAAATAGAGTGAAAATGAATAAAACGGCAGACTCCTGTAGTTTCAAGGCACTAAGTTTTGTCTCCATGCACTGCCATAAAGGGTTATGCTAGGTTATTAATTTGACTAGGACAGCACCACGCACTTTTATTGATAAAACGTCATACTTCTGTCATTGAAGCCTTTAATTTTTGTTACAAGATATAGACAAACAACGTGTTTAATTATTAAAAAAAGACTGAACATTCTTCCACAGTGAATCTCAATTCTTCTTTGTATGATTTCACCGATATGTTTGCCTTTGAAACTGAAAGCGTTTATAAGACAGGTGTTCATATTTTTGTATGCCCATTTTGCAAATTAGCAACTTTTCCAGGATCATGATGTTTTTGTGCTGTTTTTATAACCTCATTCTACAGAAATGTATACATTCAACGTCCGCATTTACCCAACCAAAAGTATTCAAAGTACAGAGTTAATGGTTCAGAATTGTGAAAACTAAGCCGATAAAAAGTAAAGTGACACCTTTTTTACTTAAGGCCCTGAATATATTTTACCTTTATTATAATCAGCGGTAACAGTTCAGCAACAAATAAAAGCCATACCAAGTCTTTACACCTTGGATGGAGGATTGTAAAGAGTTCCCTTTACAAAATGACATATTTTGAAGAAGCAAAAAGCAAGACTGAAGTCTTTCTTTGTAAGTGCGAATCCCCTTGTCAACAGTGCACATTTACAGTCTCCTACAATATACAGGTTGGTACGAAGACAAATATAAGAGCCACTAAATACTGAAGATTATATCACATTAATCTATAGTTTTAGCATGGTTGAGTCACTCTCAGTAAGTTGCATCCACGTGCCAAGTTTGTTGAGTGTTGGTGAAACTGGTAAACTATATTATTGGTGAAGTGAATGGATAGCTGAAACTATAATAGTCATTGAAGCGTGAGATGATGGCACAATGACCTATATTTAAAACAGAAGGATTACTAATGCTTATATAAAGCAATTAGTCATGAAACTATGTGAAATAGAGATAAATATAGTGAGGTTTAATGAATGGATACCTAATAATACATAAGTCACTCCAGGGTCATTTTAATGTATTTCCCATATGGTTTAGTTACTCTTCTTCAAATGTATACAAGATTTAATAAGTATTGGTAAAAAGTGTTAGATGTATTGCTCGTGTAAAATGACTCTGAATCGTGCAAAATTGATCGCCCTAGCTTGAGATGCATCTGTATACCAGTCTTTATGAGTTTCGATGAAATATAGTTCAGTATATTTAGGGCGTATCATAAAGATAGTTGAATATAATAAAGTCCCTCAAGTATCAAAAATGGATCATACTGACCTAATTTTATACGGTACAGTTGCTATCTGCTATCCTTGAGGTGCAATGACGTACTAATGTTGACTAATGTAGGTGAAATATGGTCCAATACATTGAGGGTGTAAATGGCCGAGTTACACTCATTTAGGCATACCCACAAAATACATTTTCTGAATTTGGGTGAAACAGGATCAAATATATTATGGTGTAGTGAACTGCACAATATAAACAAGAAAGGTCGATCAAGCGTGAAAATTAGGTCACATTAACCTTTGGTATGAACGATTTATAATATTTGAGATGCATATATGTGCCATGTTTCAATATTGTAGGTGAAACATGGTCCGATATATTGTAAATCAGGTCACAACGACCTACTTTTAAATAGAATGACTGCTAATATTTGGTATGCATCCACAAGGCAATTTTCATTAGATTTGGTGAAACTGGAAACAAGGTATTGAGTTTGTAAAAAACGGATGTCAGAAAATACAAACGTTATTTTAGCGAGACAAATTACCTTATGATGATGTAATTGTGATGTAACAGTGCTACTCTCTCTCCGATATGCATCTGTATACCGAATTTCATTAGTGTGAGTGAAATGAGTTTCACAATATTGAGGGTATAATGAACGTATGAACACACGAATTAAAAAGCGACGCGCAATATTCCCTCCAAACTTCGTTTGCGAGAGTATAAAAACGAGTCGATGATGCAGAGTTGGCTTCAATTACAGATCAGTATCGGATTTCACGCTTTTAACGAAAATAAAAAGGCATATTGATTTTGACACATCTGATGCCAAAGGTTAACCTTCACAACTGCTGTGTATTTAGTGAAACGCAATCAAAATTGTTTCTCTGACAGACTAAGATGTTTCAATACAAGTTTTAGTATTAGATCATCATTGCACGGGTGAAAATATAGTCTAGTATATCAATATTTTATAACATTCAATAAAACGTGGAAATTCGACTGAAATCAGAACATAGTTTGAAATCACCAAGTCGGTTACATGAAATATATGAAAGTTTCAGCCAATATATGAAAGTTTTAGCCAGTTATGTTTTAATCAAATTGATCAAACACGGCATACATGCAGTTGGAGGAATGTAGATATATTCTGGATCCGCCAATATCTTGATAAAAATAAGTGTTTTACAGGGATATCAAATGTAACAAAAATACAAAACCAAAATGCATCTAGGTTTTGGTTTGTATGGATTGAGCACACAGTGTTGGAATATACATTTGTTTATATTTCAATAAATGTTAAACATTGTGTAATGCAATAAAGCACAGCGAAGATTAATCCGAATCTCCTCTAACTCTTCCCACCCAATTTTTGATATTTGGGCATATATGTTAGGGTGTTGGGTCAATGTCGATTGCCTGTCGAAAGTTGGAACTCGCCGCCAATGTGCGGGCCTAACAAACTTAAACGATATTACATGGAGTTATACATACATTAACCCGAAAGAAAAATGATTTAATATCTCAAAAATTGTGTGTACTGTAAATGTTATGCCTTTAGTAGGCTGATAGGTGTGACGAAACAAGGTGTTGATAAAATTTCACCTCGTACTCATCATTTGCATTGTGGATTTCGCAAAATATTGGAAATGGATATTTGTAACAATATTCTCTCAGCTAAAGGATTGTACTAGTCAACACTAGCACGATAAAATGGCATCATCGACCAAAAGTAAATGTTGGTATTATCATAATTATAACACATTATTAAATGTTGAGAAGTATCTTTCTATAGGATTGTCAGTTTATATCCGTAAAGTTCTTTCTTGATTCAGTTGCTCTAGTCGTACACTTTTTTTTTATAACGATTGGTATACATGATCATGTTGCTACTTCATATCATTCGTGTAATATTTGTTATCGCACTTATTATCGTAGAAGATTTTTATTTGTAAACATGATCAAGATCTAAGTGGGAAGTATTTGATAAATCTCGGTCTCTAGAACAATTGTATAGTTTTAGGTTAACACAAATCCTAATGTTAATCACCGAGACGCATATTTTTTACCGTATGCTACATCGGCAAGACAATACAAACAATAACTAATATATATATATATATATATATATATATATATATATATATATATATATATCTCTATATATATATATATATATATATATATATATATATATGTGTGTGTGTGTGTGTGTGTGTGTGTGTGTGTACTCTTTTGGTGATGCCTTTTGCCTTTGTATATATTAATGTCTCGTGGGTCAGCTGCCTAGATTACAAATTAAAACTCTTGAACCTTGAGGTTAGGAATTGACGACGAAATAAATTCGAAGGATATTTCTTCATGATATGAAATATTTTCGAAAGTTATACTGTCACGCAGAATGCTGCAACTTTAGAGTTCTTAGGTGACCTTAATCGAGATATTATTTTTGGGGGGTTTAACGCCATTTTTTCAGCGAAAGATTGGCGGCTATACATTACTGGTGGAAGATCCCGGGAAAGCACCGGTATGAACCACCGACCCAAGCGAAGCTACTGGCAAGCTTTCTCACATACCCTAAATAGCTGAGCCCAAGACCCTAACCCACACGGACAGAGGTCAGATGACCACTATCGGCAAAACCCTATCACCCGGGGTTCTTGCTTTCAGATAGTGTTGTTGTTAGACTGAAAGAAATACGCTCAACAGAAAAAAAACTCCAACTTGACAGCAAACTGAACTTAGAAAAGTCAATTAGTTTATCTAGACAGAATGAGGCCTCTTAACCATTGCGAGATGCACGTAAATTCCAATTTGAATGCTGATGTAATTAAGTCAGAAAGAAGGTACCATACTAATACATGTCAAATCCACAAAAAGGTAGTTTTGCTTCGAATAAACCAGTTAACTTTGAAGAAAAGGCAAATTGAAGTGCAGTTTTGATAACATGCGCACGTAGATGTAAAAGATGTGTGGAAAACAATTCTCACAGCAGAGAAAAATGTCTTACAAGAAAGGCAACATGCAATAAATGTTCAAAGATGGAATACTTTGCACTGATGCGCACAATTACAAAATATGTTGCGGAGGTAGATGATTCCAATAATCCTGTATCTTATAGAATTTCCAGCGGGATTGATTCTAAAGCGAGGCCCTGGAAAGCCAATGACAGGACAGGAAACGTTTTACGAAAATTGACACCAGTGTAGATGTTACTGTCATTTCAGAAGATTAATTTAGAATACTGTAGATAGTTAAACTCGTGTCAGCTAACAAAATTTTGTTTGCACAAGAACAGGAAAGGACCAATGTCCTAAGTCAGTGTCACTTGAAAGTGAACAAAAAAGCACGCATTCAGATTCACACACCATACCGTTTTTGTACCCCACTTTAACAAGGAAAGGCTCCAAAGATATTTTTAAAAATCATAAAACGCTGTCATTTAATTCATTGATTAAAAGAAAGTTATAGCCTGATTGTTGTCATATCAGTCTCGCACACTGTCATCTTGATTTTTCGACTCAAATGGAGTTTCTTTAGCTACATGGGCGAGTCTATGTTTTCAATCAACAAAGGTGGTGTTGATCACCGTCTTTGTAGACCAACAAGTAGGTCTCCGCTTTTTTCTGCCCCCCCCCCCCCAGCGGAGACCTGACCTACTTGTTGGTCTACACCTTTGATTATCTCAATAATTCCGTAAATTTTGGATTTGTATCTCTTTGAACACATGTATACATGATTTACTCCATATATGTTCAATTCATATAAGAACTATTAAACTAAATGTTGCAAATATTGGACACAGGAGAAACTGGTTTTACTAATTTGGACTATTCAAGAAACCTGAAAAGGACAGTGAGCAGTCTGTTTTGTTTACATCAGGTGTTTCCGTTTGCTTTGAAACGCCAATAAGTCAACATAGTTTGACACCACTTTGTAACAAAGTAGGAAAGCTAGTTTAATTCAATGAATGAAATTAGTAAGATTTGTGAACTTTTATATCCTTGATGCTTTTCATTTTTAAAAAGAATAACGCGGGGTGAGCCATGTTGTTAATTTGGTAAATGTGACCCTCCAAACAGCTTGAAGCTCAGTTCAAAGGCTGTGAAACATGCGCAGTGCACATTGTTGCTTGTGCAGTCGTTAATACCTTGCAATATTCCATAGAGACGGTGGCAAGAATTTGGTACATGTTTGAGTTATTTGTTTCTTGTTGATTAATTTTTCAATGTCTATTAAGCTGCAATAGCTCTCCGCCTCACGCGCTGCAACTGTAATCAATTACTTCAAATTTATTTCTGCTAGACATGGGATTTCTAAAATTCCTATTTCAGAGAATTACCTGTTTACTTCTGCTGTATTTGCAAACTTTGCGGATATTTAGAGGTTTGAGTGCAAAATTAGTAGCACAATATATCACCACCCCACCACTCTTAAGTAACAATCTGGTTCTGTTACGTTGTTGTGCAGCATAGTTAAATACTGGCTACAGCTCAGCAGAACTCATAATGGGTTGTAAATTAGGACTACCATACTGAACCCAAGAATAAATCTAACTCCAGGTTGGCCTTACTGGGTTCAAAAGTTGTTTCCGCGCTCATCAAATGTCATATCAGATCGTGGTGAAAACATTTTTTTTAAAGGGATATGCAAAAGACAGATGTGGTTATGTCAGTGGCATCATCTCCACTGTCCTACTATGTGAATACCCCTCAGGGAGATCTGCGCAGAAGCAGGCCACATTTCGTTCAGTTACATTCAGGTAGGTCTGTAAGAGTACAGGAAACTAAAATCTTGCATCTGACAGATGATAAAGTCACGAATTTAGACTATAAAACACAACAATGACGAATCTTCTGTAAGTTCACATGAATAGTAGTCTGTAAAAATGCTAATAATTGTTTTCAGAAGCACCAAAGATATGTTCTAAACGTGGTCAAGATTAAATCGGCTTGTTTTCCCACCAAAAAGGTATGCTCGTAAGATAAAGCTAAATGTTTTATTAGATTTCTTTAAGACTGAAATACGATTTCATATCAAGATACTGCTTGTCCCCTTTGTGCGCCTGCGCAAGTTCCGTTGTAGCTTCTCATCATAAAGAAATTTCTCATAAGGAAATTTCTCATCTTAAAAGAGTTTCACATAAGTAGGAAAGCACTTAATATAAAGAAGTTTGCACATCATATAGACAGTACCACATGTAAAGAAATTTGCACATCATATAAGGACAAAAGCATCGCATATAAAGAAGTTTGTACATCATATAATAAAAGTTGTCATCTTGACACAGCTCTGGCGTTCCATAGACAACACATACGTGTACGCATATAGTCCATTCAGTTTTCTTCATGTCACAAAAATATTGCTCTCAGATGGTTCGATGTACTATCAGCTAATGACACACACACACACACACACACACACACACACACACACACACACACACATGTATAGCTGACGTTTGAGACAGAGATACAGGTTGACATTCTTAAAGGCAGTGAGGCCTAAGGTTACTCTAATTAGAGTCCAATTAGTTACAGAATGCTGGTGATGTACATAATTTATTTAATACTCCTCCACATTTAAGTTCCGCAACAGGAATACGTATAACACAAGAGGAAACAAATAAGGAAACGACTCCAACATTATAAAATACGCTGTCCTACAAAAAATCTACAACACCACAAGCACTCAAAAAAATGCACAACACAGGACAAAGGAAAGAACTCTGGCAATGTCAATTCGCAAAAAAAATCCCAACAAAATAAAAACAAAACGGAGTGGAAATCGGCTCCAGAGCAGATAGCCCATGGAGAAGATAGTACGTAAGAGTTTATATGTGTCTGGATGGCCTGGATTAGCTGATAATAAAAGTTATTTTGTAGGAAATACAATATTTTGATAGCTTATCCCAGTTGTAACTGAAAAAGATAGAGAATGTTTTCTCGATGAAATTTTAGTCCTTTAACAGTCTAGAGCATGGAACGCTCATTACCGAAACTATCACCTGGGTCTTTGGTGCAGAATTGAAAGCACATATTTCAAACATATGCGGGTCCAGAAAGTGAAAGGGGTATGCGGCGCCGTAGCGGACAATAGGGGAAGGGGTTCAATCTGAACGTTGCCGTTGAAATTTTAATGTCATATATCCAGAATCCCAATTTCACGTGTTGTATCAAAAATGTTTGTCCTCAAAGTTCCATTTTCAAGGTCGAGATTTTAAATTGTGTTGAATTAAACTGTAGTGGTCGAAAGTTATATTTTATATGTCAAGGCTTTATATTGTGTCATTTGAATTACACGGCGATGGTTGAAATTTCAATGTCATACATCGAGAATTCCTACTTTAACGTATTGGTTCAAAGAGTTTATGTTGAAAGTTCCATGTCATATGTTGAATATTTAGATTTCATCTGCTGAATTACACAGCGCTGGTTGAAAATTCGATGTCCAATGACGACTTTTTAGACTGTTCTAAATTACACGGCGATTGTTGAAATTTTATTGTCATATGTTGAGAATTTAAATTAAACATGTTGAATCACGTTTATTGTGATGAAAATTCCATTTCTTATGTTGAGTGTTTAAATTGTATCTGTTGAATTTACACAGCGGTGGTTGGACATTTCATAATGCTTGTCAGAATTGCTATATTTATATGGTGAAATGATGTGTTGGTGTTAAAACTTACATTGTACAATGTCCACTTTAGCAATTCAAAATAATATCGAGTGTTAAGATACATCATCCGTGTATTCAGTTATGAGGCGCCATTACATTCCATGTAATTACAGTTTGAAGCTACAATCACAGGGTGTGAATTACTATGAATTTCTTCGCTAGAGGTCGCTCTCGAGAATGACCGCGTTGTTTTTAAACACGTAGGCTATTTCTAGTTGCTGTGAAATTCAACAAATAAAATCGAAATGCTCGTCATATAAAAAGGAATATTCATCACAAACAGTTACATACAACGTGTGAATTAGGGATTCTCGACAATAATATTTAAAATTTCAACCACCATTGTGTAATTCAAAATATATACTGTAAAACTTCCACATAGGAAATAGAACTTTAAACCACCACTGTATAATTCAACATATAAAATCTAAAATCTAAACAAACGATCTTAAAAATGGAATTTTAAGGACATGCAATTTAATCCAACACGTGATATCGCATGTCTTCTCGTAAGAAATGGAAATTTTAACCGCAACTTCTTATTGGACCAGCTTATGTCCGCTACAGCGCCTCATACTGCGGCTCAAATTTTTCTCTACACAGAAGCTGTCACCTAGGTTTCATCTAAACTGACAAATATAGGCGTGATCATGAGCACTCAGAAATTTAAAGTTACTGAATTTTTAATATGGTGGTGTTTGCATAGGTTTATTTTGGGAACTGAATTAGTACCGAAGGTCCTTCGTTTAGGTAATAGGTTTGACTTCATATAATAAAAGTGTGTGCCACTAAAAAGTATGTACATTCTGAATATCTGAAGTGTACAGCTTATCTTGTCTGGTCCTACACTACAAATAAAGCATCAGGCTCGTGACACCAGGATCTCAAGTTCATCAGCCGGCCAGGGGAACCAGGGTCACCAGCCTCAATGTGTCCTTGGGAAAGACGCTTACATCCTATATCCTTGGTATTTTTAGAGCAAATAATGCGTTGAAAGTATTCTCAAAACCAATCAACAATATGAAATGCACAAATTTCATCCATTTAAAGTTGATGCATATTCAAAGCTTAATATAAGTACTATTATCATCGTCCCCATCATCTACATATGTTATCCTGAGCTAAAGATTAGTCATTTACGACTAACATAGATGAATTACAAATATCTATCTCTGTGTGTGTGTGTATGTGTGTGTGTGTGTGTGTGTGTGTGTGTGTGTGTGTGTGGTTTGTACTTAACGTGGCAGTTTAAATTCCTTTTTGTGCATTAGTGTAATAAAAAAACGCACCTCTTTATAAATTTCAGTTCCTAATGCATTAGAAACCAATTAAAAACAAAATTATAAAATTAAATCAACATAATCTTTATGATTGTACCAAAAATTGAAAGGAACCGATTTTTGTGAATTAAAATATGTTGAAATCTAAGCCACAATCATCTAACTGGTTTAAATGAAGATTCATAACCCGATGACTTTCGAAACCATAAAGCGTATGATGTATAATCATATCGACCTTCCCTCGATTTATACAGGCACCAATATTAGCAATATATAATTATATTTTGCCAATATTAATGATTTTCGTCACAAACTTGTGCGCCGCTCTTCATGGGCGCCAGCCCCTGTCTCTCCTGTTAGCAGAGCTGGAGTCGACGCAGCACTAACCATACAACTTTAAGGCAATGCTCCGTACTTTAAGAAATAAGAAAAAATCGGATTAGCTTGTTTTATTGTCTACTAATAATAGTGAGAAACACCTGAATAAAAAATGATAACTCTGTCAAGAAAGCCTGTTAATGAGACACATAATCATTTTTTGTTTTAGGAGGGGCGCAAACATGTGGTGGTCAGCCATTCAGTTTTATGGATGTAGGCCAAAACTTAGCTGACCCCTGTGCGATCGCCCATGCATGGAAGTATCCAAACGTGAGATATTTCGTTTGTTCAGTTGTAAGTCAGACCCAACTTGTTTACATTGATTTGCTATTTTACGACACATGCGTAGGTTACTTAGTGCAAAGGTAAATAGAGTAAGGTGCCTTGCTCAAGGACACACAACTGATTCCGACCTTGTCTTATGCGATGGTATAACTCGAATCCGCGCCATTTCGGAAGATTAACCATTGAGTCACCGCAGCTCCCTGACTTGTTCAAATATATCTGGAGTAAATCTCTATCTTATGAGCAGACGGCTTGGGTTGGAATAATGGCGATAAATGCATGATTTAATTGCACAGATAAAAGCATAAAAGTGAAACTGGATAATCACATTACCGAGTATTTGGTAAGTTGCTTTCTAAATGGAGGAAAACGCTCTAGTAAAACAACAAACAAGCAAACAAATAAAACTAAAGAAAAAAAACTGCCATAAAAAGGCTGAAAAAGGCTGGCAAAATGTATTTTACCTCGTGGACGAATAATGTTTATCACGCTATAATTTTTAAAAGGACAGTAATTTTAAAAAATAAAACCATTTTTAACAATCAAGGTGTGTGTGTGTGTGTGTGTGTGTGTGTGTGTGTGTGTCCTGTTCAGTATGTTTACCTAGAAAGCTGTACAGAACTTACACATGGTGCTCGTGTAGCTATCACACACATATTTCTGATATCTGTCGTATATATGTTGCACTGTGCGCAGTCTGAAAGTAATTAATTACCTTCTGCTTCAAGCTCACTCATCTAGAACACATTGGTACGATTAACTACAACCCAAACTACCGGTGGAATTACTTATCAAGTGTAACTCTTCTTACCCAACCACATTTAAATGAGAGCAGGAACGAATTCAATAAGGAAATTCAACTCTACGACCTCACACAACCTCAAGGACTTTGACCGATTAACCGGAATCGTACGATCTGTCCAAAGCTCATCCTCTAGTCACTCTTACCACATGACAGCTGCATGTTGTACGAGAGAGAGAGAGAGAGAGAGAGAGAGAGAGAGAGAGAGAGAGAGAGAGAGAGAGAGAGAGAGAGAGAGAGAGAGAGAGCATTTGTTGGAATTGTCCATATTTTTTCGTCACTTGTTTCACCCGAATTCTCACTGAACGCGTATATAGAGACGGATAAACCATAATAAACGTGTTACGACTGTTCGGCTGTAATGTAATGAGAACAGTGTACGCCACAATAACGAAATGTATACGTTAGATAATTGATGAGAAAGTTAGACTGTGGACGTAGGTTGCAAAGATGACAGAGTACTCGAAAAAGACCTTTTTTGATATTAAAAATTGCATCAATAATATCCAGTCGTTATGATCTCCGCTAAGTTTGCGAGCCTGCTAACTGGCAATTTACTCTCCCATATCGGATATTATCCCCACAACGACCAGCATAGCGGACATGTGCGTGTTTTAAGAGCTCATCAAAATAGTTCCAAAATATTTAGCCCCTTTACATTATTTTGTGGTGATGACTTTCTAAGACCAATGTAATAAAGTTCCTGATTATAATTATAGGTAAAAAAAATTCAGAAAAGTGGAATCATATTTTCTGATACAAAACACAAGATTTCCCATGTTCATTGGATCACTAGCTTCCATTGTCAAATCTTCGGTTTCGGAATAGCCTTTGCGCCAGTTTGACTTGGTTCAGGAACAAAATAAAGACGGCAAATTATCTGCTAAGTAAGGAAAAAAAGCTATTTCTCTATAGAATACCCGTTTTAGGGTCACCCACTTATATGTACAAAAAGCATCGGCGCTCACCCCCCCCCACAACAACTAGCTACAGACACACATACCATTCATTATCGCTCTACGACAACCTAGTGTTACTGAGATCCACATGAACTCTGAGATTACGCAAATTTATAGTAATAAAATTTCATTGTTTGAAAGTAACACAATTTTTTATGTGTTTAAAACTTAGTGAGTTCACTTTTAACTTAACTTTTAACTTACTATGCTCGATCATGTGATTCATTTAAATTTGTGACTCGTTACCAACCAGGGTAGGGTGGGAGAAGTGGAGGTGGAAACGAGAAATATACCAGTATTTCTGATTTGTATGAATAAAATAGTTCTGCGTAAAAGACGCACCCCCCCCCCCAAGAAAACAACCAAAAACGTTAAGCTGAACGAGTGTATTCACAACCGCTGAAAGTTGAATAAGTGCGGGGCTAGAAGTATCGGAAATGTGGACTGAAGCAATTTACTGTTATCAACATGTAATAACGAATGTATGTTTTCGTGAATCGCAACCGTTTTTCAAGCGAGTAACTGTCACATAAGAAATATTTTTTCCGTTGTGAAATATGCAACGCTTTGTATTGGAACGAATATATTTTTTATACAATGTCTTGCCCTGTAACCACAGTTGGAAGATTTTTTTTAAAGCGTCTGTGTCGCTGTTTTAACGAAGAAAATTGCATATAAAATTATAAATCTTTCCATGAGCGGATAAAATTTTATAATTACCTGTCTGACTGACGTAAAACAGGGAAACCAGTGCCAACAGAGTAATTCTTTCTGGCTCCATACTCACTGTAAGAATTCTTGCTGTACGTGTAGAGTATTCACATAGCAGTCAGTTGTTTTCTACTTCAAGTTAATGCAAGATAAGTTATTTTTATACGCAGATACATACCTCAGACCATATGCACGACATGCGTACCGGGAGTCCAAAACGACTGTTATCAGGAAACACCCAATCAGATGATGAGGCGTTTCATAGGCCCATCCCAATTACCACCCAAACTATATGGTGTCACTACTGAGTGAAATTATTGTGCAGGACACAATCACCTCATCAGCAGTTTGTTTGCAAAGTACATGTTGACTCGAGAAGTAAATAAACAAAACATGGGTAAAATCTACCAAGATAAAAACCCTGCGGTAGAAAACAAAAACAAACAAACAAAAAAAAAAAAAAACGTAAAAGAAAACACAATAACGAAAAGGGCCAGGCCTAGATCCAAGGCACCCAAAAGGGACCCTATACCAATAGGAATATAAAAAAGATATACGGGGACTTTAAGACCAAAAAGGGTGAATGAATAAACCAAGGGACGAAGGTCCATGGTACTCAAAGGAGAAATACACACCCTTTAAGATTAAATAGATACTAAAAAAGAGACCCTGACTGGATAACCCGCTGTAATAAATATGTGGCGTTTGTGCCCAGATTTCCATATTATTTTTCATCATCCTTCTCACATTTTTCTGGGATTTGTTTTCTTCATCTTTCCATCCAAAATATACCCCTAGAGCTTTTACTCTATTCTTAATTTTTGAGGGAGGGAGTAATGGGTGATTCCTCCTCCACTTACCAATTTTTGGGATCTCTGTTTTCTGTGGTTTATTTTTTTATCCTGGTGCTTTCCCAAAGGATTCACATTTCTTTTGTAGATGCTGAAAGAAATTTTGGTCTTTTATAAAGTTAGTGAAATCATCTCCATGTTGAAGCATTTTAAATTTATATTGAAGATTTGGAATCTTAATTCCTTCAATTTTTTGGGTTTTCCCCTATCCTTATACCTTAGATTTTTTATCGCTATTGCGTATAATAGCATGTACAGTGGACAGCCTTGCCTTACTGACTTTTGAACTTCAAATTCGTCCGTTAACGCTCCATTTATCTCTACCCTGGCCTTAATTTTCCTGTACAGAATTTCAATCAATTTCCGGAAGTTTTCTCCAAAGCCAAATTTTATTAATACTTTTTGTATATAGTTATGCTTAATTCTATCAAAGGCTTTAAATTAGCACCATCGCGCCGTTTTGATCAGAGCTCTGTATATATTCTAATACAGTTTTTTTTATATCAAGTATGTTTTCCTGTATATTTCTGCCCTTGGCTCCTAATGTATGGATTCCATTTACTATCTTATCCATTCCTTGTTTAATCATATTTGCTAAAATCCTACTTAGTATTCTAAAGTATATATTAAGGAGGGAGATGGGCCTCCGGTTTTTTAAAATCTTCCCTCTCTCCCTTCCCATTATATATTATAGTGAGAACTCCCTCTCTCATAGATTTTGTCATTGTCTCGTCTTTAAGAAACACATGTGTGTATAGATTTTCTAAGCTGGAACTTTTTTTTATATAGAATAGAATTCTGCTGAGAGTCCATTTCTTCCTGGTGATTTTCTTTTTGCTAATTTTGTTATCGTATTTCTATTTCTTTGCGGTAATGAATCCATCACATGATTCCTTATGTACTGATGAGATTCTATCAGATAGTTTTGTATTTTTTTTTAGTCAATAACTTGAGTTGTATATAGATCCTTATAGTATGTTTGCATTCTATTAATTATTTCCTATTTAGTATCTTAATTTTTTTCATCTTAGTCTGTCCAAACACATATAGCTGGTGAAGATTTAATAGTGACACCCTGTTTTCCTAAAGAGTTTCCCCTGTTTTGTATTATTGTTTCCTTTCCTTTTTTGTATATATTGGTTTTTAATTTCGCAGAGTTGCTCTTTGTTTTGTTTGTCAAGCTTTTAGTTTTTCGAGTTGTCCCTTGTAGATGGGTCGGGTTTCTTCCGTTCTCTTGCTAGTGCTTGCATGAGTCTGGTTTCTAACCTTCCCATCTAAAACTTAGGACTGTACTCACTTCTCCGAGAGTTATATACCCTGAAGCCGATTTCCACTCCTTTCTTTTAGATTTTTTTTATTTCGCGAAATAACTTCGCCAAAGTCTATTTTTGTCTTGTGTTGTGCATTATTCGTATGTTTGTTGTGCTGTAAGTTTATATGTTAGAACGGCTTACGTAATATATTTGAGTTGTCTGCCTTATCATGGATCCCTTTGTGTCTGAAGTCTTATTTGCTTATCGTGTTTGTTTCCTTTCTGTGCTGTTGTTGTGTGCGTTATTAGTTTTACTTAAAAGGCACCTTAGTGCTTATTTGGGTTGGATGGGAGGGGGTTGTGCTATCTGTGGTTGAACAATCATATCAGAGGGTTGTTTTTTTTTTGTTTTTCTTAAGTAG
The DNA here is from genome assembly GCA_016746295.1 of Potamilus streckersoni. Classification (NCBI taxonomy): domain Eukaryota; kingdom Metazoa; phylum Mollusca; class Bivalvia; order Unionida; family Unionidae; genus Potamilus; species Potamilus streckersoni. The sequence goes on from JAEAOA010001694.1 coordinate 6,920,587, forward strand.
GTTTTAATTGGTTGACGCCTTCGCGCCATGTTTGGGTCAACATTGGGCCACACGTTCTTCTGCTTTCGGATTTCGTTGTTTTTGTTTTTTGTTTTGGAAGTTGCGTGGATTCCGTTTTGTGTACGTGACTCCAGATGGTGTCCATATTTCCTCCTTGGGGGAGCGGTGGTCGTTGACACGTGTTCTTTCCTGTGTCCGCCAGAATTTTGTCTTACTTCTTAAGATGAAAGATATAATATAGATTTGAGTACCTAGTGTTTTGTATCATCTAATCTGTTCTAGTGCTATTAAAATACAGTTCCTATTTGTGTTTTGTTATTTTGTATTATATTTAAACTTACAGGAACGGAGTTCAAGTTATGGTTTGTATAAAGCTGACAGTTGAGACATTGACCAGGAACCAGTTGGTAGCCATTTGTTGATAGACTTATTGCAGTGTTTCGAAGCTTGGGAGGAGTTGTTTTTGTAATTCTAATTGGTTACGCTGTGAAGGGGGCGTGGTTTCACACGGAAAACTCTTCAGTTTGAATGTGCAAATAGAAATTTTAAAAATTAGTCTACGCTGTATCATACGAGAGGAATTTACATAAGTAAGGCTCTGAGCGAATTTAGAAGAAATTTACTCGTAGAAAACTATCCAGGGAAAGGAATCGTCTGGGAAAATTGACAGATCTTTTCTGGGAGTAAGAGCTTGGCAAAATAAGAGACCGGGTTAACTCTAAGGTTTACGCTCTACATATAAAGTCTTATGGAAACAAAGTTGAAAGAAGCGAAAGGACGGGCACCTGAAAATGTGGAAAAGAAAGTTAAAGTGAAAGAGACCTGGACGGACTTGCACTCGCAGGGGAGTTAAAATGAACAGTCGCGGTGAAATTCGTACTGAAACAAGACTATCAGGTTACAAAAATGTACAAGGAAGTGACTTTGATATAATAATGCGATCTAAATGATGATTTAAATTCTATCACGTTACAGATCTGCTATTGGTCTTATTATTTCTTGTATTCAGAAATTCGTGCAAGAAGCTAAGTCAAAAGAAAGAAGTGTATCTTTCTTTCGTATTGTACTATTATTACTTTTATTTTAAACTGTATTGTTAGAGACCTTGATTAAATTTCTTTTTTTGTAAAAGGGGCTCGTTTATTCTGTTCTATATATCAGCTGAGTTCTTTATTTATTCCGCCCGACATTTTCTCAATTTCTTTTTATATTTACTAGTCCCGGGCAAATTACAACGTCGGCAATCACCTCTAGACAACGATAACCAAACGAAAAACACCCCCACCACCCCCCACCACCCAAAAAAACTGGGAGGGGTGTAAACCGCTACATCTACTAAAAAATACCTTAGGGGATACAAAAACACATGAAATACGTTTACTTTTTTTATTAAGGTGGGGGCATCTGTCTGGTGCCCCCACCCGAAGTAAATAAATATTTTGATGTATCAATTATTACCATGCTGGAAGGGGGAAGGCATCTATTTGGTGCCAAAAGAGGGAACAAAATTTATTACCACGCTGGTTGTGGTTGGTAAGAATGACCGTTCTTGTTATCGTTCAGTGTAATAGCTTTTCATAAGGATTGGATCCACATTAAACATGTAAGCAACATAATCGTTTTGAGTCCAAGCTAACAAAATTTGAAATTACATTAATAATTCATTTTAAAAGCAATTGAAAATTATTCAAACATAAGTGGCTTATAGACTGTCATATGATCTTTATCTCTGCCACAGCTGATTTGATGTGATACACACAAAATAAATTGTTTATGCCTATCTGTTAATCTTCATTACGTATAGTTTGTGTACTGCAAAGCAATGATTATTATATAACGACATCAATTTTTTTTTCAGTGTCCTAAACGGTCGTCCGTAACAACGATACCTGACTGTAGATATTTTATTCATTTTTCAGATGCAAGTTGAAACTGATGTAAATATTACTTTGTGTAGAATAAACTCAATCCATGATATACATTCAAAAATAACTTGCCTTCCCATTGCATTTATTTCAATGGTTTGAACGTAGGTCTGGATAATTTTTTATTTACATAAATATATGAACTGTATCATAAATTGCTTTTCTAGTTACTGCTCTTTCTAAGTCTACCAATATGTATCCGAATAGATTTGCGTCATGTGTACCTCATTTAGGTAAGAAAGATAAACAAAAATCCTTCTTCCTTTCTACTGAAGTCCATGTAAGAAATCGGATCTGAAGTCCATGTAAGAAATCGGATACAAATTAAAAGTTGCTGAACGAGTTTAAAAGCAGCCTGAACGAGTTTAGAATTCTTCCGAACATTATGTTGCGTTTGAGTGACTAATAAAAATACTTAAACGAGTTAAAAGTCGATAAACGAATTTCGGTCTCGTTTAAAGGAGTGAATAACTCATTCAAAAAAGTCTTCAAACATTTCGTTTCAACAAGTTTCAAAACAGTATAAAAATTGCGTTAACACGTTGAGTGAGACGAGTTTCAAGAGTCGCTCAGATAAGATTTAAAGTCTTTCAAATGACTTCAAAACTAGCTTTAATGAGTTCCAGACTCATTCAGACGACTTTTAAATTACGTCCTTTAATCGAGATTTGTGGTCGTTCACACAGCTGCAAAGTATGTTTAAATAAGCTGTAGACTCGTTCGAACGACATCATTTTTTTTTCAGTGTCCTAAACGGTCGTCCGTAACAATGATACCTGACTGTAGATATTTAAGATTTTATCAATATAAAAGTTGTTCAATATAGTCTTGAACAATTTACATTTTTCTCAAAATATCAAATACATGTAATATAATTTTTCTAAACCTTTTTAATTACATCAATAAGAAGCGTGAGAGTTGTCAGGTTTGTAGCTTTAGTAGTAAACTAAACATTAGTGATTTAAGGGTCGTGTTAGTCTTCTTATTTCATAAGAATTATATTTTTCTATATTATATATCGACATTCATTAATGTAATTTTGCAACTATAACTGATACAATTTTTTTTATACTTTCAAATCACTAACTCACCATAGTACATAAATTCCTGACATTAACATAAATGGTTGATAAGGTTGTATTTGTGTATTTTTACGGTAAACACACTTTGCAGGGGAAAGTAAAAAAAAACAAAACAAATGCGCCTGAATGACATGCAATTAATGAGACATTTAACATGTATTTGTGTTTATTTCAGAGCACGCAGTACAGATTTTGTATATTTTGATGTCTACCCTTTTATTATCAATATAGCTTGTAACATTTAAAAAAAAAACTCAGCCGTGAAACACACCAGGAATATCTTCCTGGTTTTGGTCAACGTGGATGGGAGTTAATTGTGGTCTGTCGATACATTATACAGAGGAGCCTCGTTAATCCGGACACCTTCGTTTCAAATGAATATGTCCGGATTAATGAATTTTCACAATAATTTAATCATGTACATGTTTACGGTGTCATCATACCGCGTACATGTATATCTATATGCTAGCTATAAATATACTGTATATACAATAATGGTTCAAATAAATGAATGTATCTATTGACTTTAGTTTTTTTCACATGTACATTTAACATAAGTTTAAACAATTAACACAATGAACACATCATATTATGTACATGTACATGCATGTACTGTACATACATTTATTATGTCAATTTCCTTCAGTAAATATAAGTTGAAACAATCAACACATTGAACACAGGATACACTTAATTTATTAATCCTATGTTATGTTACAAGCATGGACGATTTGATCTAAGGGTGTTTATTTAATTATTAATAACACGTCGACGACTAGCTAAAACAAACATTGTTTATACAATCGCAAGTTACAATATGGTCACGCTACTTTTTTTTTTTCCTTACACAATTGATAACTTCAACATACCACTAGAATTTGACCAATCAGAGATTGATTCATTGACACACCACCAAATTTGCGTAGGTGAATCTGTGTTATTGAACTGACTGTATTTTTATATACGATTTTCGAATTTTCTTATTTTTGGATAGATATATATCCGGATATGATAAAAACTATACCAAAAACCAAAATGCCCAAGTGGACAGACCTGCGAGAGAGCCCCATAAAAATCATGTGTAGCAAATGGACAAACAATGCACACAAATGAGGAAAAGGGTAATCAATAAGAAAATTAACAATGTCTCTCCTTTTATATATGTACATCCTAAATGTAAGGAGAAGCAGAAAAACAAAAATAAAGAAATGCAGCTCCTTACATTAATATAGAAAGTCTGTCTGTTGCCCCCCTCCCCCAAGATTTTTTCCGGATTATCGAGACAACTTTTATTGTGGTCCCCGATTTGATTTCCCGATCCGGAACGTGGATTTCTTGATTAACGGAGCAAATTAACACTTAGGAATTCCGTTCCCGTTGAATTATGTCTGGATAGCTAGGTTTCTGGTTAAACAGAGTCCGGATTAACGAGGCTCCTCTGTATCACACTTCGCATTTGTACTTCCGCCAGACTACTTCTCTTTTGACTTAACATCAACAAAAAGATGGAGAGAATTGGTTATAAAGTCAACTGTGGTGCCCAAACGACCGAACCTGGTCATTCCATACCCATGTCCTTTCGTACCCAAGATGTTGGTTGTTTCGTACCCAATGCTGTAGTCGATTTGTACCTAGGGTACAAATGTAACCACCAGTATAATAAACAAGATATCTCATACTTATTTCAACTGTTTAAAGCTGTTCAATGTTTCATTACAGGTATTACAATGTGAGAGGATCTTTGGATCGCCAAGACGAAGAATTATATAATATAATAACATATGCAATTTTCATTTCATTAGAATAAACTATTTTTGTTTTGCCTTTTTCCCTTTGTGATAGATAGATAGATAGATAGATAGATAGATAGATAGATAGATAGATAGATACACGGACGGTCAGTTCTAAAATAAATCTACATGTTACTGAAGTTACGGCTATATATAAATTTATACAATAATAATGTGTGTGTGTGTGTGTCTGTGTGTGTGATTTAGATGTTTAACGTAGCTTTAACAATTTTTCAGTCATATTTCTACGATGACTGCCGTGTGACAGTTTATAGTGATGTCTATCCCACCCAGTCACATTATCCTGACACCAGGCCGACCAGTCCTAACACTAACCTCTAAGTGCCAAACGCCAAGCGATGCAGCTGTTAGTACCATTTTTAAAGTCTTTGGTAGGACTCAGCCGGGATTCGAACCCACGACCTTCCACATCCGAGGTGGATGCTCTAACCACTAGGCCACTGGAGCGGTCTATACTACTACTACTACTACTACTACTACTACTACTACTACTACTACTACTAATAATAATAATAATAATAATAATAATAATAATAATAATAATAATAATAATAATAATAATAATAATAATAATAATATATGAATTCTACATGACCTTGTATACTTTAACGGGAAGCATAATTGAAATGTACAGTTATCAAATGTTAAATCCACGGATATCTAGTGAGCTGAATCTTTCAAATTTAATTAAGTTTTTCACGTGTTTGATTATTTATTTGTTTTTGTTTTACATTGAAATAATTACATGTGATCTCTGTTTTTCAGCAGTTTTTTGATTCGGAGAAATCCTAATAAATTCCGTGTCTAGAACTGTTTGGCATTTATACTATATTTACCTCGCTTATTTATGGGGGATTTACTTTATCTTCGGAAATTTATATTTGTCTGACTCAGGAACTACTAATTTAGTATTATGATCAGAAGGCAATACAATGAATTAAAATTTATCATTAAGTCAGAAAGATCGTTGAAAGTGTCCAAAACTTTACACAGGTTAGCCAATGCGGCCGGCAATCTACAAAAAAAAAAAAAAAAATGGCTTGGCGGTCCTTATAGTATACCACGTTCGACACCTTTAAAGCAGGCGACGTCATTATGATTGTGATGACAGTTAAAATCGCTACTTAGACAATTTTGTTCCTATATGTAATCGAGAAGTTTGCTTGAAAATGTGTACATTATACGAACACGACACCACGTGTCACCATTCGTGTTCTGTGGGCTTTGTATCAGCTATGGGTTCTCTATTATTATTTGATGTCATTTAATTAAGGCGTCTGTGTTATTTTTAAACAAAACAGTACATAATGACTGTTAAACAATTTCCACTCTATTACAATGTAGGTTTAGATTCTAAAGATATGCATAATGAACCAGTACACACGTTTTTTTTTTTCTTAGCAATTTGAGAAGAATCTTTTGGTACATTTTTGCACACAGTGTTATTTATCTGACATGTTTATGCATAAACCAGTGCAACATTATAACTGAATCTCTCTTCAGCAATAGTTACCTACCTCTATGCTTCAATATTTTGCGCGAAGATTTTGCACTGGGCCTCACTTTTTTTAAAATACAATTTTACTTTATAACTCATTAATTATGCAAATACGTGTAGAAGTTCTATTATAAAGAAGTTTAACAAAAATGATTAAATATGGTAGATAAACCAGAAAATACTTCAAAATAGTGTTATTGTCATCATCGGTCTTTCTGTAATGCGGCCGTGTGCAGTTGAGCACCATTATGTGCATAAAAACAAAAATTGACCATCAGTACAAGATCGTGTCTTTGCAAATTCAGATGGTTTCTGTCTAAGTTTACCTTTTATAGTTGCCAGGATTGCATCTTTAACCTTCTCACCTCCATCCATGACCGAAAGAAAATATAAAACTGTTACGTATATATGTTCCTAAACTAAGTATAAGAAAGAGCAAAACCCAGAATTTTAGTAAAATTAAACAAATAATTTAATTATCTAAGTTAAAAAATGAATCTTTAAGAGGATCTTACAGGATTGTAAAATAGATCCCAGATAGTCGTAAACATTTTATCAAAAGTGCAAAATAATACAGTGCTCCGAATGAATTCCAGGTTGTGAAGGTGCTGATATACCAATATCACTGAATGTGCTGAAGTGCCAATAGTCTTGATGCATCACAATGATTTAATCTAAAATGTTTTAGAATGAATTCACAATAATCCTAAAAAAAGTGTTTTAGTCCAAAAGGTAAATGAACATTTTGTAATTTAAATAAATAATTTAAATACATGATTTAACTCAAATTAAATCTAAACACGACAGTACATACTTCTGCAGACTAAAACTAAAATAGGAATAGGAATGGAATAGGAAAGAATAATTGTTACTTCTTCCTTATTTCCATCATCACGATTTTGTGTCGCAATAAATCACCACCTGACTTATGTCGCAATTTAGCCTACGTGACTCAATCATCAAAACGGACAATTTTTATGAACAGGTTTATTTTCTAGAAACTTCTAAGGTCATGTTCAAGTAAACAACCTATAAATAGCTAACAACCTATTTATAACTTAGAAATGATTATTATCTTTAAATATATCTATATTCATGAACACATATTAGCTATGTAATATGTTATTTATAAATGATCAGTACAATCTGCAATCATGGAGAAAAATTAAACATACAATATACATATACGTAACATTACCCTTTATAAGGTGATTAGTGTAATCTTCCGTTTCTAGTCCTGATTCTTTTCCCTATACGATGTATGTGAAAGTCTTTAGGCCTTCTTGTTGGATTGCATGATACAAATCTAATTTACTTTCAAGAGACAATGTGATCTTCCAAAGTGATTCATCTTCCTGTGAACAGTGCCTATAGTGAAAAGAATGCTTCTGTGGACGTTAGTAACAAAGAAAGAGTGAAGACAACAAGCTTTGAACGTTTTAACAAATATAATTTATTTTCCTAGAAAACATGGAAAAATGGAAGATTATGAAGTGCAGTGTTTCAGCTGTGGTGTAAAAGATTACATATGGTAATATATAGATACCGCTTACCTTGAACACTTCAGATGGTCTGAGTGCCGTCGCTAACAAATGATGTCACGCACCTGGGGGGAAGGGTGGGTCACACATTTGTGACGACGTGTGACGAGTATAAGGAGATGTGTAATAAATGTGACGTCACGTCAAAATGCGCAACTTTAAATAAAATTTTCACCTAATATCATTCTTAATTTTTTGATTGCTTACAATTTATGTAATGACGTTTTAAGTAACTTCACGCGTATTGTGCATGAGCTCAGATTCTTTCCACTACCAGCACCCCTACTAGTCCCAATAGTGGATTATTCCAAATAGCATTCTTCCATTTCCAGTCCGCTACTCTTGTTCTCGCCGAACTTATTCTGCAGTTTTAGCTAGACGACGAATATTTTGAAAATAATTTTATGCCAATTCCAGCTTTCCAGTGTCTCCTTTTTTAATACGTGTTTTCTCCTACTTTATCATAGTGCAGCGCTAAAGTAAATGCATGCTACAATGACTATAAAGTGATTTTAAACGTGTTAATTTTCAAATAGGAAATACTGCTTTTTTTGGAGGGGAGCAGAGCTTTTGATGTCATATTTGAGGGAATCTGACTTTTTATGATTACATGTGACGAAGGGTGGTGGTGGTAAAGTTGGGCCAAATCGCGTGACGTCATTTATGGATGTCGGGTACATTGAAAGTGGAGATGACTCATAGTTTATCATTGGAGCTTTGAAACTGCATTTAATGAGAGTTTGTCGAGATTCAGGTGAAATGCAAATTCAAAATATTTTTTCAATTTTTAAACTATTGTTATTTTCACAGTTAAATAACACTGATTTTTGGGAAAGAATATGGCAGACACATATGGAATGTAATCAATGACTGATCAAGACTTAGTGGATTACCAAATACTCTTTATACTCTTTCAAGAATCGATTCCATAAGACGAGACACTTCGACCGAATTTTGGACGATGTGTGGCGTGTGTGTGTGTGTGTGTGTGTGTGTGTGTGTGTGTGTGTGTGTGTGTGTGTGTATTTTTGTATGCCATCTATCTGTCTTTCCGCCGATGATTTGCTAAACTGTTTCAGCATGATCAAAGGGTCAAGATCGCCTAAGATATGATGTGCTCGGAAATATGACCCAAGGGCCAGATTCTCTCTAATGACTCTGACCTGTGAGGAAAATCGTATGAAAAGTAACACCTGCAGATTAATCAAACCTTTTTTGAGCTGTATGTAAACCATTACACCATACTATACCCACTCCATGGAGAATTATCAACCTTCACAACTGAATGTAAACTTTTCCACTGTACCATACCCACTTCATGGTGAAGTATCAACATCCAAAAATGTTGGAACAATTTACACCCAGTATGCGATCAATAACACCGTTTTTAAAAACCATCCTTTAAGTACAAAGTACTTCGAAGACATTGCACCTACAGTTATATACGTACGAACTTGTGTATGTGTATGTATGTATGTATGTATGTATGTATGTTCGTTGGTGTTAGATTGTCAGTGCCATCAACATTTGTGTTAGTTTTTTTTTTGGCTGTTGCTTGGTTTGGTTTGTCAAGATCAGTTTCTTCGTTCTTTCCATTGTCCGTTTCCATGTCCGTTTCCTTGTCCGTTTCCGAGTCAATTTGTTCGTTTGTTTCATTGTCTTTTTTAATGTCCTCTTTCTTCTTTTTCCTTTTCTTTTCTGATGATATTGTCTCTCCTGGCATTGCTCGTTCAATGTTATTGGAAGACGATACTGACAATGATAGGGTCATTTTTCTCTTCATCGTTTTGGTTCTAGCTTTAGGCACTGGAGTTGAGGACAATGGTTTTATTCCAATTAAGTCCTTAAGCATTTCATTTTCCGAGACGTCTGCTTTGGTGATCTCTTGCTCGTCTTCCGATAGTAGAAAGTATTTGTTCATCTTTAGGAGGTCCAAATCAGACGTGTTGGCATTTCCCGTGAGGTTTGGACAGAGATAGTGCTAAAATTAGACGTGTTGGTAATACCCGTGAGGTATGGACTGAGATAGTGCTCCCATTCTTTTGCCCTTTCCTTTTGGATTTTCGGCTCTTCCATTTCCATCTCTTTCGGTATAGGGGTCACTGCTGTGACGTTGGTCTCTTATAGCGTTTTCAGAAACTCGGTTGTTTGGTTGTTTGTCACCGTTGCCTGTCCAATCTCTTTATCTGTGTTTTTCCTGTTCTGTTTGTTTCTCTTGTTCATTTCTTATTTGCTGTAATGCAATGCTAACGTTTCCCTGAATTTCTTCATGGTCAGCTTCATTTACGTTGACATTGTGGTTACTAACAATATTTGCATATGATTTTGGAGCAGGCTGGTTTTGACAGTCCTTCGGTCTGTGCCCTACCTGTCTACATCTTGGGCATATCCTTTCATATTCGCAACCTCTATACTAAGTTTTGACTAAGAAGCCCATCACATAGAAAAAAGGAATTTTATTTGCTTCATCTCTGAGCACTGTTATAATACTAACTCCAGATTTTATTTCATTGAAGCCCCATATGGTTGCCATTTTATGGCTCACCACTTGTGCTTTGAGTTTATTTTGAAGTTTGTTAACGATCTCGTCGTTATGTATCTCTAAAGGCATCAGTACACAATTAATAAAATCCGGTTCAGTACCCACGAATGTAGTCCCTGCCTATTTTTAGATCACTTTTTCCTGTCTCCGTTTGGTGGTGATACAAGAGTTAGATTTTTGCATTCTTGATAAAGATTTAAAGGCAATTGTTTATTCGTTAGAATGTGAGCTTATGGTGTGGTTGTCTGTGTGTATTTCGGCGACAGTGCATATTGAGTAATAAGGTCATGGTGATGATTCAGAAGTGAAATCTGTGTTCCGTTGCATGATGTTTTGTTGATAATTCAGCATCTCAAAAGAAATGCAGGTCAACCCTGGATAAGAACTTCACCGTAAAGTCATCTTTGAAGGTATTTTAGATTAACATATGATTTGTATGGATTGTCACACAGTGGAAAGTTCAGTACTGAGACACAAATGTAGAGACTATATAGTAAAATTAATTGTGTTCTATGGCCTAATGGGAGTCCAGTTATATACACGTTTTCTTGGCCTCTATTTTTCTTATAACAGGAATTGTCTCCCTTAATTTTGCTTTGAGACCTTTGACCTCCAGATATTCCTTGTCTAGAAAATGGGTTGAGTACTCTTTTGGATATACTATGAATTTACTTTTCCACCGTTTTGAATACCATAGATTTGGTTAATCTCAAACCCTTGTGCCCTCATTGCTACCAGTATGTCCGATTGCCTAGGGCAATTTTCAATGTCTCTGAAATCTAGTAATTGACCTCCTGGTGGGTGAAAAGCAAAAAGCCTATTACCTCTATTTTTGTCACAAAAAGGTTTTAAACTTTATTGGCTGAAATTACACGTTCAGGTATTGAAACGTTGACGGTGCTCCTGAATTATTGAGTCCTTAATGCTCCCACGGGAGTCTGCAGTTTTATCAATAAAGCACGACGAAATGTCATGTAGTCAGAAATTTCGACGTGCTTTGTTGATAAAACTGCAGACTCCTGTGATGCTCCCTGACCTATGTCGACTACGACTCACCGGCGTGCTTCCCGTCTTCTGTCTTGTTATCAGAGTAGAAAAAAATATTTTAAAAAAAGAGTCTGCACTGAATCAGGCTTCAAACGCTAACGTTTTAGCTCAGACCCAATAGTTTGAAGAATCTGGTCTTTTGAAACACTTTCATGCTCGAAATGTCTCGATCATAAATCCCTTCTCTCTTTAATGTGATCGCCCATACAAATCACCTTTTAGGGTCCTATAGAAATGTGAAGAAAAAATATTTGTCGGGAACTGCTTTTATTCACACAATTCAGAGCTGCGCATTAAAACATCGTTTCTGCTTGACACTGAGTATTTATATGCCTGTTGTATGGGAATCGTCTCTAATGACGTCACATCCTGCTTGTATGAAAGGGAAATAACAACTTAAGGGGTAGGTTCTTTCCATTTGATCTCGGAATTCAACGCATTTTTATTATTAAATGTTTGTGCAAATACAATAAATGCAAAGAAAAAAAAAAATAGTCAGGATAGATTATATACACAAACTACTACATATCCTTCTATTTACAATAAAACTTTGCAGGTTAGGGTTTTTGTCCCCCTTGAAGTTTAGATCCAGCAAGGATTAGTCATTACAGTTGTGCTTGAGCCATGTTCACTTGGTGAGTATAGCCTAACCTATAATTTTGTAACTACAGAACACAGGTCTCACACCACTTTTAGTTCAAAATTATTTTCTAGGAAAGCGATTTTTCCGGTGAATAGGTGGTTAACCCGGTCTATCCAAATCGAAATGCTACTACACATATTTCCACATCAAAAAAGTAAGTTTTACACTGATATTCAACACAAGAAAAAACAATTTCAATTCACATTCATGAAGTTTAATGGAAATTGAAGATGAAAAGTAAATTTTAAACTATTGTGTCCAAAAATATTCAACACAAAATAAACTACAAAATCTTTGAATGAAAATGATAGTGAAAACAATAAACTCACACTTCTGATATCTGCTCTGTACGGGCCATTTTTCAGATTGAGAATCCTTGACTTAACTCAGTTATAAACGACTTTGTAAATCTTTTTTTTTAAAAAAATGGTTTTAGAAATATCAATCCGAAAACTAAAAACTCTGAGGCCCCAGAAAGTCGCGAATTCCCTGCACACAGGGCATGATTCAAACAAATCGATATTCTTTTATCAAAGTACCGCTCTAATTATTAAAGATCAATGTGCCGCCTTTATTATTAATGATCAATGTACATCTTTAATTATTATAGATCAAAGTACCTCCTTACTTATCAAAGACCAACATACCTTCTTAATTATTAAACTTTAAATTAAAAGAAAGCAAATCCTTTATAAAATACGCAGTGCTTAAGACTATGATTTTATATCTCCAATTTTTTTTTGTAGTCTAGACTTTTCACAATATCAGTATGTACCAACATTTTAAAGAAATGTACCAAAGACTCAACCAGGTTAGAAATAAATAACTATAATCTTCTCAGCAGCAACGTGTGATATGAGATAACTAATTTCTCCCTTTACAGATTTTTTTTGGTTACATTTCCTACTATCAGAGGGGGTGTGGCAGTTTAAATGAAACTTCAAAACTGTGAACGGAAGCATACAAAATTATATTCCAACAAGCTCAAAAAATGTCAGTTTAGTACTCAAAGACGCGTGGAATGAAAACAGCTTTAAAGTTTCTCCTTTAAACAAAATTCGTTAAAAAAGGTTAATTTTTAAAGAACTACTCAGGGAATTTATGAAAAAATGAGATAAAACCCCCAACAATCTACAATCTAAACACATCAGCATCTCATTTAACGCGTTTTCGCAAATTCCATTTTTTTGCATTTATCGAAGTCTTAAATTTACACAAAAATTAAACAAAAGAAAAAGAATGAAACATTACTGCACATGTACTAATGCTTCTGTGAGAGCCCAAAGTTTCAATAAAATATTCCAAGTATTGCAGAAGAGATATCAAGGTTAGTTTTGGTACTTGACTTTTAAAATACACAATTCCTTGTCCATTTTTAAGACATTTACACCACAATGTGCCAAAAAAAAAAGTTTTAAATCGTCCAACGAAGGAAGAGAATTAATAATGTTCATCTTTTTAAAGTATATATAAAGATTAAAAAATAATTTTTGGGGGACGAGAGTTGGACTATGAGTGAGGGAAGGGTATAAAGGAATTGAGCTTTGGCGTTTGAGACGGTATGGTTGAATGAGAACGTAGCATTAAGAATGGCACTATAGGGGAAATGGGAATTTAACATTAGGACTGTACCATGGGGAAGACAGGATTTAAATATAACTGATTCATGGGGAATTCCGACAGTATTATGTTAATGGAATTTAAACATTTGCACTTGGATCTATTTGGAGGAGGGGGACAGAATAATATAACATGTATGATACTTAGGGGAAGGGAGATTTAACATCAGGGTGACTCTATGGCTTGAAAGAGGAATGACGGATTTATTGGGGTGGAGGAAGGGGAATGAATGTAATGAATTGTACTCTGGGGACAGACACACTAAAACAGAAGAATGAGGAACGGTTGACTCACATAAAGTAGCGGACTAACGGGGTGGGGGTGTGCGGTTGCCCCGGGCGCCAGAGGTCTTGGGGAGCCAAAACAGCTGTTAAAAGAGGAAAAGCCACCAAATGACATCTTTGACTACCTAGCTGGTTTGAGGGTTCAATGCCCCCTTCCAAGATTTCTTCCCTGGCTTCGTCCTTTCAGGCCTCGTAGGTAGGTAGTCAACGATAGTCATTTGGTCGTTTTTTTCCTCTTTTAACAACTGTTTTTGCGCCCCAAGATCTCTGTCCCCCTAGCATTTGTGAAAAACTGGCAGCATGCTAAATGTTTGGATAGATTCCTCATTCTAATGTGAGAGTTTTACATATTTGTCAGGCACAAAAATTATGCCTTTTTTGTCCTCACGTTGTCGACTTCGATTAGTGTTATATCATTCAGTGCAATTTCAACAAACAAAATAAAGAGATGTACATCCACATAATGTAGAAAATAATGGAATACCAAGACAGGTTGTTTGACGGAATGTTTATATAACATTGGTATTCACAAGGCTAAATCGTGTGATACAGCGACCTTGAAGTTAATGCATCCAGGAACGTCTATTATGTCACTGTCAAAACTATACTCCCAGGCTGGAGGTTAAATACCAGTTACACATGGTATCAAATTCACTCTTCTGCCAATATGACTTTAACAAGAAATGCTCTTCAGTTGTTATGACGCTGTTCTGAAAAATTTCGACATCAGGTTACTAAGCACAGTGGTATCGATTCTTGAAAGGAAGCATACACCACTGCCAAAGCTTGTGGATAGGTATACCAAAAGAACGTAATTGACTTAATATTTAATGAGAGAATGACACAACTAATTAATAAACACAAATTAAGTGACATATATAGATTATTAAATATTTTAAAGACAGAATACACGTATGAGTATAAGAACAGGAAGGCTAGCACATTGGACAAAGTTTACGGGACAAATTTTTAAAAAGGGATCTACATAAATCGGGATAACGGTGGTTAAAATTGCAGACCATAATGTAATTGAAGTAAAAATAAGAACAAAAACAAGAAGAAAGTGAGGGAAGGGAACATGGAAAATTAATAACAAAAACCTAAAAGATGCAAAATTTGGAGAAGAAATAAGAAAACTAATAGCTGATTTTGTGAAGGGGAAAACAAACCTCAGGAAAAGGGAAATAGATGGGATAAAAGAAGGAATGGGACAAGCTAAAAGAAAAATCTGAAAGGAAAGCTATAGAATTTTCAAATATAATAAGAGAAAAAAAACGAATTAGAAGAACTAGGAAGACACTTCAAAATAAACAGAACAAGGAAACGGACAAAAATAAAGGAAAAAATAAATAAGATAAACAATGAGATAAACAAAAAATGGGAAATTAGAGCAGGGAAATTTTCGGGGATCTATATGAGGGCACAAGACTTATATAAACGAGAAGAATGAAGGAGGATGCGAAAAATTGAGAAATTGTGAGATGGGAAAAATAAAATACTAAATAAGAAAGAGGAAATAATTAACAGAATAAAGACATATTATAAAGACTTATATACAACTCAAGCAATTGATCCAATAGAAATACAAAGTTATGTAGAGAATGTTCAGTGCGATAGAATCTCATCAGTACATAACGAATTATGTGGTGGATTCATCAACGCAGAAGAAATATGGAAACAATAGCAAAACTAGCAAAAAGAAAATCACCGGAAAGAGATGGACTCTCGGCGGAATTTTATCAAAAATTCCAACGAGAGTTAACGCCGATCTTAGAAAATCTATACACCAATATATTTCTCAGAAATGTCACAATGATGAAATCAATGACGAATGGGGTAATCACCTTCATGTATAAGGGGAAGGGAGAGAGGAAAGAACTAAGAACTGTAATAGAGCTCGAGTCAAAAATGAGCTATGGTGCTAATTGATCAAGTGAAAGCCTTTGAGAATTGAACACAACTACATACAAAATGTACTAATAAAATTTGGCTTTGGAGAAAACTTCAGGAAATGGACTGAAATTTTGTAAGGAGAAATTAAGACAAGAGTACAAATAAATGGGGAAATCTCGGATGAATTTGAAATTCAAGGTCAGTGAGGCGAGGTTGCCCACTGTCCATGCGATTATACGTAATAGCGATAGAAATCTTAAGCATAAGGATAAGGGAAAACCAAAAAATTGAAGAAATTAGGATTCAAAATCTTCAACATGAATTTAATTGCTTCAACATGCCGATGATTACATTAACTTTATAAAGGAAAAAAATTCCTTTAAAAACACAAAAAAGAAATATGAATCATTTAGGAAAGTATTTGGGATCTAAGAGAAATCATGAGAAAACGGAGATTCTAAAAATAGGGAACTAGAAGAGTAATCATCCGGGACTCACTCCCCCCCCCAAAAAAAAAATAAGATCAGAGTGAAAGCACTAGAAAATTTTTTGGGTGGAAAGACGAAGAAGAAAACCAGAAATGTGGGGGAAATGATAAAAAAAATATGAAAATCTGGGCACAAACGCCACTATGTATAATGGAGCGGGCCCATATGGCCAATGCATACCTTTGCTCGAACTTAATAAAATCAATAGATCTTGGGAACAAAAAGCTAGAGAACATTGACAACGAGATAATTAAATATATATATATATATATATATATATATATATATATATATATATATATATATATATATATATATATATATATATATATATATATATATATATATACATATATATATACATATATATATATACATATATATATATACATACATATATATATATATAAATAAATATATATATATATATATATATATATATATATATATATGTATATATATATATATATATATATATATGAAACTATAAAATGCACTACATCGAAAAATCAACCCTATATAAAGCGATCAAAGAGGAGGGATAGCGCTGCCTCGCCAAACTCTAATGAAACAACCCAACATAATTAATCGCTGCCTAACCCAATACAACTAATCGTTGCCTAACCCAATATAATTAATCGCTGCCTAACCCAATACAATTAATCGTTGCCTAACCCAATACAATTAATCGCTGCCTAAACCCAATACAATTAATCGCTGCCTAACCCAATACAATTAATCGTTGCCTAACCCAATATAATTAATCGCTGCCTAACCCAATATAATTAATCGCTGCCTAACCCAATATAATTAATCGCTGCCTAACCCAATACCATTAATCGTTGCCTAACCCAATACAATTAATCGCTGCCTAACCCAATATAATTAATCGCTGCCTAACCCAACTCTAATGAAACAACCCAACATAATTAATCGGTTTAAGGATTTAAGTGCAGAACCAGAGACTACTAAGAATTGAAGTGGCCTATGCACAGAGTACTTTGCAACTGGTTATAGTCCCTGGCTGGACTAGATGCCCATTTTGGGATCACTCCATGCCCAGGGTTAGGTGGTAAACCCTTTGGGAGGGCTTTCCCAAAGAGGCACTTAGCCCTAGTGCTGGGATTTTGGTCCCAGTGCTTGACCTTTGACCTTTGACAGTTCCCTATAGGCTACAGCAGCACAGCACAGGTGCCAAGGCCCAGAGAACCGGCGACGAAGAGAAGCCCAGGAGGAGGAATGAATTGCACCGAACTCACACCCAGAAATTCCCGAAGCAGGCACACACTGACATCGGCACACCCAGCACCGCCACACCCACCAAGGACAGCTCTGCAAACAACACTACCGAAACACCCAGCTGATCACGCCCCGAAACGGCAATGTCTGGTCAGATATAGTAGTTGTACTAATGGACAATCCTATAGCAATTTTGTGTTAGCCACCCGTGTAATTGGTTGCACTAGTGTTTGGTTGTGAATTTCAAATAAAAAGTTAGATTTTTGTGTACATAGTGCACTTGTATGGGTGCCAATCTGCTAAGAGGTGTGCCCTCTTGTCAAGTTTAGAATAATTGATTTGTTCATTTTAGATGGCGGATCGAAATTAAAGTTTGTTTTTTGGCCCTGGGTCTTCGTTTGCCAAACCGAAGAACCCTAAGTTGTATTGGGAGGGGGGAGCCCTCTTCCTCGAAGAGGGTATTTAAGGCACTACGAGCAGGTACGGGGATAAGTCCTTCCTGCAAGGAGATATCCCCACTTGTAGTGAATGAGCGTTGTCCGGAGGAATTTTGTGGATTAGCAGGCAGTGTCGCCTGAACTGCCCCTTGCCTTGAGTTTGTATGGGGTGGGGGTTTGTGGGACAGCAGATGGAGTTTATTCTGGACTGTCCCTTGCCTTTGAATCAGTACCAACACCTATATACAGGGGTCGTAATTGGAGATTTTTGCTCAGCTCGGTCTTGCTAAGGTCAGGATCCAACCCAAGTATTGCTAGCATGTTTTCCCTAGCACCTGTTTGATGTTCCCAGAGAAGAGGTATGTTTGAGTGTGTACGGGGTGGGGGTTTGTGGGGCAGAAGGCAGAGCAATCTGGACAGCCTCTTGCTTTGATGGCTGCCTGGCTTTTACTTCTTTTCTGTGAAATCTTCTTCTGTTTTTCGTTAAATTTTCTTCTGTCATTCCTGTGCTGTTTTTCGTTAAATCGTCTTCTGTTTTCTTTCTTTCGTGTATCTGTTTTCTTTAAAGCTTCTTTTGTTATTTTGTTTAGCTGATTTTGGGTTAAATCTTCTTCTGTGTCTTTTCTTGTGTCTGCTTTCGTTAAGACATCTTCTTTGCTGTTTTTCTTGTATCATTTTTTCGTTAAATCTTCTTCTGTATTTGTCTTGAATCTTTTTCTTTTTCTTCCGTTAAATCTTCTTAATTTGTTGTGGTTCCTGTATCTTATTTTCATTAAATCTTCTTCTGTAATTGTCTTGTGGCATTTTTTCTTTATATCTTCTTCTTTTATCGTTCTGGTATATGTTTTCGTTAAATCATCCTCTGTTGAGATATTCTTCGTTGCTGCCATCTTGATGTTGGTTCCTGTGTTCTTTTGTTGTGTTGCTTTTGTGTACGTTCAATTTATGCTATCTGTAGTGTGTGTTGGGATTGTGGGGCGGCAATTGGAAAATCCTAGAATGTCCCTTGCCTTTGTTTTGAGCGGTCCAGTGGGGCGGGTTTTGTACATCAGTGGTCCCCAACCTTTTTATCTCCGAGGACGGGTCAAGGTTTGATAAATTTACCGCGGCCCGCTGAGAGAGGGGGGATGGACGTAGATTGCTTATATTTTAGATTGTTTTGATTTAATAATTTTAATTTAATTGTATTTAAACATGCCTTCAAAATAAAATACAGATACACCAAAAAATGAATATAAAGTGATTTAACATTTTCACTCACTAGAACGCTAAATCAATGTGAACCCTAAACTTGTTTCTTTGAACCGAGACAGTTCCATCTGGGGGTAATAGGAGACAATGTGTGTTGCTTATGTCCAGTTTATTCCGTTGTTTTATTTTGGTTGGTGTCACTGCAGAAAACCCGCTTCACGCATATAGGATGTCGGAAATGGCAATAGGGATTTAAGTGCGGTGGTGGCAATCTCAGGGTATTCCGCTATGACTTTAATCCAGAACACCGGCAGAGTTGTTATCTCGAAGGTAGTGTTAAGGCCGCCGTCATTATCAATCTCCAGCAATTGATCTTCTTCTTGCACAGACATGCTAGATTCGCATGGTTTGTTGACAAATGGGTCGCGGATCCTTTCCTTATCAGTTCGTGGGTCTGTTGTGGTTGGGAAGTAGCGCTCGAACTCTTTTAAAAGCAAAGACAGGCGATCGTTCACCAACTGAGAGAATGAATGCTCATGCTCAGTCTCGCCTATAATCCACGCTAATGTCTGAAACATGTCCTCTGTTCACGCACCGTCCCCACAACTCCCGTCTGACTTTAAATGCAGCTACTTTGTCTGCCAACTGGAAAAAGGTTGTCATTTTCCCATAAAGAAACAGATTGAGTTCATTGAACTGGCTGATTATGTCAAACAGGTAGGTTAGTTTTGTGACCCATACCCTGTCACTGAAATGTGCTGCCAGAGTTGACTTCTTTTTTGAGAGAAATATATGCAATGGCTCTCGTAATTCAAATACTCTGCTAAGCGCTTTTCCTCTGAATAACCAACTTATTTCTGTGTATAAGAGAAGGCATCTGTGCTCTGCGTCCATCTCCTCACAAACCTGCTGAAACAGGCGTGAGTTAAGGACGTGTGCTTTGATGTGGTTAATAACTTTAACGACATCAATCAATACGCTGTTAAATTTCGGTGACATTTTTCGGCTTGCCAGCATTTTCCTGTGAATGATACAATGCGTAGATTCATTCTCATATGCAACTTCCTTAATCCGAGCAGTTAAACCAGGCAGTCTTCAAGTCATGGCAGCAGCTCCGTCTGTGCATATGCCGACACAAAAGAACCATTTTAGTTGTCCTGATATAACCATTAAGTGACATTAACAGTTCTGCTCCTGTGTTTGTTGGTTAGCAAAGACAGAACACATAACAAATCCTCGTACACATCTTCCTGATATAGATATCGCATATAAACAAGTAGTATTGCCTTGTTGTCGATATCTGTAGACTCGTCAACCTGGAGTGCGTACCACGATGATGTATTATTCCTCTCCAACAATTGTGTCTCAATGTCTTCGGTTATTTTCTCAATGCGCCTAGTCGCAGTGCTAGCCGACAAAGGCACATGTGCTATCTTTTCCACAGCAGCCTCTCCTAGAAGTTCACGGTAAATGTCTTTAGTGGAGGGCAAGATCAATTCTTCACTGATAAAGAGTGGCTTTTTAGCCTTAGGAATACGGTTAACCACCAAATATGATGCTCTCAGTGCATTCTCCTTTATAGATGTGGAGGCCCTCAAATATTTCTTCTGTCTTTCGTGTTCTCGTTTTTTTTTTCTTTCAAAATAAGCCAGTGGCTTGTCTTTTAATCCAGAGTGTTTGGCGTTCAAGTGGCGAGGCAGTTTTGAAGGTTTCATTGCTTCGTTAGAGAGCTAGTCGCCGAAAACTATGCAGAGCGGGGTTGGTGTGTGGAAATCACCTGTAACGATAAATCCATATTTCAAGTAGAACTCGTGGTATTGTCTGTTAAATTTTTTTTATTTGATGCTGTAGGCTCTTCTTCTGTCTCTTCACTGGGCCGTTTCTTTTTTCCAAGGAAACTTTCTAACGGCATCTGTTTCGTACTCATTTTTGCTAATTTGTGGGTTAAAATTGAGCAAACAAAATATACACGTACACCAAGCACTCTTAAAAAAGTACCGGTGAACAAAGAGAAGAGTGATACACACCTTCTCTCCGCCAAAGCCGCTCATTTCCAGACGTGACCTAAAACCGCCCCGATATCACGATATTTTCCGCATGCACGGTATTGGTGCGGCTTTAGGTGACATCTATAAGATCCTGGTTAACCTCTCGTCCATGGCAAGTCGCACAAATCCGAGAGAAATACACCACAGTAAATACAATGGAAATAATTTAATGTTCTTTGGGCAGCCCGGTACCGGTCCGTGGCCAGGGGGTTGGGGACCACTGTTGTAAATGATCAGTATGGCGGCAACACACACACACACACACACACACACACACACACACACACACACACACACACACATACATACATACATACATACATACATACATACATACATACATACATACATACATACATACATACACACACACATACACACACATAGGAATCTGTAACGACTGTGTATATATATAAGAATTAATTACTAGGTCGTCATGCGAGTGTGTCTGCTTAGTCGTGACGGTATATGGGTTGGTGCGTGCAGGCAAAGCGATGGGTGCCATTTACTCGCGGACCTGGGTTTGAAACTCGGTTGAGTACGAATTTAATTTCTCTAACCTGTATGATATGTATATGTATGTTTGTATTAAACTATATATAAAACAACTCTTAAACCAAAAAAACGTTTAGCTCCAAGGAACTTCAACTACATTAGAGATTTGCTATATAGTAAAACTTGTCTTGAAAGACCACTGATATGTGAGACCACCTGTCTTGGGAGACCATGTTCTCGATGCACAGACTGATTGATTATATAGTATTATGACCTGTTATGAGAGACCACCTGTCTTGCAATACCATAACTTTTTGGTAAAGGTGGTCGTCTTTCAAGTCAGGTTCTACTGTACCAATTTAGTGATATTAAAGAAATATAAGAAATATGGGAAACTGAAAATAAAAATACATACAACTGGCTTAGGGAAACTGCAACAAAAAAATGCAAGGAGCAAAATAGAAAATGAGAACTAGGGGGTTGACTGTGGGAAGGTATGGACAAATATGACAAATATAAAGTCTTTAAAAATACAAAGAATGGTATTCAAGTACTAACACAATGTATGGTTGACAGGGGAAGTCACCAAAAGATACATGGTACAAACCATACCAAAATACCCCATGTGTAAAATAATAAGTTACAATAAGATACAGGTAATCACATAATGCAAAAAGAATAGAGAAGAAAGATATAAAATAATTTTACAAATACTAAATAAACAAACGTTCAACAATAAAATGTTACTGAACTTAGATATTAAAGATGATAAAAAAGAAAGGAAATAATTAGCTACATAGTGGCAACCATTACAGCATGTGGCCAAATAATAGTGTTAAAAATTATAGGGGTGGGGTAGAAGAAGCATTTTCTCTTCTTTCCTTCCTTTCTTTAAACCACCTGAATTTATTTTCTATTTTAACAATGGACAGGGACCTACACATGGATGAAGTACGGGACGCAGAGCTAAGCCAAAAAGGCGCTACGCGAAGTGGACAGGCATGCGAGAGAGCCTCAGAAAAACCCATGTGTAGCACATGGACAAACAGAAAAAAAAACATTCAGGGAGAAGATAACAATACAAGTCCCTTTTTAGAACCCCGCCTCTTCATCTACATTCTCTATCCTCTTCAATTTAAACAAAAACATTTGGACCTTGTTATAGAATATGTAAATCGACTGGCATCTAAATGTAAGGAGGAGCAGAAAATAAAGAAAGCTTCTCCCTTCATGATGCAAAATCTCAGTGTTATAGTAACCAAGATATACACAATGCTCACATAAAAACAATAGGTTTATTTTAAGTTTCTTCACGGTTTTATAAACATCGTCTCTCTTTCAATGAAATCAAAATTCAAAATTTAATTTAACTCATAAATTTTAATTAAATAAATAAATATGCATACCTTAGGATGGAAAACTTGGAGAGACTGAATCTTATTTAAATGCCGTCCTTACAATATACCTATAGCACTCACAACATTATAGCATATTACATATAGCAAACACAGGCCATAGGAGAGACCCTTGACAAAGATCACAAATGGAAACTAGGTGAAGGAATCCGATAAAATAATTGAAATTTTATCGGAGGAATACACTTATAGAAACAATAGGGAACAATAAATACCCGATCAAAATTA
Organism: Potamilus streckersoni; assembly: GCA_016746295.1. Classification (NCBI taxonomy): domain Eukaryota; kingdom Metazoa; phylum Mollusca; class Bivalvia; order Unionida; family Unionidae; genus Potamilus; species Potamilus streckersoni. The sequence continues at coordinate 6,944,014 of JAEAOA010001694.1, forward strand.
AAACTTTTGATTTTAAATTATATTATAAAAGATTACATTACAACACACCTTTGTTGGGAAACAAAAACAGTACTTTTCAATTTTTTGACTAAGGGAGGAGGACATCTGCCTGGTCCATCACCACCCCCACAAAAAGAAAGAACGTAATTCATGAGAATACATTAACTATTATTCTGGTAAATCCATCTTCAATTTATTTGTGGCTGGTGTACTGGTTTTTGGCTTCGTATCTAGAATTGATCGCCAATGATGTAATTTGCCCGGTATCGAATAAAGTCAATAGCAAGTATAAATTTATGGACGGAATAAATATGTAATCTGAGCAAACACAGGAGGCCATTAGAACATAATAAGTCGAGCCCCCGTTACGAATAAAGACAAAATTTAATAAAATTTCTCAACAATAAAATTCCACAAAGCGAAGTATATGAACGTTACAATTCGAAAGATACACTTCTTTCATTTCGTATTAAACTAATTAAGGAATTTCAAAAATGCAAATAAAATTATAAATTAGCCGATTCTGTTTACGATCGAATAAAAACTATTATTTACGAGTCTGAATGTAAGATCAAATAACTCTGCCTTGTATCAATTCATAACCTGGTGTCTGATTCCGTCCCACAAGTCCTCTTAAACTGTACTTTTGGTTCCTTTGCATCAGCAAGTCTTTCGCTCCATTTTTCTTTCTTTCCAAAAATCTAGGTATCTGTCCTTTTCATTCTGCACTGCTTTTTTCTTCCTTTCCACTATCTTTGGGTTGTAAACGTGTCTTATCCAAACTATCTCACCTTGTGAAAATATAAAGTAAACAACTTAAATCTTCCATCACATTATACGGGAATAAATAATTAGTTTCACCCTTTGAGGTCAGATGTAATTCTATCGGATTAAAACAGAGTATAAGGCTATCTATCAGAACCTACGACCTAGTTCCCAGATTAATGGTCTGCTAATGGCCATTTACGCTACATGAGGCATTAATCCCTCACTTGGTCTCATTACACGCGAATGAATTAAATTCCTTTAGGGTTACCATTATACATAATAAATTCGTTCGGATAATTTCAACGACTTCCGTAATATCAACATTTCATCAATTCGTTCATGTATATAAATACAATATCATTGTTCGAGTTCACCTAAATGAACTCAATACAGTTATATTAGATACATATTTCCTTAAATAGAATAAGCATGAATTCGGACTACATAATTCCCTACAATAATCGAGACTATAACTTAGCGAGCCGTTAATGTACATATAAAGACAAATATAATTTTGCGAAATCAGATAAACAAACTCAACACAAGTATACCATAACAACAAAATTCATATACGACTCAACAAATAAATTTCTGCAAATACATGCACCTACAAGCAATTAAATCATATCATAAACGACGTACATGAGATTTATGCAATTACCTTGTTTTTCAAGTTTTTGGTATTTGTCAAATCCTTCAGACAAACGTCTTCCCTTGGATAAAAACTGGTCTAAGGAGACATTACTGAGATTATCGATGATGATGAACTGTATCACATCTATCGATTGAAAACACAGACATGCTCTTATTCTTACTCCTCTCTTGCAGAGAAATGTAGACTGAAGTTCGAAGTCCACTCCTGTACATTTAAACTTTAAGTTATTCGTGTGAAACCACGCCCCCTTCACAGCATAACCAATCAGAATTACAAAAAACTCCCGCTTTTTTTCCGAGCATCAAACTCTGCATTATGCCTATCAACAAATGGCTACCAACTGGTCAATGTCTAACTGTCAGTTTTCATATAAAACCATAACTTGAACTCCGTTCCGGTCAGTTTAAACAAACTAAGCCCTTAATTATAAATATATAACTCCTGGCATTGGCGAATCAATCAGTATATTACGACGTGTAAAATGCGGCCTTTTCCCATAAATCTCGTTAATGGTACACGTGTTCAACTAAATGTGTTCTACCACAATTAACAATAACAAAACAAAGATCGACCTAAAAATTTGGTCCTTTACAATTATATCACCTCAAAAGTTTCAACTGGTGATTTGTAGGAACTCAGAAAATTAGTTGTGCTTGTTACATGACTTGTGCAAGACTAGACAAGTGAAGACAACATGCTATGAACTTTTAAGCAAAGACGATTAGTCTTTTCCACAGTAATGATTTTAATTTGGAATATCCACAGACTGGACGTCTACGACATGTCTGTGACACGTGTTATCCTAACCGAGAACTGAATTTATCATGAAAGACTTTTGTGGAAAAACTCACTACTGATGCCAAAACTTAAAAGCTCAAAGATCGAAGGTGGGTGGAAATATGGGAACATGAATACGACTGACTTCTTAAAAGAGACCAAGAGTTTTGACAAGTCGAAAACTAAGATGTCATGGTAATCGAATATCTGGGTCCTTGAGAAAGTTTTTTTGTTTTGGCGGTCAAGCCAATACTGTGCACCTGTTATACGGTGCAAATCAAGTATATCGATGAGTGCACACTGTACCATTGTGTCTATAAATATTCTCTATTACTAACGGACCATCCCGAAATTCTCTAAGAGCACATCCTCGTGGAACATGTTTGTCAATACAAAGGATGCTCAAATACAAAGTTCTACCATCCATGCACCGGTACTAGCATGTGTTGCGATGTGATGCGATGTGATTACGATTTTTAACGTAGCTTTTAACAAATTTTCAGTCATATCGTAACGATGTTTGCAGTTTATGGTGATGTCTAGCACTGGAGCATCATGACGCAGACATGTAGCATGATGTCCCACCCAGTCACATTATCCTGACATTAGGATGACTAGTTCTAACACTAACCTCTTAATGCTGAACGTCAAGCAAGGCAGCTGTTAGTACCATTTTTGCAAGTCTTTGCTATGACTCGACCGGGGATCAAACCCACGACCTCCCGCATCCAGCCTGTGCTGCCTTAACAATGCAACGGAGATATTTATACTACCATTGTGTCGCTGAAACCTGCAAACAGAACGAACCCTGCAATAATGACATGTAAGCTTTGATAGGAATGTGGGTAGGTGTGTGGAATTGTTCCACGATCTCGACTGTGAATACCAGTTGTTAAAAGTGTACAAAAATCAGGCACTTCCCTTACGTTACATTGGAACAATACAGCAGGACGGATTGAGTCAACACATTTTATCCGGGATCCCTGACGTGATATCACAATGAAGATGAGAGAGATTTAACCAACAAACTTCTGATGATGCTTAAAACCGAATGCTTGGAAAAATGACAAGTCTATAATATTAGCTTTCAGGCCATTAAGGAAAATTCATCAAACACGCCGATATCGTAAAAAAAGGACTTGATTAATTTCCGTTATGAAGGGACGATCACATTTCTCCAACTCGGGGGGGGGGGGCTTGCCAGTGTGATTATCAGGGCCGTAGAGAGTGAAAATGGGCCCTGTGGTAAGAAACACCTTGTTCAAACAAATTTTGTCTTTTATAAAATTAAAAAGTTTTGTTCGACCCAGGCCACTTACGGGTTCGGGGGATAGATCCCCTGTTGCTCCATACTTTGTCGGCCTTGGTGATTATTACTGCTTACGTGACAACCAATTCCCGTTTTAAGTTGTACTCAATTCTGAAACTTCTAGATGACTGCGTTCTTTATTTGGACATTGATACTATAGTTTCTAAAAAATTTGTAGCTTTTCTGTTAAAAATTAACATCGTTGATCGAAGAAGTCATGTTTTTCGTCGAAGATTTTCGTGAAAACTCATTTCTTCGATAACACAAACAGCTATAAACATATCACCGATCTTCACATCAAAATTGATGTTTTTAAAATTAAAAATGACATTCGTTATATCAACATTGTTAAATAGCATAAACTATATGAAAACTTTCAATTATTTCAATAATAAAATTTAAATATCCCATTTAAAATCAGATTACCTATGATACTATGTGTGCGAGTGAAGGGGTATAGATAGATAATGAGGAGAAATAATAAGGAATATCGCAATATCCTTGCGAAGAATTTCTATACCGCGATGTTTCTTATTTTCCTTAGCAGGATCATCCACATTCAATGCGGTTATTGACTCATACTGTACTGGTCTAATAAGGACCTTTGCAACAGGCACGGGCTGAGGTGGAGGGGTGGGATGCGCCATTTCGTGGAAATTCTCATTAAGCATGTAATTTACTTAAAAAAACGTACAGCTTTTTCTTTAAAATACCTACGTTAATTATTCTCATGAATATTAAAAAATTACTACATTTATAAAAAAAAAAATGCATACGGGGTGTTGTTGTTGTTGTTGTTAGGTAGATAGGGACCGCCAAAGGCGTAGATAGCTCAGGGCCAAATTTCGTCCTGCAGAAACTTTCGACGACCCTGTGCATACGTACCGCTCTTTGGACAGAAAATATACAGATTCATCATCATCCATTAGACTCTGTCCATCAGTGCATGTGTACTTCAGTACTGAGTATAGTTACAAGTGGGGTCCCTATACTTAATCTTCGCGAGCGTGTTAAATTCTTTTAGTATAAGACCTTCAGTAACACCTATATATACACCATAATAAAGCTATTGTTGCGTAATAAATCTTAAAATTGACGATCGCAGAAAGGATAAAGATTAAGTATTCTCATTGATAAAAAAGGAGCGGTTGGAACTACATGGATGTGAAAAATGTCGTTAATAACAATTTCACTCCAGGCATAACTAACTGATTGAATTTTGCACTAGGAATGATGTTACCAGGAAACAGAAACATCAACTCCACATACAAAAACATCATGAACTTTATTTCCACCATTGGATAAAGAGAAAAATATAACCCATAGCTACATGGACAACTGCAGCATGGGTTCTTTATAAAAACTCTCCCCGCCATGATTGACTGCACCTCCCCTCCGCAAAAAATCCTGACCCCCACCCTTTGCTAACAATTCTGTGGGTGCCCATAACTAGCTTCCGACATATAAAATAACTGCAGCAGTCCACAATGCACACTTCACCACCCGAGCCACAACAAAACAATTTGTCGGAGAGGTCGTAAGACCCTGCTTTATAGCTACGACAACAAATAAAAATGTGGCGAGGATATATCAATTAAACCAAAAACATATATAAACGGGCGAGAACAAAAATATATAAATATTTTAAAATAATTAAAATACATCAAACCACTCTCCAGTTACAAGCTCTCAACAGTAGCAGTTTTTGGTGTGTTTTTTTTTTATTAAATAAAATAAAAACAAACCATAGCTGTTAAAATCGCAAACTATCAGGCCTTTCGCAAAAGGTGACAACGGTTATAATCCTATAACTAGTAAAACACTCACGTAGTTGTTAATGGCACAGTGTTTTTCTTTCTTTCATTTTTTCTTTTCTTTTACATCAATTCAAAATTATTAAGAACAAATCAACAAACTTGGATCATCGGATTCCTTCACCGCAGCGCCTTCTTCCACCCTTGCAACAACCCATGCGGTGCATGTGCATGTAGACCAACAAGTATATCTCGGCTTTTTTTTCTGTTAGAGAAAAAAAAAACAAAACAAAAAAAAAAAAACAACAACCGGAGACCTACTTGTTGGTATAGCGGTGCATGCAGAAAAGCATCCAGTGGTGACTCCTGTTTCCCACTCGATGAGGAAATAAGCATTGTGTGGTGCATACTTTTAAATTCCCCACATGAGTGCTCACATACTCAGGTTAAGGGTCAAATCTTATTAGATGGTGGTTCCTTTCCTATCCATCAAGTGGACGTACATGGTCGAATGACCGTACACGTCTAAAATTTAAGATCATTTTTGTACAAGGGAATGTTATCTGAGCCACAGATACTCGACGCAAGCTTGATGTTGAAAAAAAAAACAACCCAATAATCTTAAGGAAAAAGTCATACAGAGTGACAAAAATACCTCAGATTACCCCCATGACCCGTTCTGACATTGGACCCTCTCTCTCATACTATATAATACTTAATATACCTAATATTATTGTGTGTGTGTTTTTTTTTAAACATCAAGCTCGCATCGAGTACCTGTGATCTGAGCACCTTCAATAAGTGGTGGAAACTTTGAAAGTGGAACAACAAATATGTCAGACACCGTCCAACAAAGTTGAACAATGCAAAAACCACAACTGATTTTATAAATGTCAGATGTAGTATGTCTCCATTTGATATTCTTCCAGTTTGACAACGTTTTAAAAAAGCAGATTTAAATAAATTAGTATAGGCTGCGTATACATATTAGTTTTTACATGTTGGACATGCGTTTTTTTTTTCCTCCGGAGGACTGGTAGTCCTACAACGTAAGACGGACCACATGATGTTTTTGTTTTGATAGCACTAGACATAAATAACACTTGATGACGTCTTACAATATAGGACTGACTCGCCTGGGTACTATATGGTATTCGCGCATTTTTCCGTTTGTAGCTCCTCCACTCCCCTTTTAAAAACCAAATGCATCAATGATATAAATAACGTACAAATCTTAGTATTTTCATTCAACAATTTATAATTTTCTAACCCGATGTTGTCGCCAGGCGGTCACAAACACTCAAATTATTGGCGCTTCTAATCAAACGAGTTTCTATAGTAACATGGTCTCCATATTTGCATGAGCATGTCTGTGTTTTCATTCAATAGATGTGATACAGTTCACCATCATTGATAATCTCAATAATTCTGTAAATTTTGTAGTTACACATACATACAATAATTTCGTCTTTTTATTTGCTAAATATTTTTTTTAATAGAAATATGACAACTTGACATAGCAAATATTGGATGCATGCAGATAACATAGTTTTTACTTAAATGGACTGTTCAGCGAACAGAAAAGCATGAAAGACGTCTTGTCTGCATGTTTACCTCGAGAGTTTCAGTTTGGTTTGAAACGTCAATAAGTCAACAATGTTGGGTACCTTTGTAACTGTTGATGGGTTAAAAATTATGAATTAATGAATGCATCATAAAATTTTCTTGCATGTTTTACATTTTTGATGCTATTTTTTTTTTTATAAAATCAGTAGGGGCTACAAAGAAAAGCAAGGATGTGCAAATATAATAGATCTGTCTTAAATTAAAGACCAAAGTCATACTGGTCATGCTGACCTACAACACCACTGATCCTTTATTTCACACAATATATTTGTCAAACTGTAATTTTCATTTTTTTTTTCAGTGTCAAGTTTAGTCACATTTTCTTGTGCAGACATGATAATGTTAATATTTTCTATTTAAAACAAGCTATGGCATATAAGACAAATATTTATATTTTAACATGTCAGTTATATTTTAAGTATGATGTATGTTCATATTCAGGATTCATTGACTTATTGATGTCTTAGGAAGTTTTTGAGCTTGGCGACTCGAAGCCGGCTTGCCATAGTTTATTTTGATGCTTCTCACAGATTCAAGTTGACAATGTTGTAGTTGTTAATAATAAGACTCACTAGATTTCTTTGACACCTGGCTTTTATTTAAATTGTGATCAATGAAATGAACTCAAAGCAGTATTTTTGATCTGTTATTTACAAGATAATTAAAGGAGACTTATATACACTTTTCATTTGGCAAATAATTCAGTGGTTAAAATATGTGCTCTCAGATCATGTTCAGAAGCCGACTTATCAAAGATTTTGATGCATGTTGCCTTATTTTAATATTATTGGGTAAAAATTATTCAGAACATGAATAAAACAACTGTTCTCAAATCATTCATTTTTAAGTATCAAAAAAATCATTACAAAAAGTTTAGGTTTTATTGTTGTTTATGTAGTGAATAGATGAGGCAACTATCTTATATAGGCAGAATAAGGAAACTTTATGAAGTTTCCACAAACAAATCTAATGATCATCAGTCCTTATGAGGGTAACAGCTTGAATAAAAAAAAAACAAATATATCTTTTAGTATATTATTTATATGCATTTATAATCCTTTTCTTTCAGTCCATCATTTTGGCAGTCCATAATGCAGAGAGATGGCTGGATGATTGTCTGGCATCTGTTGTGGAGCAGAATTTTTCTGGAAAGTTGGAGTTGTCAATCTATCTAGATGCATGCACTGTAAGTGCATTGTAGTGGTTTTTTTTCCCCCATACCTAGACATAGTTATCTCCCCTTGATTACTTAGGATGGTGCATATGGATATATATTGTACTGGTACCACTCTTAGACTCTTGTTGTACCTTGTATCTAGATTGAAAAAAATGCATTTCTAATTAAAGGAGGAGAATACTAATTACATGCAAAAGACCTATGAGATTTTGACTTTTATTTGACTGGGTTAGGATAAAATCTATTTAAAGTCATATGTTGGAATTTTAGTTTGCAAGTATTTTTAAGTTTTAATTTTCATTATACTTAGCTCAGTAACTGTTGGAGATATTGTTAGCTCTCCTGACAAGGAGAGCTTTTAACAGAAACACATGCAGCTGAATCAAAATATGACCCAGTCTCAAATCACAGACAAATGTATTGTGTTTGGAATTGAAACAACTAATAAATCCAGTAGAAATGAGTAGAATTGATCCCCTCCCCTAAATCCACTCATTTCAGAATAACTGGAAAAGATGTTGCAATGTGCCTTAATTTATGACCATAAATTTAAAGTTTTAAGTAGAGAAAAAGTGGCAATTATTTTAAAAGTAATATAGAGCATGTATCTTCAAATTTTGATGGGCAGAGTTATGTGCACATTAATATTCTTGTTGTGTACTGATGAATCTGCGTTTTGTGTATTTGGAATACAGCATAAATTCAATTACTTTGTTTCTTGTAGTGCATTTTTTGCCTATATAATTAAGCCTTAGGTAGAATAAGAAAATATATAATAAAAAGGTTATTGCATTTGTATGGGAAAATATGAAATTGTTTTGTCGGATGGATATGCCGCACTCATTAGGTCAAACAGTATCCATCTGAAAAAAAAATTGTTCATATTTTCCCATACAAAATGCAGTAACCTAAAATTTCTACCTCTCTGCCTAAACAGAAAGACATTTTGATATGGGTTTGTGTGGTTTGTTATAAGTGATCAGTTTGTGCTGTTTGTTAGGAGTGATTAGTTTGTTAGTAGTGATCAGTTTTTTAGGAGAGATCAGTTTGTGCTGTTTGTTAGGAGTGATCAGTTTGTTAAGAGTGATTACTAGAATAAACAAGTTGGACTCTCATCTGCAAGCACATTATGCCTTGAAAGATCAGGATCTTTGTTATTTGCAGGTACATAATCAATAGTATGTGCATGCAAATACATTATTTATAATAAAATACAGTAAATTTAAAAACTTTTGCATAAAATTGCAGTTTTAAAACTTGAATAATTTAAGGAAGTCATAACAAATTCACATATACCTATTGCTTATTATTCAAACTTCTTTCCTAATATATTCTGCTTTGGACAAAAGACAATGTTTCAGTATTTTTCTGCATGTTTTCTTTAATTACTGAAACATTTCATTTCTAACCGTGTATCAAGTTTACTCTGCATTATAATTTAGTGTGATTTATAAATTGTTTCATAGGATAGAACATTCCAATCATCCCACTTAATGATATAATTGTTGGTGCATAATAAATTTTAAATGAGGTAAAGTTTGAATTTAGTATTTTCATTCTTTCTGAGAAACTTTTCTCAGTTTAATATATTTTTAATATGTCTGTAATTGTTTCCATCATTGAGATTCTTGCCAAAAATTTACACTTAAAGCTAGAAGAGATGAGTCAAATGCATTTGTAACACAGTCTGAAGCCAATTATACCAATGTGGACATTTAATGACTGGTTGCTATTAAAGGTAGACAAGTTTGTTAGAAGAGATGAGTCAAATGCATTTGTAACCCAGTCTGAAGCCAATTATACCAATGTGGACATTTAATGACTGGTTGCTATTTAAGGTAGACAAGTTCGTTAGAAAAGATGAGTCAAATGCATTTGTAACCCAGTCTGAAGCCAATTATACCAATGTGGACATTTAATGACTGGTTGCTATTAAAGGTAGACAAGTTCATTTGTGTTGGTAAAATAGGTAGAGGTGGCTTTTACCCAGTGCATGAAACTTACCAAAAAATCCTGCAATCCCACAGGACCATTAGCCTGAAAATGGTACTGTCCTGTTCATAACCAGCTGGTTCCAGTATAACATGGCCACAGTTGGCTTACCTGGAAAATGATGCTTTCAGCTAATAAGGATCCATAGGTAATTGATTTAAAGCATTGGCATCATAATCTGTTGCTGCAATTGATGAAAAATTTGAATCATGTAAGAATCTGGATTCTCATCCACTGACTTGTCATCAATGGCAGTATCAGAACTAGACCTAGCCTGCAAAGGTGAGGCAATGGTATCCAAAGTATTGATGCTCTTAGCATGAATCCTGTTTCTATATTCCAAGTGAATTCTCTAACCAATTATGTTTAAAACATTGTTTTTATTTGATATTGTCGTAATTCTTTTGAATGTTATTTTTCTTCTTGGCCATAGGCTTTGTAGCCATTCATGGCTTTTAGACATCCAAATACCTCCACATGTCGACACTAGGAAAAAAAAGTCATCAGACTTGAGTTACAGGCATCTGTTGAATGTAAAGCACATGTGAGCATTTGTTTCACATCTCATACAGATTTGCAGTTGGTCATCATAATTTTTTTTTGCATGGTTTATATTATTGATTTTAATAATATACTTAATATAATATACTACTAATAATAATATACTTAAACATCCAACTGGCATGATGAACTAGCAACTAATTTTTTGCCTCAGTGCCTTGAAATTAACTGACATGATGGACTGGCTGCTCATTTGTTGCCTCAGTCCATTGAAACTATCTGGCATCAAACCTGTGGGCTAGTGGCAATTTTGGAAACTACATGTACCTCGATAGCTGTTACTTGAGATAGTAACCAATTTTTGTGGTCACCATCTTTAACACAGAAAAGATCTTGCATATAGAAGAATTTTGTTGAGCAAACTTAGAAACATTTTCATATTTTCACAGTGTTCAAAGTTTTGTATGCATAATTTGAATGAAAGGTTAATTTAAATATTAATTTTAAGTGACTGACTTGAACAGTACAAATTTTGACCTTGGCACTATTTTTCCACCATGTCACACTATTCTCTCAAAAGATTGAAATTACTTTTTGCCCTAAAAGTTGAGTCCAGCATGGACCTCACACTATCAGTCACTTGAGTGACTTTAGGCCCACCTTGGCACCTTGTTTATTGCCTTTAGTGCTATATATGTTCATATTAATGATAAGGAGTATGGTTACTTGTTCTTATAACTGAAATAAATGAAAATATATTTTCTTTTCCAATCTGTTTCTTTGCTATATGCAATAGAAATGCTGTAATCCTAAATACTTATATCCACTGATGCTGTAAACCTAGATACTAGTATTCATTGATGCTGTAACCTAGATACTAGTATCCACTGATGCTATAAACCTAGATACTAGTATTCATTGATGCTGTATCCTAGATACTAGTATCCACTGATTTTATAAACCTAGATACTAGTATCCACTGATGCTATAAACCTAGATACTTGTATTCATGGATGCTGTAATCTAGATACTAGTATCCACTAATGCTATAAACCTAGATACAAGTATCTACTAATGCTATAAACCTAAATACTAGTATCCACTGATGCTGTAAACCTAGATACTAGTATTCATTGATGCTGTAACCTAGATACTAGTATCCACTGATGCTATAAACCTAGATACTAGTATTCATTGATGCTGTATCCTAGATACTAGTATCCACTGATTTTATAAACCTAGATACTAGTATCCACTGATGCTATAAACCTAGATACTTGTATTCATGGATGCTGTAATCTAGATACTAGTATCCACTAATGCTATAAACCTAGATACAAGTATCTACTAATGCTATAAACCTAAATACTAGTATCCACTGATGCTATAAACCTAGATACTTGTAATCATAGATGCTGTAATCTAGATACTAGTATCCACTAATGCTATAAACCTAGAAACTAGTATCTACTGATGCTATAAACCTAGATACTAGTATCCACTGATGCTATAAACCTAGATACTTGTATTCATGGATGCTGTAATCTAGATACTTGTATTCATTGATGCTGTCAGCCTAAATACTAGTATCCATTGATGCTGTAACCTAGATTTAGTATCCACTAAAGCTATAAGCCTAGATACTAGTATCCACTGATGCTATAAACCAAGATACTAGTATCCACTAATGCTGTAAACCTAGATACTAGTATCCACTTATGCTATAAACCTAGATACTAGTATCCACTGATGCTATAAACCAAGATACTAGTATTTACTAATGCTATAAACCTAGATACTAATATCCGCTGATGCTATAAACCTAGATACTTGTATTCATGGTTGCTGTAATATAGATACTAGTATTCATTGATGCTGTAAACCTAGATATTAATATTGATTGATGCTGTAAATCAAAATACTAGTATTCATTGATGCTGTAAACCTAAATACTAATATTCATTGATGCTGTAAGCCTAGATACTAGTATTCATTGATGCTGTAAGCCTAAATACTAGTATTGATTGATGCTGCAAACATTGATACAAATATTCAGTGATGATTCATTGAATCATTAAACTTAAATACTAGTAACCATTGATGCTTTAAACCTAGATGCTAACATTCATTGACGCTGTTAACCTAGATACTATTACATATTCATTTTCAGGATTCCTCAGAGGGTATCATTCAGTGTTGGAAAGACAAGCTGGCAGAAAAGGACATAACAGTAATAATTAGTGGTCACCAGGACAGTTGTCCAAGAGGAGGTAACTTCTTACACAGTTGCAAATTGTAATAGTTGGAGTTATGCTGGATAAATATGTCAGCTTAGGTAAGGCAAGTCAGATTTCATTTCCCTGCAGTCAAAGGAGTTAATGGCGTGCTTTATAAAGTAAATCAAACTGACTTATGAGTACCCTACTGTGAAATAATACAGACAGCATAACTAAATGAATTGTACTGAGGCGGATACTCTTTAACTGCTGTACTTGCCCACAGAGACCAAATCTCTCCTGGGCATGAGTAAGCATTTTAGAATCAAATATAAGGTTTCTCTTTAAAGTTATGTTTGAATTTTCAGTACCTGGAAGTCAAATATCTGTCATTCCTGTAAAATACTTCAGTGTATTGATGTTTTAGCCTGATGCAAAATGTCAGTCATTATCGAACACATGAGTGGCTGACTAATACTGTAGCTAGAAGACGCATGACATTATCACAGAAACAAATGTAAGCTTAATGGACATTCTGGTCTAATAGCTGTCACATTGTTGACCAGCATTACATGGTATATCAGTTCAAATGTATATAAGTTTATCATTTTTTGAATCATTAATTTTGAAATTTTCTGTATTTATTTAGTTTCCTTACAAGTTCATCTTGATGTAATTTTTGAATAAAACAAAATTGATTTTGCATGATTTTTTTGCTAAAGTAAATATATGAATATCTATGCTCTGGCAGTTATTTAATACAATTTCATGGTGTCAAGTTGATCCTATATGAAAATGGTGATGAGCAGATGTCCAGTATGGCAGTGATTTTGAAAATCCCATGATTAGTCATCCTAAATGGAAAGTCATACCATCATGGGGTTTCCACCAGAAGACTTATCATGTCTTGTTGGGCACTAAATGAAAATGTTGCACTTTCACATCCAATATGGCCACCACAGCAGGCATCATGACAATCTCTTTTCTGCCAGAATACTGTGATATTTAGTTGGTCCTGAATGAAAATGATGCTGATTTTGCATCAAATATGGCTGACATTGTTATTACTACTACATGGATGGTCTTACTGGCATCGTGTTTTCACAAAAAATAGAGTTCTCATTATACACACACCCTTGGATTGTGATGCTTGGAATTTAAATGTGACCCATTTAAATGGAAATTCCAACCTCTGCATTTTTTATTATGCACATTGATTATAGCCAAAGCATCAGTCTTAATTACCCATGATTCACCTGGTGCATAATATCCAACTGAACACATGCTTTCCATTTGAAATTTCCTGTATACAAAAATGATTGACATTTGCTAGACTACTCTTTGCACTTTATTGGCCAATAATATAGCATATGTAAAATCAATAAGGGTGGAGCTAACAGATTGCTGATGTCATACTAAGATGGGTATCTGTTGCAAAATTGGAATTTTGTAGATTAAGTATTGTCTCATAGTGCTATGAAACCAAATTTCTTTGCATCAAATCTTTGTCTAAGATTTGTATTGTCCTGAAATTGGGATGGGTGGTATTTGCTACATAGTTTCTAGTGTAACAAATGCTTTAGATATGGTAACAGTACATTGCATTGGATAAGATGGGTGTGTTTAGTGTAATGAGTTTGTTTAGTGTTATTTTTAGAGGCCAATAGATGGTACACTTTGATTGCTAATAAATAAGGAATATCTTTAAGGAACAATAGATTTTCTTAGAGGGATTATATCTAATATAAATATTTACCCACATGCATTTTCTGTCGCAATAATATTGAATTAATGATGATAGCACCAAAAACAGATCGACTTAACTCTCACTGTAAATAGTGCCCAGCATGCTGTATCTATCTATGAGACAAGAAATCTTAAACATCAGTTCACTCGATAAATAACAATCACAGCAATGAGCACTGTAAATAAGCTAATGACTATTAAGATTGAAGTTTGACTCTTGAAATTTTCATTTTGACTCAAGAGATTATGGGATCAAAGGTTAAATGAGTGTTTGGATTTTAAATCTATTGAGAACCCTGGTCCATTTGAGGGACTTCTTAATCTGCCTTTAATGAGTAGTGAGGACAATAAAAAAATGTGTGAATGGATTTTGATAAAACTCAGTCTGAAGAAATCCTTAAAGTTCCACTTCTTTAAAGACATTACATGAACATAATATGATCTTGTTTCTTCTGATGAAATGATGTATTGAAAAATTTAGCAGTTATGATACACACATCTGCATATAATGCAGAGATTCAATACAAAAAGAAATTTAGTTTAATTGTCAGTGGCCATGAATAATTTACTAGGCACTGATCTCTTCATTCTTTAAACTGAGATTTGTACAGAGTGAGCCATAAGTATTTGTTTAGTATTTGCTGAAAGTACGTACAATGTGGAGGATTCATTGTTAGGTATCTCTATTTCTGCATTGGGAACTCTTCTGGCTAAGACTCCATTTGATGAGTAAATTGCATTATTTCTTCTTTTTGTAAAAAAAATACAATGCTATAATACCTTCTAAAATTAATCAAAGACATGAAACTGGTAATAGATTTTCAATTAATTTTTTTCTGAAGTTATTATATTAAAATGATCAATATTTTTGCCATGTACATGATAATGTTCTGGTGAGGGTACCAAATTTTGTGTGTGTGTGTGTGATTTAGATTTTTCATGTCGCTTTAGCAATTTTTCAGTCATATTGCTATGATGACTGCAGTGTGACAGTTTATAGTGATGTCTAGCACTAGGGCATCATGTAGTAGACATGTGACATGATGTCCCACCCAGTCACATTATCCTGACACCAGGACAACCAGTCCTGACACTAACCTCTTTATGCTGAGCACCAAGCAAGGCATCTGTTAGTACTATTTTTGTAAGTCTTTGGTAGGACTTGGCCGGGATTTGAACATGTCAGATATTTTGTATTCATTGTATAGATTTGTACCTGGCATTTTCCATGCATACTCATTTATTGCACCAATTGGTGAATACAGCAAGCATTCAGCTTCCAATTTGTTCAGTGTATGGAAACATTGAATTGTAGATGTAATTGGGATATAATTAATAGTTACTAATTAATCCTAGTCATTACTACATTTGTCATGCATTCACGTACTACAAAATAAATGGTGTGCTGATCAAGATGAATTTTGTATCCATTGACATGGAACAACCTGGCATGGATGTAAAGGTTGAACTAGAATCACTAGTGACTCATGTAGTATGTACTGTAAGCATTTTTGGTTCCTTTTAAATATGAGAATATCCTCAGAAGAGTTGATAAGTCTGGGTCTGTCTGCAGTCTCTTTCACGTCTTAAACATACTGATTTCCAGTGTTTAGAAGAAGAATATCAATCTGTAAGAAAAATGGTCTTTTACATTTTTTAGGCAGAATTATCCAGTTCAGCTTTTCTAGTTACATATTTTGTAGCATCATGATAATTGTATATAATGATGTTGTTTATTATACTTCTACTGGACTTACGGGAATTAAATTTTTTGAAACTTTAAGACATCTTTTTTCTTGACTTGTGCTATCATTTGCCTGTGTCTTACAGAGACTCAAAGCTGGTTCTCATATGTAGGAGACAACCAAGGTCAGTTCTTGGGTAAGAGTATGTAACTCCATCCTCCTGTCACATATTCTCCTTACAAGTTATGATTAGATGATATATTTGAAGAAGTAACAAATTTTTTTTAAGTAAAATATTTTTCTTAGCAAATACTTTCCTGTTCATAATGCAAGCACTCCTTCACAAGTCTACCCCATAGCTTAAGTCCTGGATTAGCATACACTTTTACTCCTGTAGTAACTGACCGGATTTGGCATCTCTTGGTCCAAGGGGCATCACTCTTTTCAAGTCTCCATCTTGGCAAGCAGACAGTGTATTAGCAATTTTAATGCTTAAAGAAGTCAAACAATGTTATTGACTTTTTTCTCTTGGAAGGGGTAGATTTTCAAGGTAGTTGACAGACACGTAGCATATTTTTTATCAGGTAAGCATTATCAAAGAATCATAATTTACTGCATCAGTTTGTATAGCCAACAAATTAATATTTTTTGCCAAACATAGCATGTGGATATATCTTGATAATATAAGAGACAAGTTCAGTGATCTTTTCTCAGTGATATTATGTTCAAGGTCAAAGGCCATGACACACATTTTTATTGCACTTATTTTGTCAACATGTGAAAATGACAGTGAAGTTTAAATTGTATGTGACCTATTGATAACAGGCACAAATCTGCAAAACAAAGAAGTTTGGGTTGAAAAAGGGCAAATTGTTATAATACTTTAAACATTTAAGTATTTTAATGGGGAAGTAATTCAGGGCAGAGTAACAATCTCTTGAATTTGATGAGGAAATCAAATTTGAATAAAAATATATATTTTAAGAATAAATCAAAGGATACAAGTACACTATGTAAATATCCACATGTTAATCAATATTATTGAGATTTAAAAGACTAAATTCTCAATTTAAATCTTTTAAGTTAAAATTTGTCTTTTAAATTTTTTCAAAATTTTTTAAAAAGAAATAAATGGTTGATTCTCTTTTTGAGTAAATTTAAGTATGACATTTAAAAATTTAAGTATGACATTTAAAAAGTATGAAAATGATCTGATTTAAAGTTGAAATATTGAGAATTGTAAATTTTATTTAAATCATTCAAATTCTTTTTTTTTTCTTGATGAAACTATTTAAATAACTGTGCAAATGAGTATTGCTATTTGACATACATTTTACTTGAATTTGAGCTGTTGACAGATTTCTATGCTGCGGGGAAATCGGGTGAAATGATAATTTTTTTCCCAACAGTGAAAAGTCCTTGAAATTTGCAAAAATTGGCTAAAGTTGGGAAAAAACCAGGAATTTTCTACTACCAATTGACACCCAAAATAATTATATAACACAGTTGGAACTGAACTGATCATGAGTTATATTTATTGAGGTCTAACCAGAATATTATGAGGTTGCAGTGTGGATCATTTGGGTGCTTTCCATTAACATATTTGGTTGAGACAATCCAAATGCTCATGGATTAGATTCATCTAGTAGACTTTTTTTGTTTACAATATCCATATCTTTCATGACAGGAAAGGTATGAAACCCAGTATAGCATGACAGGAAGCCTGCATGGTGGCGGCAAGGTGTAGCTGCTCAGCAGATGGCTTAGCAAACTTAAACATTGTTAAATCGAGTCATATCTGCATGAAATCAATATGAACATTATTTGTTTTCTTAGAAATTACTAGTATTAAAATCATTAAAAGATTAAATAAAACTAGCATGCAATTGTCATTGCTATATAGTCACATGAGCACACAAATCTCACAACCAACATTTTCAAATGTTGTTAAAAAAAATAAAAAAATAATAATGAAAGTCCATATAGTGGTTTGTATTAAAATACAAAAATGAAAAAACACAGTATTTTCTATATTTATTCAGAGAACAAATTCCAGAGTTTGTTATATCATGTGATGACCATGTTGACATGTGCTGAATCGGGCTGACCCATTTGCTGTGAAATGGACAGGTTTCTTGTCATTGTTCTTGAAATAAATATGTTAAAAATATAATTGAATTTTTGTATAACAACTTTAAAAAAATGTTTGTTGTTGATATGATGTGGCTATTGGACTTTCAATATCGTTGTTGGAGATTTGAGAAATCCTGTGACTTGTAACTGAAATGGCGAGTACCAAGTCATGTTTCATCCATGCTGTAGTTTTATCTAGTATGTCAGTGGATGAAAGACATAATTATTATAATACTTGTCATACTTGCCATTTTTGAGAAAATAAATCATTTTCCTGCAGGTATGAGTCAATATAAAAGTTTAAATTTTCTAGGTCCGCATTTAAGTGACTATCGTATGCTGCTACTACACAGTGGCGGCAAATTCCAAATTTTTTATATGTAGTTGCTCTGACCTCCCACCTAAAAGTCCAAATGTGAAAAATGGGCTTGGTATATTCATATGAAACCTGGATTAGAATACAGATTGTATTCATTTTAAGCCACATTCATTGTCCAAAATGTCGAATCTCTGAGCTGAACTTTGGTGTGAAACTTTTACACCATTACATGTAGCTTGAAGCATTCATTTCAGATTTTAAATAAAATACAGGAGAAATGGGAAATTGTCAGCTTCTTTTATTGTATATTAAAAAATGATATGAGCCCATGATTCAATACAGGTTTGGGGACCAGTTTATCAATTACAAGAAGACAGTTTGATTTTAAAGAAAATTCAATTTTTGTTTATACAGTAATTATAATTTTAAAGTTTTTTAAAATTGAAGAATCAAATGTCTGGAATGGTTTGATTTTTGTTCACATCTGCAAATGTTTCTTAAGATAGCATTGAAATCAGTAAGAATTTAGATTGATCATTGACCTTGATTTGTGACCTTTACCATAATGTTAAAAAATGGCATTGTCTTGGCTTTAAAATGATGCATGTTGCCAACTTTGTTCACTAAATTTCCATGGAAAAGAAATTGTTGTTGTTGTAGGGTTTAACACTATTTTTCAGCGCAAGATAGGCTATACGTGGTGGCCATATTACCTGGTGGAGGAAGAAACCTGGAAAACCCCAGGAAGAACCACCGACCCACGAGAAGCTACTTTACAAGCTTTCTCACACACCCATGTTAGCCAAGCCTGAGACTCAAGCCCATGCAGACAGAGGTTGGAGAGGAAATGCAACTGTCCCAGCACTGTCATCCATTGACAAATATTTTTTTTCTAGAAAAATTTGCATAACTAAGTAAATCAGTATTTCATGCATAAAAATAGTATATCTGTCTTGCACATGAATTACTTATTCTTTTTCAGCTGGTTTTTCCAAGAACAGAGCTGTGATGCAAAGTAGTGGGAAATACTTGTGCATCCTGGATGCGGTAAGCATAGCTAAGACAACATATCTGGTTCCAAAACTAAAAGTTAGACTGTTTCTGGTTACAGAATGCCATATTTGAGGAGTTTTTGTTTCATGTGGGATGAGGGGGATCTACATAATGAGTTGTTTATTTCTGATTGCAATGTTCCCTACACCTTAAGCTCCGCCCACTTGGGGTTGTACAATTGGTACCATTATACCATATGAGAAACAAGATGCTGAAGAAATTTGTTTTATGTATTTACATTGTTTTCAGGCTGTGTAATTTATACAGTGTTCTAGGACAGAGATCATGCTTTTAATGAACTGCTCAACAGAATTAAACAAAATTT
This sequence comes from Potamilus streckersoni, assembly GCA_016746295.1. Lineage (NCBI taxonomy): Eukaryota > Metazoa > Mollusca > Bivalvia > Unionida > Unionidae > Potamilus > Potamilus streckersoni. The sequence goes on from JAEAOA010001694.1 coordinate 6,964,050, forward strand.
ATTGTTGCTTTCTGTCAGATTTGATCCAGTTCTGTCCAGCATTTTTTTAAAAAAAAGTTGTTTACATTTTTTTTTAATGCCCACCATTTTTAGTTATGGCCATTTTAAATAACAGATCAGCATCATTTTAGCCAGATGGAATGGTCTTCATTCCCGGAGGCTTTCTGCCAAAATTGCAAAATTGGTCAAATTTTGTTAAATACTTTTTCTATCTGAGCAGGACATTAGGCCATGTGATCTCATGGTCCATCATCTGCCATTTATGTATGCATTTTGTGTCCTCTCTCCCAGCACTTTCATCTTTTCCAACACTGCTTAACAGATGTAAACCAAATTTCATGGGTGTGTGGCTCTCAAGTTAAACAAAAGATGGCAGCTATAGCCATCATTATGAAAAAGAGAAAAAAAAAACAATAAAAATTTTTTGACAGGAAGTATTCTGGCATTAGGGTCTTAAATTTTGTACAAATGATACCAATTTGCCATTAGATTTGACCATGGTTACTAAAAATAGAAAACTCTTTTTATGACATTATCTCAGTGCTGTAATGATGGTAAGTCTTGGGACAGGAAAAAATATTTTTTTTTGTTTATCCAAAGACATAAATGCACATAAAAATATAACATTATAAAACATAAATTACCAAGACAAAATTAGCAAATAGGGAACTGCCATAAAGTAGTGATGAGCTCATGTTCAGATAGCATATCAGTAATCTCTTTTAAATTCCTATGATTGTTCTTAGTTATTCTGCATGTGCATATTTTCTGATTTCTCTAACATGAAATAATGTAAAGGTAAATAAAGGCTTCATAATTCATGGACCACTTATCCTGTAGTGTACAGTACCTACACAGTGCATATCCTTCTTAGCACCACATATATCTTTGTTTAGATGCAGATATTGCTTTATTCATTGTTTTACCAAATCTCATTCTTCCAGATCACATTTTATACCCACAGCTGTTTATTTACTTTGTTTTACATGCTCAAGTTTAATGAACATTTATAAAGATGTTAGGTATTCTTACATAACTGTCATAAATTGATTAAATTACATCCAATATATGGTACTTTGACTATTTTGTTATCATATAAGAGTATTAGTGATGGTTGCGAATACTCAACAGTTAAAATACAAAAAAATGTTCTTTAACTTTTGAAAAGTCTTTTTGAACAGCAAAGGATGAGGACTTTTCAGGGATCCTTGATTTTAATTACTCCAAAATTTGAAGGAGGATCAGCAATGTTTGTATTGATTTAAAAGATCTTTATTCAAGAATGCTTTCTGTCATGGTCAAATTCTGTGGAGTCTGCGTTGTTAGAAGCTCAACTAGATGATTACTTTGGCATCCATGTGCATTTCCATCTGTATGTTTGTATGCCTTTTCACACCTCAATTAAGAGCATTGTTCAACTTTATTTTAGATTATTGTAAGTCATTTAAATAATCAGACCCTCCAATTTTCTAGACTTTGTAATAATTCTAAATAGGATAAAATATTTACAGACATCAAGCAGAATTTATTTTGGTATAGCTGAAATGTGGACTAAGGAATGTTTTAGCTGTACTCTGAAACTAGTGATTGAGTAGTCAGCCATCTAGTCATGAAACTGCTTTTGATTACCCTGAGTATGATGTAGATTAATTAATGGTGTTGTCAAAAGACAGCAATAAAAACCACTGACATGCCTCACAACTTATGATCAAGTAGATCCCTGACACTGAGCACTGCACGGCACTAAAAAAATGTCCAATTATTTTATTCAGGAATATGGTCTTGTAGATTTGTTAAGCCTTGTGTTTGACTGTGTTGTTATTTACATTTGAATTGGTTAATAAAAGTTGAAAGTGTGTAGCTTTTTTATCAGTGACATTGGTACCATAGATGACTGTGCCCGTGCATCATGTCATTGGAATAGTCACATGACTCTCACTGATAAAAAAATTGTTCCGAACTCTCTTGAAGAAATCGTCACAAAATAAGTTTTATAGAGGATCACTTTTTACATCTCGGCTAGGAGAAAAAAGGTTTGTGCATTGTTTTTAAAAAAATTATTTTATATCTGATTATCCACCACCAGATCAAACTGATCCAAATTCGGCAATGTTGACCTTGACCCTCAAACAAGGTTGCAGTTTATGCATATATGTTTTGTAAACACAATATTTATCCAAATCTTAGACAGAATACTAGCTTCTTTTAACTGATGGGTCACAAAAGTCAAAACTGAGTTCCTATTCTCATCATAAGCTTTTATATACTACTGGTATGATAGATTACAGTGACCTACATTCTTTAGACTGTAACAATCTGTTTTCTCAACAGGATGATGTGATGTGCAATGACAGAATAGCACAGCAGTTTGCAGCAGCAAAGTCCCAACCAAACAGTGTAAGATAAGCTCTTTGCTACAAGCATATACAGTATAAGATAAGTTCTTTGCTACATACATATACAGTGTAAGATAAGTTCTTTGCTACATACATATAGAGTGTAAGATAAGTTCTTTGCTACATACATATACAGTGTAAGAAAAACTCTTTGCTACATACATATAGTGTGTAAGATAAGCTCTTTGCTACATACATGTAGTGTAAGATAAGCTCTTTGCTACATACATATACAGTGTAAGATAAGCTCTTTGCTACACACATATACAGTGTAAAATAAGCTATTTGCTACATACATATAGAGTGTAAGAATATCTATTTGCTACATACATATACAGTATAAGATAAGCTCTTTGCTACATGTATATATAGTGTAAGATAAGCTCTATGCCTCATATACAGTGTAAGAAAAGCTCTTTGCTACATACATATACAGTATAAGATAAGTTCTTTGCTACATATACAGTGCATTGATACTAACAAAAAGCAGAGGACATTTTTGAGTAATTTACTTGTTTATTTTAATTAAATAAGCATTACCGTCTTCAAATTAACTTTAACCTCCACCCAAATACTTTTTTAAAAAATTATTTTAAAGCTGAAAGCAAGTCTTTGATCAGAATTAGAAGAATCTTTCTTTTTGCATCTATGTTATCAAGGTGTGAATAATATTTTATGTATTCATAATAATTTTGCTGATGAAATGCTTATAATAACCATCTTAAATTGTATGCTTTATTTTTTAACTACATGACATATAAACTTATTTCTGCTTCAGACTTTATCGACCATTTGTCTACAACCTTTGTAAAGATCTTGAATATTCTCAACAGTAAGAAAAGCTCTTTGCTACATACATAAACAGTGTAAGAAAAGCTATTTGCTTCATACATATACAGTGTAAGATAAGCTCTTTGCTACATACATAAACAGTGTAAGATAAGCTATTTGCTACATACATATACAGTGTAAGATACGCTCATTGCTACATACATATACAGTGTATGATAAGCTCTTTCCTACATACATATACAGTGTAAGATAAGCTCATTGCTACACACATGTAGTGTAAGACAAATTCTTTGTTACATACATATAGTGTAAATTAAGTTCTTTGCTACATACATATACAGAATAAGATAAGCTCTTTGCTACATGTATATATAGTGTAAGATAAGCTCTATGCCTCATATACAGTGTAAGATAAGCTCTTTGCTACACACATACAGTGTAAGATAAGATATTTGCTACATGCATATACAGTGTAAGATAAGCTTTTTGCTACATACATATAGAGTGTAAGAATATCTATTTGCTACATATACAGTGTAAGATAAGCTCTTTGCTACAAACACATATAGTGTAAGATAAGCCTTTGCTACACACATATACAGTGTAAGATAAGCTATTTGCTACATACATATAAAGTGTAAGAAAAGCTCTTTGCAACATACCTATAGTGTGTAAGATAAGCTCTTTGCTACATGCATATACAGTGTAAGATAAGTTCTTTGCTACATACATATACAGTGTAAGATAAGCTTTTTGCCACATACATATACAGTGTAAGATAAGCTCATTGCTACATACATGTAGTGTAAGATAAGCTCTTTGCTACATACATATAGTGTAAGATAAGCTCTTTGCTACATGCATATACAGTGTAAGATAAGCTCTTTGCTACATACATATACAGTGTAAGATAAGCTCTTTGCTACACACATATACAGTGTAAGATAAGCTATTTGCTACATACATATAGAGTGTAAGAATATCTATTTGCTACATACATATACAGTATAAGATAAGCTCTTTGCTACATGTATATATAGTGTAAGATTAGCTCTATGCCTCATATACAGTGTAAGAAAAGCTCTTTGCTACATATATATACAGTATAAGATAAGTTCTTTGCTACATATACAGTGCATTGATACTAACAAAATGCAGAGGACATTTTTGAGTAATTTACTTGTTTATTTTAATTAAATAAGCATTACCGTCTTCAAATTAACTTTAACCTCCACCCAAATACTTTTTTAAAAAATTATTTTAAAGCTGAAAGCAAGTCTTTGATCAGAATTAGAAGAATCTTTCTTTTTGCATTTATGTTATCAAGGTGTGAATAATATTTTATGTATTCATAATAATTTTGCTGATGAAATGCTTGTAATAACCATCTTAAATTGTATGCTTTATTTTTTAACTACATGACATATAAACTTATTTCTGCTTCAGACTTTATCGACCATTTGTCTACAACCTTTGTAAAGATCTTGAATATTCTCAACTGTAAGAAAAGCTCTTTGCTACATACATAAACAGTGTAAGATAAGCTATTTGCTACATACATATACAGTGTAAGATAAGCTCTTTGCTACATACATAAACAGTGTAAGATAAGCTATTTGCTACATACATATACAGTGTAAGATAAGCTCATTGCTACATACATATACAGTGTATGATAAGCTCTTTGCTACATACATATACAGTGTAAGATAAGCTCATTGCTACACACATGTAGTGTAAGACAAGCTCTTTGTTACATACATATAGTGTAAATTAAGTTCTTTGCTACATACATATACAGTGTAAGATAAGCTCTTTGCTACACACATATACAGTGTAAGATAAGCCATTTGCTACATACATATAGAGTGTAAGAATATCTATTTGCTACATACATATACAGTATAAGATAAGCTCTTTGCTACATGTATATATAGTGTAAGATAAGCTCTATGCCTCATATACAGTGTAAGATAAGCTCTTTGCTACACACATACAGTGTAAGATAAGATATTTGCTACATGCATATACAGTGTAAGATAAGCTATTTGCTACATACATATAGTGTGTAAGATAAGCTCTTTGCTACATACATATACAGTGTAAGATAAGCTCATTGCTACATACATGTAGTGTAAGATAAGCCTTTGCTACACACATATACAGTGTAAGATAAGCTATTTGCTACATACATATAAAGTGTAAGAAAAGCTCTTTGCTACATACCTATAGTAAGATAAGCTCTTTGCTACATGCATATACAGTGTAAGATAAATTCTTTGCTACATACATATACAGTGTAAGATAAGCTTTTTGCTACATACTTATACAGTGTAAGATAAGCTCATTGCTACATACATGTAGTGTAAGATAAGCTCTTTGCTACATACATATAGTGTAAGATAAGCTCTTTGCTACATGCATATACAGTGTAAGATAAGCTCTTTGCTACATACATATACAGTGTAAGATAAGCTCATTGCTACATACATATACAGTGTATGATAAGCTCTTTGCTACATACATATACAGTGTAAGATAAGCTCATTGCTACACACATGTAGTGTAAGACAAGCTCTTTGTTACATACATATAGTGTAAATTAAGTTCTTTGCTACATACATATACAGTGTAAGATAAGCTCTTTGCTACACACATATACAGTGTAAGATAAGCCATTTGCTACATACATATAGAGTGTAAGAATATCTATTTGCTACATACATATACAGTATAAGATAAGCTCTTTGCTACATGTATATATAGTGTAAGATAAGCTCTATGCCTCATATACAGTGTAAGATAAGCTCTTTGCTACACACATACAGTGTAAGATAAGATATTTGCTACATGCATATACAGTGTAAGATAAGCTATTTGCTACATACATATAGTGTGTAAGATAAGCTCTTTGCTACATACATATACAGTGTAAGATAAGCTCATTGCTACATACATGTAGTGTAAGATAAGCCTTTGCTACACACATATACAGTGTAAGATAAGCTATTTGCTACATACATATAAAGTGTAAGAAAAGCTCTTTGCTACATACCTATAGTAAGATAAGCTCTTTGCTACATGCATATACAGTGTAAGATAAATTCTTTGCTACATACATATACAGTGTAAGATAAGCTTTTTGCTACATACTTATACAGTGTAAGATAAGCTCATTGCTACATACATGTAGTGTAAGATAAGCTCTTTGCTACATACATATAGTGTAAGATAAGCTCTTTGCTACATGCATATACAGTGTAAGATAAGCTCTTTGCTACATACATATACAGTGTAAGATAAGCTCTTTGCTACATACATATACAGTGTAAGAAAAGCTCTTTGCTACATACATTTACAGTGTAAGAAAAGCTCTTTGCTACATACATATATAGTGTAAGATAAGCTCTTTGCTACATACATATTCAGTGTAAGAAAAGCTCTTTGCTACATACATATACAGTATAAGATAAGTTCTTTGCTACATATACAGTGCATTGATACTAACAAAAAGCAGAGGACATTTTTGAGTAATTTACTTGTTTATTTTAATTAAATAAGCTTTACCATCTTTAAATTAATTTTAACCTCCACCCAATGACAGAATAGCACAGCAGTTTGCAGCAGCAAAGTCCCAACCAAACAGTGTAAGATAAGCTCTTTGCTACAAGCATATACAGTGTAAGATTAGCTCTTTGCTACACACATATACAGTGTAAGATAAGCTATTTGCTACATATAGAGTGTAAGAAAAGCTCTTTGCTACATATATATAGTGTAAGATAAGCTCTTTGCTACATGCATAAACAGTATAAGATAAGATCTTTGATACATGCATGTAGTGTAAGATAAGCTCTTTGTTACATACATATACAGTGTAAGATAAGCTCTTTGCTACATACATATTCAGTGTAAGATAAGCTCTTTGCTACATACATATACAGTGAAAGATAAGCTCTTTGCTACATGCATATACAGTGTAAGATAAGTTCTTTGCTACATACATATATAGTGTAAGATAAGCTATTTGCTACATACATATAGAGTGTAAGAATATCTATTTGCTATACACATATACAGTATAAGATAAGCTCTTTGCTACATATATATATAGTGTAAGATAAGCTCTATGCCTCATATACAGTGTAAGATAAGCTCTTTGCTACACACATACAGTGTAAGATAAGATATTTGCTACATGCATATACAGTGTAAGATAAGCTTTTGCTACATACATATAGAGTGTAAGAAAAGCTCTTTGCTACATACATATACAGTGTAAGATAAGCTATTTGCTACATACATATAGTGTGTAAGATAAGCTCTTTGCTACATACATATACAGTGTAAGATAAGCTCATTGCTACATACATGTAGTGTAAGATAAGCTCTTTGCTACATACATATAGTGTAAGATAAGCTCTTTGCTACATGCATATACAGTGTAAGATAAGCTCTTTGCTACATACATATACAGTGTAAGAAAAGCTCTTTGCTACATACATATACAGTGTAAGAAAAGCTCTTTGCTACATACATTTACAGTGTAAGAAAAGCTCTTTGCTACATACATATACAGTATAAGTTCTTTGCTACATATACAGTGCATTGATACTAACAAAAAGCAGAGGACATTTTTGAGTAATTTACTTGTTTATTTTAATTAAATAAGCATTACCATCTTCAAATTATTTTTATCCTCCACCCAAATACTTTTTTAAAAAATTATTTTAAAGCTGAAAGCAAGTCTTTGATCAGAATTAGAAGAATCTTTCTTTTTGCATCTATGTTATCAAGGTGTGAATAATATTTTATGTATTCATAATAATTTTGCTGATGAAATGCTTATAATAACCATCTTAAATTGTATGCTTTATTTTTTAACTACATGACATATAAACTTATTTCTGCTTCAGACTTTATCGACCATTTGTCTACAACCTTTGTAAAGATCTTGAATATGCTCAACTGATTTGCTTTGACGGTCTGCTTTAGCAGTTTTTTGGTTTTTATAGCAATTAAAAGTTAAACTTTTCAGCTGTTTTTTCTTGAAACAGATATAATTGTCCAATAGGTACTGTGGTTTTCACTATAAAAATTATGTTTATAACAAGTTCTCTCTAAATCTATTTTTAGGTCATTTCTGTAAGATACTGTCATGTTTTTTATATTAAAATGATGTTCAGTAATCTCTTGTTTAATAATAACTATTACATTTGATTTCATGGCCACTCGGATAAAAATCGGAATTATGTTATTTTCAGATAATAGGCTGTAGATTCCACCGGATGCCTGAAGGTTCAACAGAGAGATACACCAAGTGGGCCAACACACTGTCAAATGACCAACTGTACACACAGGTTGTCCAGCCCCTTGATAATGTTTATATTAAATATAGCTGAACACAGTACTGGTGACAATACAGCTAGTAAAAAAGTCATAAACACAAGTAAATGTAATTCATAAATATTGGAACAATTGATGTTAGTAATTCATTTAAATATTTACCACACACACACACATACACACACACCCCAAAAAATATCAGAGGGGACATAGAATAGTGTGTCATAAATGAAAATGGTGCCAATACTATCAACAAAATGTTAAAATAATCTTTTGTCACTCCAAGTTGATTTCCATCCATTTATCCATTTGTAAAATTTCACAGCTTCATTGGTGATATGTGTCGTAACCTTTTCCATCACACCTTGAAACTTACCTTGAGGTACTAATAGGACCATCTGTAAAGGGCAGTTATTATTGATGAAGTAGTTTTACCCATTTCTGAATTATATTGACGTTGTTGCAGCATTAATGAAATGATAATTTGGACTTTTTGTGTCAGTTACAAGACCAAACATCATGAACATTTGCCACCACACTGTTTATACATAGATGGGGGGGGTCAATAGCATCCCATTGCATATTCTCATGCTACCAAGTAATACCATCAGGGTATACTTACATGTCACTGTGTGTAGAATGAACATGCTTCTGAGCAATGTCACTAGGATATACTTACCTTGTTACTGTGTGTAGAATGAACACACTTTTATAGTCATAATATTAGGGTATACCTCCTCGTCACTGTTTGTAATATGAACATACTTCCATGCAATATCTCTAGGGAATACCTACCGGGTCACAGTGTAGAATCAACATGCTTTCAAGTAATAAAACTAGGTCATACATACCATGGCACAGTGTGTAGAATAAACATGCTTCCATGCAAGGTCACCAGAATATGCCTACCTTAGCACTGTGTAGAATGAACATGTTTCCATGTAGTACCACTGTGATATACCTATCTTGGCACTGTGTGTAATATGAACGTGCTTCCAAGTTTTACCACCAGGATATACCTAACATATTACTGTGTGTACTATGAACATGCTTCCATGTAATCCACATGGGCATACTTACCTTGTCACTGTATATAAAATGAACATGTTTCCAGGCAATACTACTAGGCTATACCGACCTTGTCACTGTGTAGAATGAACATGTTTCCAAGCAATGTCACTAAGATATACCAACCTTGGCACTGAGTGTAATAAAAACATGCTTCCAAGCAATGTCACTAGGATATACCTACCTTGGCACTGTGTGTAATATAAACATGCTTTCAAGCAATGTCACTAGGGTGTACCTACCTTGGCACTCTGTGTAATATGAACATACTTCCAAGCAATGTCACTAGGGTGTACCTACCTTGGCACTGTGTGTAATATGAACATGCTTCCAAGCAATGTCACTAGGGTATACCTACCTTGGCATTGTGTGTAGAATGAACATGCTTCAAAACAATGTCACTAGGGTATACCTACCTTGGCACTGTGTGTAATATGAACATGCTTCCAAACAATTTTACTAGGGTGTACCTACTTTGGCACTGAGTGTCATATGAACATGCATCCAAGCAATGTCACTAGGGTATACCTACTTTGGCACTGTGTGTAGAATGAACATGCTTCCAAGCAATATCATTAGGGTATACCTACCTTGGCACTGTGTGTAGAATGAACATGCTTCCAAGCAATATCATTAGGGTATACCTACCTTGGCACTGTGTGTAATATGAACATGCTTCAAAGCAATGTCACTAGGGTGTACCTACCTTGGCACTGTGTAGAATGAACAGGTTTCCAAGCAATATCATTAGGGTATACCTACCTTGGCACTGTGTGTAGAATGAACATGCTTCCAAGCAATATCATTAGGGTATACCTACTTTGGCACTGTGTGTAGAATGAACATGCTTCCAAGTAATATCATTAGGGTATACCTACCTTGGCACTGTGTGTAATATGAACATGCTTCAAAGCAATGTCACTAGGGTGTACCTACCTTGGCACTGTGTAGAATGAACATGCTTCCAAGCAATGTCACTAGGGTATACCTACTTTGGCACTGTGTGTAGAATGAACATGCTTCCAAGCAATATCATTAGGGTATACCTACCTTGGCACTGTGTGTAATATGAACATGCTTCCAAGCAATATCATTAGGGTATACCTACCTTGGCACTGTGTGTAATATGAACATGCTTCCAAGCAATATCATTAGGGTATACCTACCTTGGCACTGTGTGTAATATGAACATGCTTCAAAGCAATGTCACTAGGGTGTACCTACCTTGGCACTGTGTAGAATGAACATGCTTCCAAGCAATGTCACTAGGGTATACCTACTTTGGCACTGTGTGTAGAATGAACATGCTTCCAAGCAATATCATTAGGGTATACCTACCTTGGCACTGTGTGTAATATGAACATGCTTCCAAGCAATATCATTAGGGTATACCTACCTTGGCACTGTGTGTAGAATGAACATGCTTCCAAGCAATATCATTAGGGTATACCTACCTTGGCACTGTGTGTAATATGAACATGCTTCCAAGCAATGTCACTAGGGTATACTTACCTTGTCATTTCATTTAATATAAAAAAACTAATTTTTCAAACTCACTGACTCTCAGTTTATCATATTTTTGAAACACTTTCTGATAAATCCATATATACCCATAACCTTTTAGTCTGACTGTAAACAGTAGCCATTAATGCTGATTGGATAATTAATAACTTCTGGGCAGGTTTTTACAGTTAATTGGGGCAATCGAAAGGTAAAGGATGTAGATGCAGATATATATAGATTTTATTTAGACTCTGAACTGCTTTACATAATAAGAAACATTAACTCATTAGAACTATTTTATGTACTAAAAGCAGTAGTATAACATTTACTCAAACAATCAGACATACAATTATACATTTTGTTTGTTTCTAATTATAACTGAAGGTTATATCAACATGGGTTTCTTGCCAGAAGTCTTATTTGTTTCTGTTTGTGCCAGAATTAAAATAATACTGATTTGTCATCCAAAAAAGTACATTAGCTAAGTTTTTAATCTTATCATTGCTACTTCTAAGGAATGAATCATGATATTATTTTGGGATTTTCATCAAAAGGCTTCTAATAATGTGTTGGTCCTAAACAAAAATGATGCTGATTTGACATCCAATATGGCTACCATGACATCCATCTTGAAAATCTTGTATATCGCTAATCTTCCTAAATGGAAAGTTGCTGAGATGGGATTTCACCAGAAGACCATGCTGTTTAGTTGGTTGCATATGAAAATTGTTCCTATTTGATAACAAATTTGGCCCTCACAGCAGCTATCTTGAATACCTTGTTTTTTTCTTTTCAGTGGATGACCATATCTAAATAAAGTTTTCACTAGAAGACTTCTTATGCTGTCTGGTTAATTTATTTGAAAATTGTGATTAGTTGGAGATCCAATATGGTATCCACAATGGCCAGTTTGAAACTCTTGTTATTGTCATTCTCCCCGAATTGATGGTCCTATCAACCTGGCTTTTTCAGTAAAAACAATCAGTATGATGTATAGCTGGACCAAAATGAAATTGGTACTTATATGATGTCCAATATGGTTGCCATCTTAAAAATCTTATTATCACTCCACCTTCTGAATGCAAAGTCATACTTGCATGGGGTTTCACCAGAAGATTTCCAGTGTTGTTTAGTTGGTCTTCAATGAAAATTGTGCTGTTCAAACATTGAACATTACTACCACATCAACTATCTTGAAACTAGTTGTTGCTACTTCTCATAAATGAGAATCATATCAATATTGTATTTTCTTATTATTGTATAGTTGGTCCCAAATGAAAAATGGTCCCAATCTGAACTATAGCAGTGTTTTCTTAACATTTTCTATTTGGTAATAAATAAAAATGGAGCCATCTGACCTTCAAGATGGCCACCACAATGGCCATCTTGAAAATCACGTTATGGCTACATGGATAGTAATATTGACATTGGTGTATCACCAAAAGGCTTATTGTGATGCCAGGTTGGTCCTAAATTATAATGGTGCTGATCTGACACCCATTGACCATCGTGGCTGCTATAATAAAAATCTTGTTTTCATTACTCCTAGATAGAAAATTATATCAATATAGGATTTCTAAGAGGAGATTTCTTATGATGTGTACATGGTTCTTTATGAAAATGGTGCTAATCTGACATCTAGTATGGCCAGCATATCAGCCATCTTGAAAATCTAGTTACCATTCTAATCCAAAATGGAAAGACTTATTAACATGGGTTTTTTTGCAAAAGACTTTGTATGGTGTCTAGTTTAGCCAAAATGAAAATGATGCAAAATCTAAAATCCAGCAGGGCACAACAGGAGCCATGTTAAAATTCTTATTATTACTACATCTGAATTGATGGTCATATTGACATGGGGTTTTCATCAAAGCATTTATAATATTGTCTATTTAGTCCTAACATTGAATGTAGTGTCTATTTTATATCCCCATGTGGCCGCCACAGCAGCTAATACAAAATTCTTGTTATTGCTAAACAGAATGTCAGTGTGATATTTTGTTTGTTTTTTTTTTCATCTTTTAAACATGCATCACCAAAGGTCTATTATTATTAGTTTCTTATTGCTTCATAGGCATACACTTCCCATGGCCCCACCCTAATCATGCCTACCTGGTTTTTTGAGAGACAGGTGTTCAACAAAGTTGGAGGATTGGATGAAGGAGGCAAGGTCTGTACAGAATTCTTTTTTGCAATTTAATCAGAACTGTATACTTGAATAACTTCTAATGATATTGGTATCATCAATTGTTACCATCAATTGGTACATTCAAAATAACAAAATGATACTGTTGCATTATGGGTTGGTGTATTACTGTGGTATGTACTTTTATTGATAGCAAATCTGAAAATATAAAATTTTACTTTCAAGTTCATCTAGGCAGAGTGTATGTGTGTGTTACATGGAGTTTATTTTGTGATACATTTCAACCAAATCCAACGGATATTTTATATTAGTAAACTCACTAGGAAAAGGACAGTTTTCATAAGAGCTTCATGCACATACAAGATGCCATGTCAACTTGTGAGTAGGTTTTCTTTTCCAACAATTATAATCCCCAGGCGAAAATGTTTATGAAAAGGGGAAGTGTCAATAGCTGAAATGTGAATCACATGCTTTGTCTTTTAGCTGTAATTGCAGTACATACTGTCCACAGCAACTATAGTCTGACACTACATCCACAATTGTACCCCCCCACCAATTTCAATAACTAAAATGTTTAATGTGATAAAAAGTGCACAGAACTCAGTCAATTGAATCATTGATTTATAATTTTTAACCTGACTGTGACCAAAATGGCACTAATATTGGCATCCCCTTGCACCTTTCATGCTTAATGGACTTTCTATACTAACACTGCGCCATATTCCGTACACTATGGGGTAGTTTATTTCCATCTGACAACATAATGATGTAATTTATCCTGAGTTGGAATTATATTCCTTTGCACACATGAACATATTAATAAAACCACTTGTTAAATTCATGTGAAAGGCAATTTTTAGTCATTCTTTTCCTTTGTTTGATTCGACACTGTAAATATCAGAAGCAGATAACATCTATATGTGCATTTTTAGTCGCGCATACAACTCTTTGCAGAAAATGGACTTGTCCAGGAACTGGAAATGGGTCTCAGGCATGTCTTTTTATAATATTGAAAACTTCCGTTAAGCATGTAATGCGCAATGATGGTGTTATGGCCATTCTACTCACAGTCTGGTTAGAAAATATAAATTAATGAATGAATTGACTAAGTTCTTTGCACTTTTTATCAAATTATAGGTTTCCATTATTGAAATCGGTAGGGGGCTACAAAAAACAGGTTAGTAGACTCGGACTATAACATATATATTTACTAATAAAACAAATACAACTCTAAACTGCCAACAGATCTAGTTCTCTCTGCCAGTTTGCTATGAGTAATTAGTAGAATAAACAATGGCAGTTCAGGGTCTCTTTTGTTTGTAATTAAGCTTGACTTATAAGTGAGTATATATAGTACTACACATATTCATTAGGCTGTTTATTTTTACAGTTAATATTTATCGTCTACAGAAATCAAGGCAATAGTCATTGTCAACACACATATATTATTGACAAACTAGATTGAAAATAGGATGTCAGTTTCAGATTCCAGATTCAAGAAAAGTGTCAGTTGTATAACTTGAAGCCATCTGACTTTGAATCTCCATTTAATAGCTCCAGTTATAGCGCAGTATTTAATGGCAGAAGTTTGATGATTGTTCATTATTGAACTGAATTCAGCTTATTGGTGAAATAAATAATAATGAGGAAAAATTGTCATAATTCCAAAACTAATTTCTCTGTCTCTGTTCACTGCATCTTCTTGGACAGCTAAATTTCAAAAGACAAAAATGTCCAGATCACACTTATATACCTAGCTGCTCAAATTCTGTTGGCTACTGAAGGTCAGCTTTGGATTGGTTGATGCCAAACTAATGGCAAAAATAATTGGAGAGAAACCCTTTTATATTGTATTGACTCATGAAAAAATAACAGTTTTAATCACTTTCTGACAAGTAGAAAAAAATGGACTAGAATGAGTTGTGAAATTCAACTGAAGGTAATAACTATCCCAACAGTACATAGCACAGTTAGATAAAGACATGCCAACAGACAGACAGACAAACAAAAGATAAATACTTTGTAGAAAATTTGAATCCCAGAATTACCTTTTGAGTTCAAACCCATGCCATTTACTCAGGCATAGTTTTAATGTAGCAATTATTGCATGATATAGGTACCTCTTCTTACACAAAGAGGAATAGTCAGAAAATCTTTAAGCTGGTAGACTAGTTGACAAATGTGACAATTGTTTTCTCCGAAAGTGTGGCATGTGTTACTGTGAAATATTATAGTACAAAATTTATTATTCATCCCATTTCAGGGAGTGCCAGAGGATTTGATCTTCTTCTACAAACACCTGGAGCTGTGTGGAAAATTGTATTGTGTGGAACATGACCTCCTTATGTACAGATACCATCCAGGATCTGCCACCTGCTCCATTTCAGAGTAAGTCTGGCTAGGATATCCTGCTCACACAACTGTCAGACTAGGGACATTTTCTTCTTCCTACCCATTTATTATTTTCTTCTTCCTACCCATTTATTACAACACTGAGTGAACAGGTCAGTTTGTACACAGTGATAGAAAGGTTAATCCCTAACCCCACACAATGTCAGCATCACAATTTTAGGTCCATGCAGAATTTTTATTTTAAGTAAAACAATTCTTACACATAGATAGGAGAAATAATGTAGTTGGTTAGGAAGAGAGCCTCTGTTAGAATTAAAGCATTCATATTGGCAGGGTTAAAGATCATTCCTTTTCATTGGAACCTGATGACTGCCTTTAGAAAAAAATCTTATGCTGTGTATGGCTGATAAATCACTTATGTTCATCACTTATAAAGGGTTTATAAGTGAAATATAGGTAATGGTTGGGATTATATATGCAAATGAGGCATTTTCACTTATAAATGAAGCTTGCTATACTTTTATGTAAAGTTTAAGTCATTCACATTTATGTGTGTACATAATGTAAGTTCCCTCTAAATTTCATGAATTTAGATTTTAAGAAAACCCCTTCATCCTTAGCATAACAAAAAATCATGTCTACAAGCTGAATTACAAGTTATATGTTTGATAAAAGGTATGCATGTTATATATGCTTTCATGAAAAAGAAAATTAGTGAAATGATTCTAGCTTATTAGCCACATTTGAAACAGCTTTCTCAAAATGTAAAAAGAAACCCAACAAACATAATTAATCCTTTAGTAATAAATAAAAAATTTCTTTTAAATATACATCTTTGGTAAAATCATTTTTTCATGTAAGACCAAATTTCTGAATCAGCCATTGGTAGTGTAGTATACTTATGGAATTCACTGGTCATGCTACTTAGGCTGGCAAATGAATGTTTACTCAAATATCAATTGTCAATGTTTGAATCCTAGGATATTTGTGTATATCACATGATTATGGGAAGAACAGGGAGTGAAAAACTGCCATAGGGAACAAGTTGGCATAACATAATTGCACCAGCAAACCACCACAGTTTAATTCTGGAAACAGGAGAGAAGTCATGGCTTAGCCTAAATTATGATAGTGTTCAATGTGGAAATGTTTCAGGCTCCAGAATTTTGCCACTGAAACATCTCTCTGATGTCAAATCATTTTTCAACAGCCAGAAATAAATTTTCTTTCTTTCATTAAAATTTGCATAATTAAGAATTGAATGCATATGAATGTTTTAAGTGACATTAATGAAAATTATTTTATGCTTGATGCTGAAAAGTCCCTGTTTTGAAGCATGTTTCTGAGGTGTAGGTGTGTATTCCACATTTTACTATTTATATGCGCACACACACACACAGAACTTTATTCTAGCTTTGATACCATATATCCTTCAGGTTCAGAAGTTTTTATTTCAGTAGGTGTTTTAACCATGGTAGTGTATGAGCCATACATTTATGGATGACGTCACCTGACTTTGTATGCGGGAACCATATATTTATGGTCAAACGTCACCCAACTCTGTATGCGGATACCATATTTTTATGGCACAGGACAAGGACGTCTATGTATGTCCAATGTAGGTCAATCATTACTAATAATAATTACTAATGTGCTAATAATAGCTGGAAGATAGCACATGTAATAGTCCAATAGCTCTGCATCATTGTAACAGAAAATAAGTGAAACAAATACTACTAGACTTAGTTACCCAGTAAGGTCTGTTGTAAACAGTGGACATTGATGTAAACAATATGGTGGATATTATTGTCACAGAATAAGGCTAAAAATAACTTGGTTTTGCCTTTAATCTATTTTATACTTTATTTGTTGTACAGGCGTACAATGTTACCTGGGGTGAATCACTCCGGGTAGAGTGATTCGAAATTACATGCAGGTGGAGAGCCATTGAAATGCATGGATTACGTGGATATTTGACTGACTATTAATCACTCCTATGGTCTTAAGCTTGATAATCTGTAAACTAAGACACAAGTCATTTGGATTTCGTCAGTGGTAGGCGAACTTTCTACCATCGTCTCAGGCCATGGGGTAAGTGTCGAAATTTCATCTTATTTGATTTGTGAAACTTATTTCTCGGTTTTGTGTCCTGTCGGGTGAAGTTTAGTTTTGAGTGTTTGTTCTTATTGCCATTTTATTAACAAATAGTTTTGTTTTATTGTAGCTTTTTATTTTCTTTTTGGATACGAGTGATCCTGTCAGATGCTATAGTAGCCCTTGGTTACTATAGTAACCTGTTTGATACTATTGAAGGTGGTTGGATACCATTGTAGACAGTTCGATATTAATATAGACCCCGGGAGTCTATTGTGATTGAGGGAGTCTGTCGTGAATTATGGGAGCCATAGGAGTCTGTTGAATCCAATTGTTGTAGCTCATAGGATAGTGGACATTAAGAAAGCTTAATGAACATTATCAGATATCATGGTACATTAGTGGACTAATGAAGTATCAGTGGAACTGTCGAAGCCTAGCAGGAGATTCGGTGTTGAATGAGAGTCCACCACAGATTTGGGTTCATATGTCATATAAACTGTTGTCAGTTTAGGAAGTGGATTCCAGTTGAGGAGTGTATGTTTGTGTTCATTTGCATTGAACGCATGAAGTGGTCAGAAATAACATTTGAGTATTGCTCATTTTCATTGAAGAGATTTTGTGAATCTGTTAAATACTTTACGAGATTAAGTGGATCTCATATTATGGTTACTGTCTCATAGCCAGTTGCCGTTTATTACCGTATATATATGTATGGGATAGTCCAAAATAGAATAAAGTTTGTTAGGGCTTTGTATAGAAGTGTAGAGGTATAAATAGCAAAACACAGTTTTTCAAGTTTGAGAATTAATTTTCTACATGAATATAATAAGTGTTGAGATTAAAATGCTTTGACATTATCACATGTTGATATACAAGTGCTGTGACATGGCCATCCGATTCAGTAACAACTTCAAATTACATTAAATCAAGTTTAAATTAGTAGCCAAGTTTATCAAGTCTGTGATGTACAGAGCTTTTTCTTATATTGTGGGATACATTGTATCATTAAGAGTGAGGGCTGTACAAACTGGAAAGGAATAAACCATCATTTTTTAGGGTTGTCAGGTTTTGACTCTTAGATATTCCTTTTATTGCCTATCCAAATGTTTAATTTTTCTCTCTCTCTCTCTCTCTCTCTCTCTCTCTCTCTCTCTCTCTCTCTCTCTCTCTCTCTCTCTCTCTCTCTCTCTCTCTCTCTCTTTTTCAACAATCAAGTTGAAAAAGAAAATGGATGAGAGAGAGAGGGAGAGAGAGAGAGATCCAATTCTCAATTAACCAACTCTTATGACAGCCATGTGAAATGTATGTAACTTGGGAATTTCATAATCAAAACCTTTGTTTAACAGCCGAACATTCGACCTGGTGGAAATCTTTCTCTATTTTCTTTTTTTTTCTCATCAGTTTCATTGTTTCCTTTTTACAGTACACAGCTAGTTTCAGAGGTAGGAAAATGAACATATAAAGCTTGTTTTTTTTATTTTTCTCAAACGTTTGCCAATGTAGAAGTTATAATATGTTAATATTGTTGCTGAGAAATCTATTTTATTTCAAATATTTTTGTATAATCAATGAGAAATAATTATGTTAATTTTTGTAATAACGACTTTTAGGCCTCTCAAATAGCTCCACTCAAAAGAATACCTAACAACCAATGTCATGTCCTATAGGTGTACTGGACACATCCAGTTATGCAACAAGCTTATCACTGATGGTACTATTGTTTATTTCTGCCTCAATTGGCAGTAAAGATCAAACAGCTCACTTGGCTGGGTAACACATTGGCAGCTGATTCTCAACTGATGTTATATTACCATATATAACTAAATAACTGTACACTGTTGTGTTTTGAGAAGACTAAAACTAATGGCTGTGATAATATTTCTCTACCTGATGATATTGTGTCTGCTTGGTATGTCACTGACAGCTGTACTCAAACTAGATAAACATCACAAAATATATTAAAAAAAAGATTTTAAAACAACTTGAGTTGTAAAGAAAGATTTTTAAAATTAAAAGTGATGTCATATATTAAAGAAGGCATTGATTGTAAAAGCTATTAAAGAAATCAAAGACATGATGTATTTAACCCATACTACTGATACGCTTGCTTCTTAATAGATAGTAAGGGAAAGTTAAGACATATATTAGGAGCTGTAGCAGATTAAAGCTGGTCCAGTGAGAAACTTGTAGTTGACATTTCAATGTAGTATGTCGAGAAATCCAATATCACGTGTTGGATCAAATTCCATGTCCTTAAAGTTCCCTTTTCTAGATTGAGAGATTTAGATTTTATATGTTGAATTATACAGTGGTGGTTTAAAGTTCTATTTCCTGTGTTTATGTTTTACAGTGTATATTTTGAACTACACAGCGGTGGTTCAAATTTCACTATCAAATGTTGAGAATCACTACTTCACATGTTGTACGTAGCTGTTTGTGATGAAAGTTCCATTTTATATGGCAAGTATTTAGATTTCATCTGTTGAATTTCACAGCAACGAGAAGCAGCCTCCCTGCTTACAAATAATGCAATTTATTCATGAGAGCAACCTCTAGCGAAAAAATTCATAATAATTCTCAACCTGTGAATGGTAACTTTCAAAACTATAAATGCATGAAATTTAATGGTGCTTCATAATTGAATACACAAACGATGCATCCTAATACTCAATATTATTTTGAATTGTTTAAGTAGATATTAGGTGATGTCACTTTTAACACCAAGCCATCATTTCACCTTATAAAAATAGTTATTCTGACAAAGCACAATAAAATGTCCAAACACTGCTAGGTAATTCAACAGATACAATAAAAAAATAATCAATATACAAAATGGAACTTTCAGCACAATCAATGTTAAATTGAAACTCTCAACATATGACAATAAAATTTCAACAACCGCTTTGTAATTCAGACGATACAATCTAAAACCTCAACATTGGACATCAAATTTTCAACCAGCGCTGTGTAATTCAACAGATGAAAACTAAATATTCAACATATGAAATGGAGCTTTCAACATAAACTCTTTGAACCAATGTGTGAATTGGCAATTATCAATGTATGACATTGAAATTTCAACCACTACTGTTTAAGAAAACGACACAATCTAAAACATTGACATACAAAATACAACTTTCGACCACTTCTGTTTAAATCAACGGATACATTCTAAATTCTTGACCTAGAAAATTTAATTTTAAGGACATGCAATTTGATCCAACACTTGATATTGGATTTCTTGACATATGACATTGATATTTAAACTACGGTGCCTACATAGGATTTAGTAGTGAAGCTGGCAAAAATAAAATTTTATGTAGTATGAGTGTAGAAAAACTCTAAAAGTTGTTCAATCCATATATGAAATCCTAATATTTTAAACTTTTTTTTATTTTGAAATAATATTTTTAATTTATTTAATTTTACATGATGTGATGAAAAAATATAGCCATTTGCCATTGATGACAAAAATGCAGATGGATTTTATGTCAGTTATTACATTTGTCAAATGTATTTAGATACTGTTATTTGTCAAATTTTTTCTTGCTAGCAACAGCAATTGCTTACGGATGTGTTGATATAAAAATCTGTAAGGCATCTGCCTTTCAACAATTTTCAGATGAAAAAACTATTTTTCTTTTGGTTTGACTTCATTGCATAAACAGTATTCTCTTGACACTAAAACATGACCAGCATAATTGTTCTACATTATGATAATTATTTTTTTACCTTCATAATTAAAGCTTGATAGCACTAATTGCTTTGAAAAATGAATGCTGTATTTTGTTGTATAAAAGATTCTGCCACCAATAATATTTTATAAAGTATTTTAAATCTTTCAAACACTAACATTACTTTTTGGCTGCAATGACAACCAAAGTAAATCTATAATCATGTATCAGATTCTGTATGATTATTATTGGTTCAATATATGGAGAAAATTTCTGTGTAATTACACAATTATTGCATCATCTAAATATTGTAACATACTGAAATATAGAGACATGTTTGAAAGTAAACTTTTATTTATCTAAAATAGGCCTAAAAGTAATGAACAGAGGATATGTGATACGTAGAAGAAACAAAACTGTCCATGTACATATTCAGAATAACAACATTTGATGGAAACATTTACACTCTATCTCAGATTTTGGCAAAAAATACTTTTCCACCCATTTTCTTAATTTGATTGCTATGGTAACTATGAACACATCATTTTCATTGACATTTTTTGTGTTTGCAATTTGCATGTATATATACATCACTGTATTTAATTTCATAGCAATCTGATGATAAAGACTGGTTTCAAGGTCATGTAAAAACAACACAGTACTACCAGGGTTAAATCTTAGTACATATAAAATAAAACACAATGACTTTTTTCTTTATTTTTCTTCCTTGAAATTGATAAATCTGGTGGGAAATTGTGAATTAAACAAAAAAACACAGTACCACCTTTTGTTGGACTCATTATAGTTTGCAGTAAACTGTTACTGAGACTATTAAGCTGAAAATGGCGCACAAACATACTGTACAGTTATGCTCAACTGATGAAGGTATATATTATCTATAAATAAGTTGTATATCACTTTTAACTGAAATGAAGCAATGCTTAATATTGTGTTAACTTAAACTGTACATACACCAACTGACATTTCCCTTACTCACACCTGTCAATTCACATCCCAGGAGAAGAATATTTTGGGATCATACCATAACTACCTCCAAATTCCATATTTACTAATTTTTGCAGAGAACTCCAGATTACTATATTGTATGTTGATTTTAATTTCTCAAAAATTTTTTTCTACATAAATAGATATATCATATGCAATCCTAAGAAGCCATGTTCTATTTTATTACTTGTGAAAATTGTTGTGACAAAATAATTAATATCCCACTACATTTAAATTTAAATATTATTCACATAAATTTATGTTTTACCTTCATTCCTGCAACAATACTAACCCAACTCCAATAAAAGTTATTTCCAAGAGGGGTTAATTTTTTTTATCACAATACCCGATGCATGATGTTGGCATGTACACTAATATATAGGATTGCTATATCTTAATTTGGGGCCTAATGCAGACAAATGTGTAAATGAGAACAGAGATTTGGCTTGTAGTTTGATATATTCTTGATAATTCAGCTCCAAAGCCCTTATAGTAATTGCAACAGTGTATGCAATGATTTATTAATGTTGTGTATGAAAAATTACTGTTACTGTTATTTATTTCTGTCACTAATCAGAGTTTGTAAACAGCAGCTTTGCAATCATAATACATAATAAGAAAAAAGCAATATTCACACCAATCTATAGCTTCCCCTCATTATAAAACACCTTATCATAATGCAGTTTCTGATATAACGTGATACTCGTGGACTCCTTAACCAAAATCGTACCAATGTATAACAAAAAGGGTTGAGAAAAAGAAGGTGAAATTTAGTCTTATATCTTCAGTTCCTGTTTAACCAATTTTGAGAAAAGAAAAAAAACCAAAATATTTGTGGCAATCTACAGCTGTCCCCATTATAAACACTATAGCGCAATGTCTTAATGCAATTCTGGACACTGTGACCAAATTCATATCAAGTTATATCCTTTATGACCTTGTGGTCTTAAACTAAGTAAGTAATAGAGTAAAAACCAACAAATTTTGTAAAACTCCACAAATAATTTTATTTTGCTTGAATACAAAGTTCTTTAAGTTCTATCAGAAAGTCCAAATGTATGAAGATCCATTGAATTACAGTGGTATTCAAAATAAATTTTGATATTGAATGTCTTGATATGTCAGTAGTCTTGAATGTGTTAATGTGTCGATAGCCTTGAATGTAGTGATGTGTTAACAGCCTTTGATGTATCACAATAACATAATCTAAAATGTCCTTGTCTGAACTGACTTTAATTTCAAAGTAATGTCTTGGTTCAAGAATATTATTAACAGTTTGTATTTCCAGTAAATAATAATTTGAATAAATAATTCACCTCAAATTTAAAACTGAACACAACAACAAGACTGATTCCTTTTTAGGATGTTAAGGTAGGAATGATTCATTTTTCCTGTAACAATAATGTTTCTAAGATAAAGGTGTGTGTGTTTGTGTGTGAGTGTGTGTGTGTGTGTGTGTGAGAGAGAGAGAGAGAGAGAGAGAGAGAGAGAGAGAGAGAGAGAGAGAGAGAGAGAGATGTAGCTTTAACAAATTTTCAGTTGTATTGCTAGGATATCTGCAGTGTGGCAGTTGATAGTGATGTCTATCACTGGGGTATCATTCCACAGATGAAAACAAGGTGAATCTTAGTCTTATATCTTCATTTTCCTTTTCTATTCACCACTTTTTAACCAGTTTTGATAGTGCCTGCTATAGAACAGTTTAGCATAACATGTTGTTCCCAATATATCATTTTTCCATATCACATAATGATCAAATTGCTTGGGATGCCATAACAGCTGATAAATATTAAATTGCAAGAAAATCATATGCTGGGCTATCATTGTGTTGGGTGCTATTTACTGTTAGTATGCCACTGGTCATGCTGTTCATTACATAATGCATTTATCAGTTATGTTTCCCTTCTGTGTTAAAATGGGGGATAACTGTTTATTGGAGAATCTTTCCATGCTTGCAAGACATTAAGTGGGTGTTTCTAAATTACAGAGAAACAATCTGGAGGTTGCGAGTGGATTTTATACAGAGACGTGTTCTTGACAAATGGGAAACTTTCACCATTTGGAATGCTGGGAAACAGGGACGCAAACTATTTAGATCTCTGACACCTCAAAACCAAAAAAAGGTAACAGCATCTGATTCAAGTGTTTTGGACATCCTCAATTTAAAAATCCTACCTACATAGTAGTGTTGTGAACATGTATATAATTATCTTCTATAATTGTGTTCCTCAGCCCTACATGTATTCATTCTGCTCATAGGCATATTCACCGCTCAATCTGTCAATGCCAAACACTGCTGCTAGTGAAGTATAGTGAGCTCCACTTTTAAGAATAACTGCTTAATATCAGATGAATTAACTTTTAGGTAAATGAATGATTGAAGATTCAAAACAACAAATATTTTGAAGAAATTTAATTTTGATTGCAAAGTAAAATGTATTTTTCTCAATGAAAGTCATAACCATACCTGCCATAACATAATGTGTCATGCTACAAATTTGATTCCTCTCCTGCCAACATGGTCATATTTCGAGAAACATGATTGTCAGTGATGTTAAAAAAACAAGAAAAAAAAAACAAACAACAGAGACAGAGACAACTACCAGTAAAACTATCCTTGGGCAGTTTATACAACTGATTGTTATAGAGACAAAAGTATGAGGGTCAGAGGAAAACAACTAGCATTTCATGGATTACTAAACTGACTGACAATATTGAGGGGGATGTAATGTCTTTTAGTTACTGTCTTTGTGGTTGTGGTGATGGGAGTGTGGGCATGTGGGGTAATGATATTTGTAGTGCTAAGTCTACAGATTTTTTTTTTATTTTTAAGTGTATCAAATGTTTTAAAGGAAACGTTCTTTTCATACCTTTACATTTTAATTTTTAGTAATTTTATATAGGCTTATATGGCTAGAAAACTTATTCACAGTTATTCAATGTCATCTTTTTGGAATCTTGAATACTGACCCCTTTTGTCACTTATTGTAGTGGTATGCAAGACCATCTGTCACACAGGAGTACCAGGTTCAAACCCCACAAGGTGCTTTTTTAAGTTTTTTTTTAAAGAAAATTTTTATTTACTTGTTTACCTTGAGTTAGGAGGGAAAATTATGCTACTACTTTTGTGAAAAAAATACAAAGGTGACGCTCTACAGTTTCGTATTAAGCATAGGGTTAGAATTTTAAAGAAAAAGAGTTTCCCCGGGTTTCCTGACTAGTTATACTGGCTATTCAAAAGAGACTTTGTATATCTTAGGTATTATTCAAAGAACCTTTAATTCCCTTTATTTTGATGTATGATTGATGGATAAATTTGGGTTAGAGAGTATACAGCTTGGCCTTACTCCAGATGTGCACCTTTTAAAAAAGTGCTAGCTTTACTTGCTCATTTTCACTTCTCGAACTTCAGAGGTAAATTGTAAAAAATAGAGCCAAGAACTTTTTTTTACATTTTATGTATTTGGTAATTCATTCATTGCACTTTTAGAAGCTGGTATTGTCTAGTTTGGCAAAATTCATTTTCCATATTTTAATAGCTGCCAAGAATAGTGTACTTTAGACAAATTCAAGTTGATTTTTGGAACACAAGAGAGCAGTCATTTTAGTTAGCAGTGTCCTAAGATCATTTAAAATTTCCAAAAGTACAATATCCAAAGAAATTTCAGCCACACTACATGAAAGTAGTATATAGGTATGCCAACATTCTCTCCACTGTGCATGTTTAAAATGCAAACAACTTCACCTTACATACATCACTCTCTCAAAAGTACATACTAACTGGTGAGTGCCACCAAATCATGACCTGACCAGTAAACAGCTGACATCACATCAAAACATGACTAGTAAACTGCTGACATCACAGCGAAACATGACCAATAAACAGCTGACATCACAGCAAAACATGACATCACAACAAAATATGACCAGTAAACAGCTGACATCACAGCAAAACATGACCAGTAAACTGCTGACATCACAGCAAAACATGACCAGTAAACAGCTGACATCACAGCAAAACACAACCAGTAAACAGCTGACATCACAGCAAAACATGACCAGTAAATAGCTGACATCACAGCAAAACATGACCAGTAAACAGCTGACATCACAGCAAAACATGACCTGTAAACAGCTGACATCAAAACAAAACATGACAGCACAGCGAAACACAACCAGTAAACAGCTGACATCACAGCAAAACATGACCAATAAACAGCTGACATCACAGCAAAACATGACCAGTAAAAAGATGACATCAAAGCCAAACACGACCAGTAAACAGATGACATCAAAGCAAAACACAACCAGTAACAGCTGACATCACAGCAAAAGATGACCAGTAAACTGCTGACATCAGAACAAAACATGACCAGCAAACAGCTGACATCACAGCAAAACATGACCAGCAAACAGCTGACATCACAGCAAAACATGACCAGTAAAAAGATGACATCAAAGCAAAACACGACCAATAAACAGATGACATCAAAGCAAAACAACATCAGTAAACAGCTGACATCACAGCAAAACATGACCAGTAAACAGCTGACATCACAGAAAAACACAACCAGTAAACAGCTGACATCACAACAAAACACGACCAGTAAACAGCTGACATCACAGCAAAGCTTGACCAGTAAATAGCTGACATCACAACAAAACATGACCAGTAAACAGCTGACATCACAGAAAAACATGACCAGTAACAGCTGACATCACACCAAAACATGACCAGTAAACAGCTGACATCAAAGCAAAACACAACCAGTAAACAGCTGATATCAAAGCAAAACACAACCAGTAACAGCTGACATCACAGCAAAAGATGACCAGTAAACTGCTGACATCAGAACAAAACATGACCAGTAAACAGCTGACATCAAAGCCAAACAGAACCAGTAACAGCTGACATCACACCAAAACATGACCAGTAAACAGCTGACATCAAAGCCAAACAGAACCAGTAACAGCTGACATCACAGCAAAAGATGACCAGTACACTGCTGACATCAGAACAAAACATGACCAGTAAACAGCTGACATCAAAGCAAAACACAACCAGTAAACAGCTGACATCACAGCAAAACACAACCAGTAACAGCTGACATCACACCAAAACATGACCAGTAAACAGCTGACATCAAAGCAAAACACAACCAGTAAACAGCTGACATCACAGCAAAACACAACCAGTAACAGCTGACATCACACCAAAACATGACCAGTAAACAGCTGACATCAAAGCAAAACACAACCAGTAAACAGCTGATATCAAAGCAAAACACAACCAGTAACAGCTGACATCACAGCAAAAGATGACCAGTAAACTGCTGACATCAGAACTAAACATGACCAGTAAACAGCTGACATCAAAGCCAAACAGAACCAGTAACAGCTGACATCACAGCAAAAGATGACCAGTACACTGCTGACATCAGAACAAAACATGACCAGTAAACAGCTGACATCAAAGCAAAACACATCCAGTAACAGCTGACATCACAGCAAAACACAACCAGTAACAGCTGACATCACAGCAAAAGATGACCAGTAAACTGCTGACATCAGAACAAAACATGACCAGCAAACAGCTGACATCACAGCAAAACATGACCAGCAAACAGCTGACATCACAGCAAAACATGAACAGTAAACAGCTGATTTCAAAGCAAAAATTGACCAGTAAACAGCTGACATCAGAGCAAAACATGACCAGTAAACAGCTGACATCACTTGCGGTACAGTAATAAATCTGCTACATAAATCTCTTTATGCATTTTGCTAGCCAATATGTTTGAACTTAAAATAAAAAAAGGAAATTTGCTTGTTTTAAGTGAATAACATATATTTCATCTATTGCTTGAAGAAAAGCTAAAGTATTTTGACCTATTCTATGAAATGTTTTTGTTATTCACTCTGTACAAGCAAATATCCTCTATGTAATACATGATTACAATGCTCACTTTTATGAAACTTGTCTCCAGTAGCCATTGTAAACTGTTGAGATTTCAACAACAAAATTTAGTCTCTTTTTAAAATAAAGTATTTTTGTACAGATTTGTATGAAGACATTTAAACTAAAAATCATTATGAACTTTAACTTTTACAATTTTAAGTGGCTATGTGTAACCAACTCTTTGTAGATAGATTGTTATACCATATGTATGCACACACATGCACACACACAAACACACACAGTGTTTAAAATACATGAAAAAATATTCTTATGACGTACATTAAACCTTTTCTTCATTCAAGCCCACACAGGGTTACAACACTGGTATGGCAAGGAAGGTAGTGCTCACAAAGAGCATGAAGCAATGCAAATTTTACAATTTCTAATGCACATTTATGGTTATAAATAATTTAAAAAATGATTTAATTAAAATCATAAGTTAGGTTAACTCTCATATTTGTTTTTTGTCCATTTTTCAGGTTTCTGCCTTTTGTGATGTTGATGAAAAGAAGATAGCAAAGAAGTTCTATATTTATGAGGAATCTAAGGTACACAAAATTTGCTGGTATCAGACTTTCAGCTTTTGATAAAATATACCATAACATAATATATACTCGTGTCTTGATAAGTTCTTCTTTCTGGTCAGAGCTAAAGAAAAGCTGATTATGTGCACATTCACAATCTTGGCATGTGTTTTGGGAAGAAAGCAGCTGCCAGAACCCACCTAGAATGGGAGACACAGCAGGTTAGTAGAAAATCAATTTTGCAGCTTTTGTCTGTCCAATTTGCTTACATTAGACATGCTAAAAACAAGTATTTTGAGCAGGTTAAATGTATCAGATTCCAGTTGTCTTGGCTGCCATTTTATAGACAGGAAATAAGTAATTTGCAAGCTCATCTTATAAAATAAGATTATGAAGATGTAGCTGCATGTATGAATAATTAATTAAGAGGATTTGATGGAAATATAAAACTTCTCGATTATTCAGAAAAAGTAAAGGCATAGTAAATATATCATGTTTAAACTTTGCAAATTAAACATTATTATAGACACAAATGCTGTAATAAAATTCTATGGCAATATTTTTGCAAAGCATAATTTAAGTACGTTTAACTTGGGTAGTGTGCCAAAGTTTACAACTCTGGAACCCTAAAGGTGTAACAGAATTGAAACCAAGTGGGATTTCTCTGTCTGGACTAAAATGAATAACACAAAACACAGAGTGATGAATGATTGGAATTTATAAAATGAAATACTAGATATATATGTGAATATAAAACAAATACACTGATTCTCACGTTACTATCATACAACTGATGTAATTTATCCTACATACACTTATGAAATGAAAAAAAAAATACAAAATTATATTTCATTGACTTCTAACCTAACAAACATACCACATTAGGAAAAATTAAAAGTGAAAAATGAAAAATGAGATTCACGTAATCTTTTGTGTGCATTAAAGAAGATTCACAAAATTTCTTGAGATAAAAGGAAAATGAGCAATACTCATAATGTTATTTCTGTTACTTTGACTAAATCCTGCATTCAAACACAAATAGATGAACACATATAAATGAACATACATCACTGTAAACTGTGACTCTACAGTTTATACAATATACAAACTCGAATCTGCAGTTTCACTGGATCCCTTTCTTATTGATCCACATTCATATACATCATGAATCCCTTATGTATATTCATTTACATACATACATATCTTCATACACCTTGACGTAGGCGGCTTGCTGCAATACAGATAGCTACATCCAATCCATCCACATAGCTATAGTCAGCTCTCATTGGACACTGAATCTCCCATAAGACTTCATCAGTTTCAATAAGACTCCATCAGCTCAATAATATCCAATAATGTCCAAAAATCTCCACTAAGCTCTCGTAATGTCCATTAAGCTCCATGGTGTTCACTAAGCTCCCTTAATGTTCACTATCCAATAGGCTACAATAGTTTCAACTAAACTCCCATAATCACAATAGGCTCCCATAGTCGACAATAGGCTCCTATAATCACTATAGGTTCCCATAATCACAATAGGCTCCTGTAGTCTACAATAGCTCCCATAATCTACAATAAGCTCCCATAGTCTACAATAATATTCAAGAGGCTAAAACAAAACAAAACTACTTGCTGCTGAAATGGTAATAACAAAGCAAGCACTGTAAAAACAAATCTTTATCACAAAACCGAGAAAAGTTTCACAAATCAAATAAAAGAAAACTTTGAGACTTACCCCTATGGCCTGAGAAGATGGCGGAAATTTTGCCCACCACTTACAAAATCCAGATATCTTGTGTCTCAGTTCACAGTGTATCAAGCTTAAATCCATAGGAGTGAATAATAGTTATGGCCAAATGTTCATGTAACCCATGCTTTTCCATGGCTTTCTGCCTGCATGAAATTTCAAAATTACTTTATCTGGTGGTCAGTGATTCACTCCAGGTAACGTTGTACGCCTGTACAACTAATAAGGTGACAAATAGATTAAAGGCAAAACCAAGTTATTTATAGCCTTATTCTGTGACAAAAGGTGCCATTTATTCATCATCATCATCATCATCATCATAATCCTCATCCTCCTCGTCATCATCAATTACTTATTCCCATGAGGATGTTGGGACACCACAGTTGACTTTACAACCAATTTTCTCCATCTTTCTCTGTTCTTGACTGCCCATTGGGAATCTCCAAATCCCTGTCCATGCCTTAATGTTGTCTTTTCACCTCTTTTTCTGTCTGCCTCTTCTTCCGCAACCTCACACTGTGCCTTGGAAAACTTTTTGCCAGCCTAGATGATCATGAGACATGGCCATACCTTTTCAGTTTGCACTTTGTTTATTGGTTAAGAGGTCTTTATAAGAACTGATAGATTGTTGGATTCTGTTGTGGCCTTCTTTGTTGGTTACATGGTTAATGTATGAGATACCCAAGATCTTGTGGTAGCATCTCATTTCAAAGATTTGAATCCTTCTTTTTAGATCTGATGTGAAAGTCCATGTTTCACAAGCATATAGAAAGATGGATCTGACAGTCGAGTGCACCAGCCTTATTTTGGAACCCAGAGCAATGTTGGTATCTTTCCATATTAGTCTCAACCTTGTTAGTGCTGCTGTTGTCTGGGCAATCCAGCAAAGTAGTTCTGGTTTTGAGTACTCATCTATGATAATTTATCCCATGTACTTGTAGCTTGTGACTATAGCTTCTGTCCACTGACCTTTATTTCTGCACTGATGACATTAGTGGTGTTTGTCATCAGTTTGTTTTTTTCTGCACTAATCTCCATACTGTATGCTGTGGAGGTTGTGTCAAGGCACTCAACCAAGTCAGCAAGTTCTTTTTCATCTCCCAAACCATCAATATCAGCTGCAAAGCGAAGGTTGGTGATTGTTCTTTCTCCGATGCTGACAGTGCCCTTTTGGTCATGCAAGGCATCCTCCATGATTCTTTCCAGGAAAATGTTGAAAAGTGTAGGTGATAGTATACATCCCTGTCTGATTCCAAATGTTGTTTAAAGCAAATCTTCTCTGCTGCCAGTGATGAGGAATGCACTGGAGGCTTTGTCATAGAGGTACTCATACAACCTGCACCAGGTTTGAGCTTATGTTGTACTTCCTCATAGTTGCTCATAAAACTGCATGCCATACCCTATCAAAGGCCTTTTTGAAATCTATAAAGACATGGTATAGATTCTGCTGATGATGAAGGTATTTTTTGCAAAGGAGTCTGAGATTGAAGATTTGTTTTGAGGTGCTCCTTCCAGCTTGGAAGCCTGCCTGCTCTTCAGCAATAATTTTCTCTGCATGAAGTTTTAATCAGTTGAGAATCATCTTAATCATGACTTTGCTTGGGTGACTAATCAAACTGATGGTTCTGTAGTTTTGGCATAGCTGTAAGTTTCCTTTCTTGGGGAGCATGAGGACCATGTGGTTGGCAATTCTCCTGTTTGCCATATCTTGTTGCAGATTGTTGTTAGGACTGTGACTATCTTTTCTCATGTTTTGTTAATGGGCTCTACTGGTTTGTTGTCAATGCCAGCTGACTTCCTTTCTTTAGTGATCTAACTGCAATTTCTACTTCTTCATGAAGAATGGGGTTGTCATTAATTTTTTCTGCCTGAGGGTAATTTAGTACTGCTGGATTTATGATTGTACAATTCTGAGCAGTATTCTGTCTTTCACTTGATGATCTCTTGATCTTTTGTGAGACATTTTCCTGATTTGTCTTGGATGGCAGTAGTTTTCCCATGTTTATGGTTTGTACATACCATGTCTCTCACCAAAAGTGATCACGGATGAGATACATGATAGTTTAGTCTCTTAACTAGAAAAGTAATAATCTACGCTAGGTAACGTTGTACGCATGTATGATGAAAATGATTTAATTGTTCTAAGGCAAAACCAGGTTATTTCTTGCCTTATTCTGTGACACATACTTATCACCTCCATCCTGGTGTGCATCGTAAGACATGGTCATTGTTGACCCAGGCTGCAACCGATCAGATATGGAAGAATTGTTAGTTGTCTTCATGTGTTGTGTCAAGGGAAAGACACAGCCCAGCGGAGTGCATCCCTCTCTAGACTGGATGATCACAGTTGAAATCCACTGATATAGTGTGGCACGCCCTGGGCACATAGTCATTGAGTTCATATTGAACCCATTCATTGACTTCATTGAGGAAGACTTCCAACCAGTGATTTGGTGCTATCATCACACTTGTACTCAGAGATGGGAGACTTGTGAGGGTGGGAGAATCTTATTCCATCCTGTACAGATCCATTGGACCTGTACCATTGCCCAAATACATACATTCACAAAGTTTCAGAACTGTGTGAGAGGAATATTAATGTTTATTTTAAATTTCCTTTACAGGTTTATCGGAGGTAAATTTTAAAAAATAATTTTTTGCAAACAGGTATATGCATTTTTAAGTTATATATTTCAATGGTCTAAAGCTTACATGTTATATTTAGTGATATTTTTATAGGTACTTTAATTATAGTTGAAGTATTCCTAACAAATTTTTTTAAAGGTGCAATACATTTTTTGAAGGCAGAAGGATATGATGTATGCATACCTTATTATGTCAAAGGAATGCTTAATGGCTGTAAATTTTTTATAGCGGATTATTAATGATAATGTTGATGTAAACTTGTTAGGATAAACGCTTTGCCCTTATAGTGAGAGGCATCCATTTCATCCTTGCCGACTTTTTAATAGTACTAATATATGCTCAAAATTTGCTGTTCATTTTGGGCCTCTAGGATAGGAATTGTTGTATTGTATAATCTTTACTCAGTATTTTAACATTTGCATCAACACTACAATAAAATAGCATTTAAGATTTGGCCTCAGGCCCCCAAAACAGACTTCCTATTAGTTGACAGAAGTCATGTGACTGATACAACTATGCAAAATAAAGTATGTGCATGATACAGATACGTCATGGCTGAACATGTCACAAGGAATGTCATGGTATGATCAGGATGTAAATTTTAGTTAGTTTGTGGAAGTTGTGCTTTTAAAAAGTGAATTGTGCTGAAGGGATGAGGAGTTCTGAACAAAGTGCCCTGGAGTTGTCACTCATCTGTTTACTGGCATGTAGGATTTTTTCTCTTAATGTTACAGGAGAGGTTCAAACCCAAGATCCCTGTAATAGACTTCAGAGAAGCAGCACCACCTTTCATCATATGTATCAAATTGGTAAGGTTGAGGTTCACTAGATAAGTACTTGAATAATGCTAAACTCTCAAGTTTTCTACCTTAATGTTTGATTTCATATTCACCTCAATCATTCTGGTTTCTTTGTGGTAGAGCATCTGCCTCAAATGCAGGAGGTCATGGGTTCAATCCCCAGCAAAGTCATACCAAAGACTTTTTAAAATGGTACTAACAGCTGCCTTGCTTGGTGCTCAGCACTAAGAGGTTAGTGTTACGACTGGGTGGCCTGGTGTCAGGATAATGTGACTGGGTGGGACATCATTCCATATGTTTGCAAGATCAATATAAGCTCACAATGCAGACATTGTACATAAATGAATGAAAAATTGTTAAAGCTACATTAAAAATCTGGCATCTGTCATATTTTGTGAAATATGTGCTGTTTGCTAACGTTTGCTGTTTTTAACTTCTTTTCAAGAACCATTTGACTATTTTTGACCAATTTTACAGAGAGCTTTCTGTTATCAATATCTTTAAAGTTCATACAAGAAAAAGGATTATTCACCATTCAATATAGCTACTGTTAGACCCTTTTTAAAAGTAATTTTCTTACTTGTGGGCAAATTATTTCTGGATTAGCAAGGAAACTTTTAGAAGAATAGTACACTTTGGTCAACAATTTTGATTTCCAGAAGTGGAACACAGATTTCTGGATTATCAGAGCAAATTAACATTTAAGAATTTTGTTCTCGTTGAACTATGTGCAGATGCAGGGTTTTAGGATAAATAGTCTGGATGAATGAGATTTATATATATATATATATATAAATACACATATGTATGTGTATATATATATGTATTTATATATATATGTATATATATGTATATATATATATATATATATATATATATATATATATATATATATATATATATATATATATATATATATATATACACCTATGTACCTGTATATATATGTATTTATATATATATATATATATACATATGTACCTGTATATATATATATATATATATATATATATATATATATATATATATATATATATATATATATAAATACACATATGTACAGTCCTACCCACTTATGTTGATATCACTTATGTTACAAGCTGTCTATCTCCACAAAAATAGCAAAGTCATGGTCCCTTGGTCTACTATTACTACCAAAATTGTTATGCTTATGTCATTGTAGAGATAAAAATAAACGTATATGTCTATATGTAGACAGAATCCCTTGGTCCCAGCTTGTAAAATTCTTTGTTGTCTTATCATTTATGTCGACATGCTGCCAGTTCCTATCCATTCTTTGTTCAACAATTAGTTGATCTTGCTGTTAGGCTTTATTGTCGAAGTCAGATAAACAAAAAAGAACAGGCACAAAAACATGCTTTTGTTTGGTCCTATAAGTTGGCCTCTTGCGGTGACTTAAATAAAAGCAATGAAATCTGATATGATTCTTGTATTTTCCAAAGTGATTTAAACAGGTTTATTGTGCTATGAAAGTTTCCTTTTTAACTTTCTTTTTTTATTTACGGTGAAAGTTTCATTTTTAACTTTATTTTTATTTACAATTGCTACCAACGGCAGTATAAACGCAGATTAAATTTACAGTCTCTGGAAACTAAATATCCGGTTGTTAAGTGAATTTGAGGGTGGGGCATCTTGCAAAGATGTGTGAACATTTTTAAATGTATTGAATATAAAAGTGTATTTCACACTGGTTTTGTCTTCATGTACAGTGACAGTGGTCTAAAGAACTCATGGTTATGGATCACTGCCATCTCTCCTCTGTCTGTGTGAGTTTAACTTGTATCTTTTTTCTGCTCACCCTCCCTCAACACTTATCTCGACATCCGCCTATGTCAACAATATTGCCTCAGGGATCCAGCGGTGACGTAATACATCATGGTTGTTGAAACAAGTTGGGACGATCTTTCACATGTTGGACATTTTGAAAGTAAATGTTATTTAAACAGAATAACTAACAACTTCATTAAAAAAAGCACATTATAATAAAATTATTATCAGTGTGATTGTAAATTGAGTATTCAGTTATTAAACGGCCCAGTTTCCTAACCCCAAACCCTCTACTGTTTGCTTGATGTCTAATTTATTCAACTTTTGGAAGTTCCTCACTAACTCACACCCTTGCATATAGTGCAGTCTGTGTTTGTGGACTGAGTTGCAAGTAAGATATTGTGGGAGAGGTTATGTTTATATATATATATATATATATATATATATATATATATATATATATATATATATATAAAACACAAGGACAGTTGAGTTACATTTGTGTGTGTGTGTTCTTCACTGATTTGTTCATTAACACATCTGGTTATCTTTCAGGACCTTACCTCTGGAAACTTTGAAAAGAACATTGATTCCCTCAAGCTGTTGGAAGGCACAGATTACTTCCATTTTAACTGAAACACCTGAATGGGTTTAGAACCTTCTAGAATTGGAGTGTCAAGAAATGTTCATTGTGGTTCCTGCAGATAATGTTTGCAAAGATTTCTTATCACATTCCAGTACAAATAGGTCTATAAAGAAACATGTAGTCAAGAGTGATACATAAAACCATGTTCCCATCTCAAACTTAATTCTTCCATCACAGCTGAAATGTCATTACTCTTGTAAAAAAGCACCTGCAAAGCAGTTGTTACTGAAAATTTTATGAAATTGTCCATTTAAAAAATAAACTTGTAACATCATCTTGGCTTGTTTGATGTATTTGGTTTATGCTTGTTTCTTTTTAATAGCTTTGTAAGAAAATATATGACATGTTTGTAGCCTTAAACTGTTTTGATGGGTCTGAATGAAGATACTCTAAAAATTACTTCCTTTCTATCTCCATATGGACACCAGATTATACTTGAACTTTAATTGCCAAGGTAGGAATTATTCAAAGCTTTAATGCAGCTCAGGGTTAAATATTTCATGATGCCTAAAAGAAAGCATGGTTAATGCTAACCTCTTTTCTAAGGACCATGAATGTGGCATTTGAGTGATGTTGACAGCTTCTTTTAGGGCCAAAACACAGCACTTGATACATCCTCCATTAGAGTAGAAAGGCCAAAACATTATTACTGATATGTGACCCAAATTGCATTATTAATGTTTGAGTTTCTTTAGATGAGCAAGCAGAATAAATGATCTGATGATCATAGAAACCAATACTAAGAAAGTTTAAAGCTTATTTGTTCCAGAATGAAGAGTTGGCTTTTTGGATATCCAGTATAGCTGGTGGCTATCTTGAAATTGCTACTTCTCATTCAGAATGGATGGCAATGTCAACATTGGGTTTTCTCAGTAAAACTTCTTGTGTTGTAAAGTTGATCCTAAATGGTAATGGCACTACAAATATTAAAATTATTTTATCACTATCCATCAAACTGTTGCCTTATTCTGACATCAAATGATATATGGTTAGTTTTAACAATAAGGTGCTCCTTATACATTTAATATGGTAGCCATTTTGAAAATCCTCTTATTGCTACTCCTGTTGAATAGATGGTAGTATCAACACAGTGTTTGCATTCAAAGATTTCTTTTAATGCTTAGTTTATCCTGAATAAAAAAAGTTTTCAATCTATTTCATATAAGCAAAGGGCAATAATTTTTGCTCATAACTTCCCCTTGCCACCAGCAATTGTCAATAATTTGTAGGTGAAATGTACTGTATTGATAACATGTACAGTTTTTCCTCCAACGATCATTGTGCTACTGGTTATATATCTTATTTTTAATTTTTTTTCTCAATTTGAAGTCCTTTGTTATATTTATGGACATCATCTATTTGAAACCACGTTACAACATGCCATCACTGAACTCATTTACAAGACACTGATTATTTACATTTACAACATGGGATTGGCGTTAATGAGTTAGTAACATGCCAAATTGTTAATTTATACTTAGTTTTTCTCTTCTTGTATTGTTCAGTGGAGATGTCAACTAAAGATGGGGCATCTTATACTGGAAATGATGATACAATTATTGACTTCAGACCAAATGTTACCTTCATTACAGACTCATTGGGGAAGTGTCCCCACAATTTTAGGCTGCCCAGTGTACACAAGTCCTCCTGCATATCCAAACATGGCCATCAGGACACGTGGGATTTGTACCAGATCCATTGGATCTCTTTCATAATACAGCCTCGCTGTCATCAGTGATCCAGCTGTCCCAGCATTGGGACTATTTTGATATAAAGGTCCAGCAACTAGGATACAGTAATCTTAGTGACAGATCCATCTATTTAGCCATACAGTTGGAAGCATACCTTTGCTATGACAGATATTGGTGAGAAATTTGTCCAGCCAGCCATACTCTTGGAGTGGCCAGTAGTGGTGACAGCCAGACTGTCTTCAATACTGGTAGCATCAAGCCAACGATATGCTTTGCAAACCAGCAGGACTGCAGTGCCAGACATTTGTATGTTCACTGACATTTTCAAAGAGGTCTACAATTGAGTCATCAATGCCACCAGGTATGTCTAATCCAGGGCTGCATGCAGAATCAGATCAGGACTTTAATCACACAGAGTGGATGAAGCTCCCCTAAATGTTGGCTGTGTTAAGATCCGACAATGAATGAACTTACTTAACTTTAAGCTCACATTCAAGGAAATTTTTATATAGTGTTGGCAACTTCAAAATGCCCTCCCCCACCTCATGCTAATACTCAAGACTATAAAGTTAAAGCATCAGCAGATTTTGATGAGGAACAATAGATGCCATCTGTTTAGCTTCTTCTCCAGTAGGCTAAAATCAAGAAAAGTTGCGGATAGAATTGGTAACCCAGGGAAGTCTAAGGCTTCTTTTCAGGAACCCAAGTACCAGCAATGTTCAAGTTTGCTAGTACAAAATTCACTCAAACATCTTCAGTACTGATCTCCCAGCCACTGATAAAAGTCTAGCAGCAATTAAAATGTCCACTCTAGTGTTTAATAAAGTGGTAAAAAATGTTTTCCATGCCACGTCCAAGCTTTTTCAGAACTTGGTTTTGCTATGTCTGTGTTAGATTTGGCCTCATTGGCAATTTTCCAAAGAGAAATCCAGCAATGACCATTCTTGGGAAGTGATGGTCAAGATTGCTAGAGTCATTATCCAGGCAACTCACCATTCCATGGTCATTCTTTTGATTGCTTCAGACAAGTTTTGCCTGATATGACCCATATATATGTTCCAAGCCTCATCATACCCTTGCATTATGGACGACACTGTCTGGGTCACTCTTACTATTAAGAGGTAAAATTGAAGAAGTTTGGATACAGACAGCTCTGGAACTGCCTCACCATCTCACCACTCAATCCACGGATTCATTTTGGAACAATCAGACCCCATCTGCTCACCGCTCAGCCCACAGAGGAATCTTTTCAGTCAGATGATCCCAGTCCAATGCCAGGAGACAACAGTCTAACCAAGCTACTAGGCAACCATACAGATGGGACAAGAAACCAAGTTTTTCTGCCTTCAAGCATCCGAACTCTAGATATATCTGTTCTCTCCCCATTCCCCACAGACAGCCTACCTGTGGGCAGATGCCTACTGCATTTCAGGTTCACTGCATTACCTTATTACCTCAGAATGATTTTGTGATCCTGGTCATTTCAGGGGGGCATTTATCTAACCCCTCCACTTTCCTCCTCTCCCCTCTTTATGGATGCACCTTTGGATTAGGAGAGGGATGACTTTCTACAACAGGAGATATAGTCACTCATAAAAACAACAGGTAGTGGAGATTGTGCAAGGCCACAATCACCAGGGTTTTTATTCCAGACTGTTTCTTATTTATAAGATAAATGACAAGTCACTTATACCAAGACATTTTGCCCCTGAAATTCAAGCTGGATGGCAAGATCAGTCTGTCTCTCCATCAGACTGATGCATATTTTCACATCCCAATCCACCCCACATCACTGAATTTTCTGTTTTGCATACTGCTGTTACAACACTTGCCTTCTGCTCCAAAAACAGAAAAGGAAGGTCCAGTTTTATTGATAAAAGTTTGGGTTTATTGTGCATTAGGTTGCTAACCAATGACAAATTTTTTTATTTCTCCTGCTTTATTTTACCCTTGTCATATGGGACAAAGGTCAAGGTAACATAAGTTTTTTTTTAAAAAAATGCAATCTATTACCAGTACACTTAAGAACAATCTGTTGGACTGAATGTTTATCACTAATATGCTGTTCATATTATATTGTTTATACAGACAACTTTTAAACAGACCAATAGGAAAGTTGCATACTGGTTTTCCTATAATAGAATATATTAGCATGAACAGTAATCAAGGCAGCCTCTCCTCATCAACCTTTTAAAAATAAGGACTCATTTCGGGTAGGATCAACATGGAAAAATAGTTGGCCCCAGTCACTATCAAAGACTACCACTCCATATCAGACACCTTCTGGCTTCATTGTGGAAGTGATATCAGTCATGATATTTTAGCCAATTTTGATTTCAATTGACCAAATTCCTTCACTGTTTACAGAATGGAATCTGTCCTGGGTTTTAGCATGGATCAGTTCAAATAGTAGGGCTGGATTCATGGCATAGCAGGCTTTTATTCCTAACAATAATGTGATTAGGTAAGTATTGCCAGAGAAATACAATTTATGCTAAAATTTTCTTCCTAGACAAGTTAAATGTTTCTTTTGCTTTTCAATCATCGGTACATACAAAGACTGGTACACACAGAAACAAGCCTTATCAAAACTGGTATAGTCATTCTTACAGTTGATCACTGATACCATTAATACTTTGATAGCAATGGCAGAATGAAAAAAAATTAAAATACTGGAGTAAAGGTGCAATGGAAAGAAATGAACTTAACTTGTGGACGTGATAAATAAATATCACTTAGACAATTTTGCAATTTGTGTGCTAGGCCATGTACCTTTAATCTTCAAGTATATATGTGACAATGTGACATGTACCTGTAATCTTCAAGTATATATGTGACATTTACCTGTAATCTTCAAATATAAATATGAATATTTTGTGATAGACTTTTTTGGCTGTATCAAATTATTTTTCACATGAATGCATGTAATATTTGCTAAGAACTATGAATAAACAATGTAAGCAATATACAGTGATTGTTGATATTTTCCCTTCTTATTGTTTTATTTCAACCAGAAAAACTGGTTCTTGGCATAAACCTGTTATGAGAGACCATCTGTCTTAAGAGACCATTTTTTGTTGGTAGAATGGGTGGTATCTCATGTCATGTTTTTCTTGAAAATCATATTATTGCTGGTTCTTTTGAAATGGTCATATTGATATGAGTTTTAACTAAAAGACTGATTTCTTTCTGGTTTAAGAATGAATATTGTGTGGATGAATGGTGGCTAGTTCAGGGTTCACCATGCTCATCTGACCCTTCAGGATGTAACCATGGTGACCATCTTGAAAATCCTGTTATCACTAAACCTCCTGAATGAATTTAACATGGGATATTTAGCACAATTCTTGCAATATTTAATTGGTTCTAAATGTGTCCACCAACTGCCTAATTTAGTACCATTCCTGATGCAGTTCAGACAGTTAGTAACCCTGCAGCACTTAATTTTTTTACCATGCTCTGGCATTATTGCACTGTAGTAAATTTG
This sequence comes from Potamilus streckersoni, assembly GCA_016746295.1. Taxonomy (NCBI): domain Eukaryota; kingdom Metazoa; phylum Mollusca; class Bivalvia; order Unionida; family Unionidae; genus Potamilus; species Potamilus streckersoni. The sequence continues at coordinate 7,005,717 of JAEAOA010001694.1, forward strand.
ACAATGTTTTTACCAGGCTCTGGCATTATTGCACTGTAGTAAATTTGACAATTTTTTTTACCCTCTGGCATTATTGCACTGTAGTAAATTTGACAATGTTTTTACCAGGCTCTGGCATTATTGCACTGTAGTAAATTTGACAATGTTTTTACCCTCTGGCATTATTGCACTGTAGTAAATTTGACAATTTTTTACCCTCTGGCATTATTGCACTGTAGTAAATTTGACAATGTTTTTACCCTCTGGCATTATTGTACTGTAGTAAATTTGACAATGTTTTTACCAGGCTCTGGCATTATTGCACTGTAGTAAATTTGACAATGTTTTTACCCTCTGGCATTATTGCACTGTAGTAAATTTGACAATGTTTTTACCATGGTCTAGCATTATTTGACAATACTTTTACCCTCTGGCATTATTGTACTGTGTAGTAAATTGGACAATATTTTTACCCTCTGGCATTATTGCACTGATGTAAACTTTACAATATTTTTACCCTCTTGCATCATTGCACTGCAGAAAATTTGACAATGTTTTTACCATGCTCTGGCATTATTGCACTGATGTAAATTTGACAATGATTTGACCCTATGGCATTATTGCACTGTAGTAAATTTGACAATATTTTTACCCTCTGGCATTATTGCACTGTAGTAAATTTGGCAATGTTTTTATCCTCTGGCATTATTGCACTGTAGTAAATTTGGCAATGTTTTTACCCTCTGGCATTATTGCACTGTAGTAGATTTGACAATGTTTTACCATGCTCTGACATTATTGCACTGTAGTAAATTTGACAATGTTTTACCATGGTCTAGCATTATGGAATTTGACAATGTTTTTACCCTCTGGCATTATTGCACTGTACTAAATGTGACAATGTTTTACCATGCTCTGACATTATTGCACTGTAGTAAATTTGACAATGTTTTACCATGGTCTGGCCTTATTGCACTGTAGTAAATTTGACAATGTTTTTACCAGGCTCTGGCATTGTTGCTGCAGTTTTTCAGATACCATCGCAATAAAAATCATGACGTGATTAATTACTGAATCTTAAATGTATGCAACGTCTGCAAGGGTGTCTCTGCCATATACTTGCTGTGTCAGTTAAATAAATCTGATAAAATCTTCCATTGAGAAGATCAATTGTCAAAATTTTTTACATTTATAAGTGACCTTGGAGTGACTCATCTTGTATTGCTATGTAACTGGATCTATGAAATGGTTGATATGGTGACAGATGTACCTCTACTAGTGCACATCTTTTGAGAGTCCAGCATGATCTTGTACTGAATGTTGTATTTTTCCAACATTTTGAGAATCTTTTCAATACCTCTGCCAATTTTCTCTCTGATGACACTGCTACAGTTCAGCATTTCATGGGCACCACTGTGAATCCATGGTATAATAGTTTTAAATCCATGACCATTGATGTGCTAAGAAAAATGTATGCTTTAATGCCAGTGTGGCCAAAGTTTTTTAACACCATTACAATCCCAGGAATTGTATAATAGTTGTTGAGTGTCTCTACCTGGTTTGTATGTAGGAGGAATAATTACCACATGATTTTCCAATTTAACTTTTGGCTTTTATCAGAAACCACAATCACTTCAGTCCTAATTATTATTTTATTTCTTTATGTTTTATTGTTTATTTGTTATATTTGTCTGTGCAATCACAGGTGTATGGTCAGCCAGGTGTTTGTGGCCACAGGTGTTTGTGATGTCAGTTTATTTTTTTCTGTGACTAATAGTATTCATGAGCAGATCAACAAATTTGAATATGTGACCGATTCCAATGCCACATTTAAGATATGGCTGAGCACCTGGAACATGGCATAATACCACCAGGTTTTTTTTTTACAGTATTGTTTAGGACATGTTTCGCCACAGAGTTCATAGTTTCCAATGCAGACAGCTTTGCATTTATTATGTCCCAATGCCATGGGGCTGTATATGTATACATGTGAGCATATATTTAATTGGTGGAAACACTGTCCTTGTTTATTGTTATAAGCCTCCAGTGGTATTTTTTATATAAAAACCCTGTGGTATCTGCCATTAACACAAAGCTGTAAATCAGCCCTTGTCAAATAATTATATATATATATATATATATATATATATATATATATATATATATATATATATATATATATATATATATATATACCTATATATATACCTATTTCAGGATGCACATAGTAAAATTCCATTGCAGCAGTAGATGAACCATCTTTCAGGAAAAAGACTGCATCATTCTCAAATAGCCAATCATTGACTATACTAACACAAATTTTGTCAGACTGTTGTATGTACCCAATAATGTCATATGTCTTGTAAATTTCACCAACACTTTTGGTTCAATGATAGCATTTACTAATTGCACTGCCTAACTTTTGCATTGTGGTATATTGCTTTGTAAAACAAATATTATTGATTGGTGAATTTGGATGTCATTCATATATTAATACCAAATGTGTTTGTTTAATTAGCCTGTTCTTGAATTTCATTATTAACATCATCAAAACTTCATGTAAGTGGGCAAATTAATTTTATTTTGCAACTGTACTTTTTTATGTACAATAACCTGAATATCTTTTTAATATATTTTTGCCTCAAAAATCTGCTCAGTTTAATTTGTTCCATTTCTACGGGGAAATTCCAGGTTAACCAATTTAATAATGTTTTGTCTTTGTTTCTGAGAATACATATGACATTATCGTGCTTCATTGATAACTATGTATGATGCATTCAAATGATATAGTGATCTCATTTTATCCAATACACTTGTGATATTCCAGTCATTTGGTAAATTAATGCCACTGTTCTAGACATCCATAAATTTGCTCCAGATAATTGATTGCAGTTCAACATAGTTCAGAGGAAAAATACAACACTTAGTTTTGCTGCAGTTATCATGGAACTTAAATACACATGTACCATGCATTAACATGTGCCATGCATTAACATGTGCCATGCATTAACAATCATCATTAAGAAAAAGACCAGGATGAAAATATGAACTGACAAAGTTTCAACAACAAATGTTTTGAACCAGTTCTCATTGAATGTGAACTTTTGTGAAATAAGTCGAAATCACAAGAACAATTCTGTCATTCCAGATACTTCAGACTTGTGAAAATAAGACTTTTCAAGTATGTGTGATGATGTGTATGGCAAAAAGAAACAGCAATCTTACCATTTTATACAAAATTTTATACAAGGCATATGAAGTCATGACAACATATTTTGCAATGTCCATCTGTGCATGCAGTAATCTCAAGTTCAAATATGTTACATAGTTGTTTATGTGTTTACTTTAGTAAAAATTAATTTCATTGCAAATGAAAACTACACCCACCACCAAAAATCATTTAACCTCCAATCCACACGATTTTTCATTCTCACCTTATTCTCTCAAATCATATATGTGTGTGCATCATTGTTGCATATTTCAAAGAATGCATACCTGCTTTTTCCAGTCAGATTTGCCATTATTTAACCAACTATAGTTTCTAGTTTCAATAATGGCGCCTGTGTGCAGCAGTGGATTAGCATAATGTGTAAAAACAGCTTGAAAGCCCCTATTCTTTTGGTTTGGTCTTATTATGTTCAATTCTGCTTAAGATGCTGTTTTTTTTATTCAAATTTTTATAAGAGCAGAGAGTGCACTGGCATTATTTACATAAAACTGAGAGGCAACTGTGCCAGGATGCTTTCTCTCAAAATTTAGTAAATTTCAGTTGAGCCATTTTTAAAAAAATCTGCTTGAAGATGTTTAGTAATGGTGATGGCAGATCAACGTCATTTGTAAATAATTTGATAGTCCTGATTCTCTCTGCCAAAGATTGGTTAAAATCAGACCAGGCTTTGGGGGGGGGAATTGTTTTTTTTTCTGCAATGGTTTAAATTGGTCCATTGTATTTTCATAATACACTGGTTGTAAGGAGCAAATGCTGACACAAGATGTGCATGATATGCAGACCATATCCCCAACATGAATTTATGGCCAAGTGAGCTGACAAAACAGTCGAACAAAGGATCTGCTTTCATGTTTCACTTGTGAAGTAGTAGTCTTTGAAATGGGTTTAATAATAGTCAATTCAAAAGTCATGCTGGATAAAGTGTTGCAGGTGACAAAATGGAAAAAAATCCTTAATTTTTCTGTTTTTATCATAGGAATTCCGATAAAGGAATGAGCGCATGAATAAAACTATCATGTATACTCACAGGTATGTCAGATTCAACTGCAAACTTTATTGACCAGAATTGGCAACACATAATGCGTTGACAGATCTGGGTTTATGCAGTGTGTTAGGATAGTTTGTTTAAGAAAATAAACCCTAGTGTATTGTTACATTACATCATGGCAAATCAGGGTCTATGTTATTTGCAGTTAGATGACTTCAGAGTGAACATTCTGCTTATTGTTCATTGTATAAATCACCAAAGAAATCCTATTTATTTCACAACCTCACACTTTAAAAAAAAATGCATTTTGGCACTCATTTACAAATATTTTATTGATGCAAATATTGCTACATCAAACAATTGCATACAATATGCAAACAATCCAGTGAAAAGTAATACAACTTTGTGAGAGAAATAAATGTACACAATTATGGTGATACACTTTGTAAACAGTCATTTGCAAATTGCCTGATAAATTATACAAGAGATTAATTTTGCTGGAAATGAAGTGAGCTCTATTGCAAAATACAAGCAAGAACATAGCATAATAATCTAATCACTGTTCCTATCAGTGCATAGTAAAGTGATCTAATGCTCCTATTAGAGCACAGCATAATCTAATCAATGCTCATATCAGAGCAAAGTACAGTAACTAAATGCTTCTAATAGAGCACAGCATAATAATCTAATGCTGTTTTTAACAGTACAGCTTAATAATCTAATGCTCCTGTTCAGAGCATAGCATAATATAATGCTCTTCTCAGAGCATTGCATAATAATCTAATGCTCCTGTTCAGAGTATAGCATAATCTAATGCTCCTGTTCAGAGCATAGCATAATCTAATGCTAATCTCCAAGCATAGCATAATCTAATGCTCATCTCCAAGCATAGCATAATCTAATGCTCATCTCCAGCATAGCATAATAATCTAATGCCCCTATAAGAGCAAGAACTCTGTACAAGCAAAACACACAATAAGAACTTAACACAGTCAAGACTTGCATGTAGATTCAGGTTCAAAATATTGCTGTAAAATGTGTGACCTTGATCCAAAGGTCAAAATGTTGTGAAAGCATATCACAAAAAGAATTGTCTTATCTCAAATATGAAGAAAATCCATCAAGGGATTATGAAAATATAAGCAAAAAAAAAAAGAACAAAAAGCAAAATCTTACAATTTGTCTCTTACAGCAACTTTGACCTCAAGGTGAAAGGGGTGAGTGATCATGATGTATAATTAATTACCTTAGCTTGATAATGATTCATGTCAATTATGATGATATTATCATGGGATTTAAGAAATAAATGCAAATCAAAATATTTAAGCAAAACCTCAAACTGTTCACTTTGCTGCTGCCACTGACTAATGTGAGCTCTGCAAAAGATAGACAAGCCCACAATTAAAATTGAAACTTAACTGATGGCTCATACCTTCCATCTATTATCAAAATTTGCCAACATCACTTTAGATGCAACCAAAACCTGTATTTAATGTTCATGTGTCTGCTGGCAAATTGGCCGATCTTATTAAAATCATCAGTACACATTTTTAAGTATGCTGTATAAATATCTGACATGTTAGGGCTAATCCATTTAAATTTATTGTAACCTGATATGATTTGCAGAAAAAATAATACTAGTCATGACTAGAAAAAACTAAAAGTAAATATTCTTTGTTTACCCCACAAACTTAATAAACAATTTGCTGTAGAACATTGTGTCTCACCTGTGCAGATGATATGACCTCTTGAATTGGATTATGAATAACAAATAAGCCAAAAAATAGATTAATAATAATAATAATAATAATAAAAATAATAGATTCATTTTATGAGCCTGACACAATTACTGGTAGTACAAAAAGCAATCTGATTTGTGGCTCTAATTTACATACACAAATAATATGATAAATACAGGTGTGAAATTTTTTTATACAAGTACTTAGGATTAATATGCACAAGCAGTAGACTGCATTCAATCCATTATGCATTGCAAACATAAAGGACTGATATTATTTTCTTTCACATACTTTTTATTCAGGTGCATATACAGATGTATTCAGTATGTACAATTTTTTTGCCCAAAGCCTGTTTTAGATGTCAATTTACTGCATCCAATGCAAACATCAGCAATGAAAAGATGGCAATGATGTTACTTTTTCAACATTTTGCTGGACAGTTCCAAATGATTCAATGAGAAAAGGCAGAATTATTTTATACAATAATCTTTTGGGGTATAAGGATGTTACTATATATATATACCAACAAGTCTAGTCCAACTACAAACTGCACAGACCATGATCTGCTATATTATAATATACCAGCTGATCTAAGTCTCTGCAGCTTGTGAGGAATAATCAGTATAAAAACAACAAAGACCCAGATGTGTAAGTGCATGATGCTATGGCAGATCAGGATATTTCTTGTTTTGTATGTGAGATGTGATTTGGGATTGTAACGTAGGTTCAACAATTTTTCAGTCATATTGCTATGATTTCTGCAGTTTGGCAGTTTAAAGAGTTGTCTAGTAATGAGACATCATACCACAGACATGCAGCAAGATGTCCCACCCAGTCACATTATCCTGACACCAGGCCAACTAGTGATTTGCAAGTATATATGGTATTAGATGTATTGATATACTACTAGTCCTTGCATTATTATTATATGTCCTCTCACTTATGTGTATTACAAACTTTAAACACAAATTTAGCTTATTTTAAATGTATCCTGTTATAATCATTATAAAAATTATTTTACGAACTTCAAATCGTACATAAACTGGTGTTGCGCTGTTGTATTTTTAAAATCTTTCCACTTTTAACACATTTTATTGAGGCACTGCTTCTTCATTACTCCCTATGATGTTGCAGTAGTCTAGATGAGGCTGAATACAACACTAATAAAACATTATCCTGTGCTTATCAGTTGAATGCAGATATTATTAAATAATGTTTATCAACATGAACTCCTAAAAGTTTATCTTTTATGATACATTTTAGTGTTATATCTTTAGTATTTATGAGTAAAATATTTATTATGTTGCAGAAGTATAGATATCAGAGTCACTTAAAATTTTTGGGGGCAAATTAATGACTATTTCTTTGTTTTTGCACCATTTGGTGAGCTCAGCTAGTGCATTATGTAAATTCCTTGCAATGGTATCATTAGAAGTGTTATTACCTTATAAGTGTCATCAGCACAGTGATCAGAATCAATATTTTCTTTTCACTAATGTACATCATTTATAAACATAAAAAACAGCAAAGATGCTAATACAGCTCCTTGAGGTATTTCTACATCACAATTTTCTAAAGACAGGACTCTGTTCAAGGCAACATTTTCTTTCTTCAAATCTGATTTAAATCAAATTTAGATCATTTATAAAACATAATAAACAACAATGGCCTAAGATAGCCCCTTGAGGGATTCCACAATACAATTTCTAGAGAGGACACTGTTTAAGACAAATTTTTGTTTCTATTGGAAAATAGGATTTAAAACAATTTTAGATCATATATAAACATAAACCGTAAAGAAAGTATTCTTATTCCATAACAAGGCCCATGATACAATTTGTGTAGTGAACATTGCTCTAAAATTCAAATTTGACTTATTCACTCATTCTTCTAGTTTGAATGTCAGCTGGTCTAGACAGTCACCTTGTGAAAGGTATTCATGTTATATTCTACTTACTGCATCTAGCCTAATACAGTGTGGAAATTTCAGAGAAAAATCATTCTGTCTCCTTTTTAGATATGCGATATACATATACTCTTATAAGTCAAACTACAAACAACAAAAATCCAGATATGCTGTAGCATGCATTCCTGCAGATTGGTGTCTTGTTTGTTCTACAGATTACTCCTAACAAACTGCACAGATCTCTCAGTGCATTATGTGATGGTAGATCTGGGTCTGTGCAGTTTGCAGTTGGAATTATAAGTTAGTATATACAGTATACTAGGAAAAGAAAGTCATACTTGATTGGAGACAAGTATCACCTGTTCATTTCCACTATGTTGCTATGGAAGCCAAACCCATGGAAAGGGAGCCACCTCCTGATAATTTTGATAGAGCATATCTCAAGAAACATTTGTACCAAATTTGATCAAACTCACAAAGGCCATTCTGAGGCAGATGTTGAAAAAAGGTTTTCATATGTTTGCTATAGAAACGACACCATGGATAGGAGATCCACATTTGAAAAAGTCTTTCAGCATGTCCCAAGAAATACTGCTGCAAAGTGCAAACAAAAGTGGTTCAACTCTCCAGCAAAATAAGTAAAAAATTTATTTTCCACCTGGCTGATAAATAATCATTTACTCTTGCTAGGGCAGTGGCCCCTAATATAATTTTGATAGAGCATGTCCCAAGACACATTTCAACCAAGCCTGAAAAACAAAATGGCACGATTATTCTGAAGACAAATGTTTTCCATAATGACTCATATGGAAACCACACATCAAGGGGAGTCACCATAGGACGGAATTTTGACAGAACATACCATAGCAAACATTCCTGCCAAGACTGATCAAAATTAGTTGAAATACTCTAAGAGACTGAAATAAGTTATCCACAAAGCTGCTTAGGAAGCATGCATTATTGCTAATTCAGTCAATTTCTCTGGAGAAGCCGAAAATAATTTTCTTGTTTTGTTGTTATTGATGCCATAAGATTACCATGAAAGACATCTCATATCTCATATGTCAAAAAAAACCATGTTTGATTGCAATTGGTTCAGCTATCAAAAATACATTTTCCATATGGTTGTCAAGTCACACTGTTGCTAGGGGATTAATCGGAAATATAGTTTTGACTAGGCATGAAATAATGAATAATTAAACAAGTTTGACCAAAACTGGCTCAGCTGTCTTGAAGAAATTGAAAATAGAGCTCTCCATAAGCCTGACTCCACTGCTCTGGAGAAAAAGTTGAAAATAGTTTTCCAAAATTGTTCAAGAGAACTCTAAAATAAGTTTTGCACCTGGCTGCCAAACCAGTGATCCAGTTGCTAGGGCAGCCAACCCAGATTCAGTTTTGAAAGAGCATGTTAAAACGAATATTTTTTTATCAAACCTATGGACAAATTTAAATTTACTTTTCCATATGGTTACTGATGCTAGAGGAGGCACCCCTGAGAAAATGTTGATAAATCGTATCCAAGAAACATTCCAATAGGTGTGATCAAAACTCAACCATTCTAGAAAAGTAGAAACCTAGTTTTTCAAACTAGTTGCTAAGGAAGTGACATTTACTGCAGATGAAGCCGTCCTGAATATAATTTTTATAGACTCTTCATCCTACCAAATTTAATTAGAATTTGATGATCCATCTGGACAAGCAATCAAACATATGCTTTCTTGATTTTGGTTGCTCTAAGCCACATCAATCCTAGGGGAGCCATTCTAAAACAAATTTGGGTAGAATAATCTCTTGGGGACATTTCAACCATGTTTAATTAGAACTGACCTAGTGGTTTGTAAGGAGAATTCCAAAAGAACAATGTACAAGGACAACACATGCAAGACACCACACACAAATGCATAGCCATACCATAAGGAGTCTGGTACAATACTAAATTTTGAGCATTTTGTAAATATATGTACATAATAGGTATTCATCAAAATTCTCTTCAAGTTCCTAAGAATATGATCTGAAACAAGCTTTCCCAAATGCTCTTAACAATAACAAACCTTAGCTTCACAAAAAGCATTTCAGAAATCTTGATAAAGAAATGGCCCTTGTTATTTATTTATGATCTTAGAAATGAAGAGGATTCTTGCCTTTAAGTTTGGTTGAGGTAAGTCATTTAAAAAAATAGTTTCTCTGTGAAAAAATCTTTTCCTTGACTAAGTGACCTTGCCTTTGAACCTTTTGATTAAAGGTCAGTAGGTAATTTTCACCCCTGAGCAATCAATAAATCTTAATACATTTTATCAACATCAATACAAAACATGTTAAAATTATGCTATAGTAATTAACCTCATGTAATACATTATTGTGACTTTTTACCATTTATGCTACATAGCTGTGGCATAATACCCAGTGCTAGACATCACTATAAACTGCAGACATAATAGCAATGCAACTAAAATTGCTAAAGCTACATTCAAAAACCAAATCTCAATCTCTCTCACTCACACACACACTAAATATATGGTATAGAACTAACATTATGATGGAAAAATTTATATTTTGAGTAACAGCCATTTGTTTTCAATTCAGTTTTCAATAAAGATCTCTATATGATATTTTTATGATGCACAATACTTACTGACATCATAGATGATGTAATTGTTGACATATTTTAAAGTCATTTTTTTTATTTGTGCCTGAAGCAAAATCTGTGCACAACTTTAAAATTTATTGGCATCTGTACTAAGTTTTATTTCCTGTGGTCAAATCATGCATAAGCCATCTTACCTCTTTAAGATATTGTGACCTTAACCTTTTTTCTTCCCACCATAAAATTAAAACAGCTTCATTTCTTGCACTAATTGTGAGCCATTATCTATTCATTAGACTTTAGTAGAAGTTGGTGGCAAATTACAAATGTCAGCCATTACCTTTTCCATGCAATTCAGACAAATGGACAAGGTCAACATATGATATAATCCACCTTAGCACAGGAGTGTAAAAATGAAAATTCAAGCTTACCAATTGTTGGCTAATTGCTGCAATTTATTTGCATCCTTTTAAACTCATTTGATGATTAACATTACTGTGCTCCACTGTACATGGAAGGTTGTATGATGCAGACATCTGATACATGTCATGCAAGAATACTTTTACTCTACAGTATTCCTATATCTGACCATGCTACAAGATAAGAGGGTAATATTGTGTCAGTATGGTCCAATCATTGTCCAAGAAAGATTCCATCTCAATCTAAACTTTGATATGACTAATCATTGCTTGTACAACAAATACTACAAGCACCTGTTCCAAATTTACTTGGCCTGATCTTGTCTCATTCTCCCAACATTTTGTGCAACAATCACCAAATGCCAAGGGCAGATATGAAATAAACTTCACCTTTTTTGTCAAAATCTGGTAGTCTAGTCAGAGACATGAGTTAGCAAAATCTTAAAGTACAGCAATTTCTACCTGAATTCTAATTGAAATAATTGACTGCCTTGCTTACATAAAGAATGCATACTGGAATAGTTCTGCTTTATGAGAAAAGTGTTTAATGAACGCCTCTCGCTGCACCAGACTTACCACTTGGTTGCAATTGATAGGATTTGCTCCTGTTGTCATGGTTTTGATCATTTTAATTGGGATAAAGTAGAAAATTTCTGGAATCCTTAGGGTAATGTCAACTTTAAGGAAGGGATATGAAAAAGTATAGGGCACTGGAGTGGTGTGAAGGTCAGAGCACTTACATTGTTTTAAAACCTCCATGACTTTTTTTTACCACATCATTGCTATGGATGCTTTTGCCTTCTGCCTTTCTTTTTAACATAAGTGCCAAATTTGACAGTATGCTATTCATGTTTTAGCTACATTACATTTATTTACTTTGTGGGATGATCCCAGAAAGAAAAACTGACATAAGGAAAGCTAGTGGCAAGCTGTTTCATACACATGTTGGTTATGTTAAGACAAAACTTGCATGGACAGAGGGAGATGTGTGAGAGATTGTGATCTTAGTCAAAGCTGTATCCTGCATGGAGAGGTGAGATGTTCAGGAGATTGTGATGCTGGCATGAAGCCAAGGCATTTTGAAATATAGCTTCACTTTTTGTCAGACATGGTGTCAAACATAAAAACAAGAATTTTGCCTTTTGCACTAGTTTCATTGTTTTGTGAATTAAAATCATACATGGTCAACAAAGTTTGACTTCCAAAAATTTGAAACACATGAATTGACAAAAGTGTTCCTCTGCTGAAAAATTCATAGAAATTGCATAAGTTTGCATTCAACGTTTTGCTGCATCTCAGCCAAGGGAAATGGTTCAAGCATTTACTGTAAAAACTTTTGGACTTTGGATTTTCATTCCAGTCATGTCTCATTCCTGTAATTATTCATTATGAAAATTGCTTTTTTTTTATGATCTATGACAAGGTAGAAAAACAGTGCTGTATCAGTCCTATGCTATATCAAATTTTTATCAAAGTCATTTCAGACTTAATCTGTTACTTTTATTACTCAACCAATTAACAAAACTTGCTTAATTGATCTTGGCAATACCATTGTTCCTTGGGTTATTTGTATTAGAAATGAAGCCACAACTTCAATGTTATAGCAATTCAGACAATTTAAAATATATTCTAAGGGCATGGCAGTTCATATATAGGGGATGAGTGGGCATGTCAGTACAGTATAGATGGAATCAGTGGGCATGGCAGTTCATATGCAGGTGATGAGTGGGCATGTCAGTACAGTATAGATGGAATCAGTGGGCATGGCAGTTCATATGCAGGTGATGAGTGGGCATGTCAGTACAGTATAGATGGAATCAGTGGGCATGGCAGTTCATATGCAGGTAATGAGTGGGCATGTCAGTACAGTATAGATGGAATCAGTGGGCATGTCAGTACAGTATATATATATACCTGATCAGTGTGCCTGGCATTGCATATACAGGGGATGAGTGGGCATGGCAGTATAGTATAAAAGGGATGAGTGGGCATGGCAGTTCATATACAGGGGATGAGTGGGCATGGCAGTACAGTATAGAAGGGATGAGTATGCATGGCATTTCATATACTGGGGATAAGTGGGCATGGCAGTACAGTATAGAAGGGATCAGTGTGCATGGCATTTCATATACAGGGGATGAGTGGGCATGGCAGTATAGTATAGAAGGGATCAGTGTGCATGGCATTTCATATACTGGGGATAAGTGGGCATGGCAGTACAGTATAGAAGGGATCAGTGTGCATGGCATTTCATATACAGGGGATGAGTGGGCATGGCAGTACAGTATAGAAGGGATCAGTGGGTGTGGAAATGCAGCATAGATGGGATCAGAGGTAATGGCAGTGCATTATAGAAGGCATCTGTAGGCTCAGCAGTGATTACCTTAATCTGCTTTGCTCATGGATGTTTGAATACTGGATTAGGAAGCAGTTATGACCAATGGTCAATTTAGTTGGACACCAATCAAATATTTCTCATCCAATATCCATTTAGTCAGTTAAGGGTGTTGAAGTTGTTAGTTTTTAAATGTTAATACCAGAAAACTATGAATGCCTGATGGACCAGAAAAACTATAAATGCCTGACAGCAGTTTTTGATCCTGTCTTTACTACTGTGCACATCTGTCATGTACAGCATAGCTCAGGCAATTTTTTACTCCCCATGCTTCAACGTGGGGGGAAGACTTAAAACCTTCCAATGTTTTTTTCAGATATGTGCTCTGCAGTGGAGGGGATAAATACCTACAAATCACCACTTCATGTTGGCAGGCATGCTGATAACTGCATCATGGAGAGGTTGGTTGACATTATTGATTGACTTTACAACAGCCAATTGAATGACAGATGTCAAGAGTGATTTACAATCAGATTTACAATAATATTTGGACAATAATTTTCAAAAGTCTTGTCTTTATGGTACATTTATTTTTTAAATACATTTATTGTTTGAAACGTTTGATAGACTTCTGTAATAATTTTATGTGTTCACTGTATTCAAAGAAATTTGAACTTGTACACCAACTGGATGAGGTACACCTCCTTAGCTTATGCTAAACAGCATAAAATTCTAATGTTACAAAAGTAATTCTCAGATATGGAGAATTAAATTCCAAATAGCAACTGCTTATGTATAGAAATAAGCAAAAAAAAAAAAGATTAAATTTACACTAAAATGTAAATAAGAAATAAATCCCAATTTCTTTTAATAGTATTTGGCATATTTTGGTAAATGGTACATTTCTATGGTTACCGTGGCTGAATAGATAAATGGCAAGACACATTTGACTTCCAAGCATGATTTTGTGCACACTGTCACAAGATTTCTTTAGTTTTCCTCTTATAATTATGGTATAATATTACTTTTCTCACCACTTTTTAAGACTTCAATTTGTGTATATGTAGATTTATAACCAGTCCATTCTTAATTCAACAGACTGCCTGCATTGTCAAGGACATGTCCAAAACTGAAAGCAAAATTAGCAGGAACATTTTGTTTTGACTTGGGATGAAAAATGAGGCTGCTAACTAATGCTTAAACTATTTGCCATAGTAATGGGGAATGTTATATGCAAATGATTTTGACAATTTGTACAGTAGTTGTTTGGATTCTATATTATATATATATATATATATATATATATATATATATATATATATATATATATATATATATATATATATATATATACATGAGAGAGAGAGAGAGAGATACAATAGGAAAATGAACAGAAAAAGAAAGAAAAAAATGCTCATGTTTAATTGGTACTATAAAACATACAGGTGTATAACCAATGTACAGTATTTACATACAAGAAATGGGTACAAGTTTATCATGGTTCAGGTAGATTTTGAGATTCATATATAGATATGTTACTTATAATTTATGCTGGTGAAAAGCACAAAGAAAGGAATTTGGGCCCAATTTTGTTCTACAGAGTAGTAGCCAAATGTAGGTCTCATTGTTATTATCCTGACCATTCCAATCTTATTTTGAGCTCTCATGAATTAATATTTTCTTAGGTGATCTGACTACACAAAATGTGATACTAGTTGAAATACTTAAAACCCAAGTTTTTCTTTCTATTATTGATGTTTCTTTTATGGGAATCAAACAATGGAATAACCAGTATAATAATACAGTTTGATTCCCCTATTCCACAGTACACCAATTATTGTCAACATAATGGTAAAGAAAAAAACCCTGCAGAATAGCTGCTGTTGGGTTCTGTTCTGCTACATTATTAGTTTTCTCATTAGCATTTTTATTCAAAAGTTGTACAAGTGAACCTATGTGAATGTAAGATAATTTTTGTACCCATTTTTGATTAAAAAAATCCAAATTGCTACTTTGATATTAAATGCAAACATGTATGGTTTAAATTAAAATTCAAGATACAAAATCTTCAATATATTTTTGAAGCAATTTTTTTTCAATTTTTGTATGTTCATGCAGCACTCACCAGAACTGTTTTTTCAAGTTTGAAATAGCCCTGTATAATAATGATGACTTTAGATGTCATATTCATGTTAATTTGAAGTTGTGCATAGGGTAACCATAGTAACGTGCATTTTGTTTCACTTCAGTCTGGTATAAATGTGATTTTAGTTATTAATTCCTTCCATGTTTATCATTCTTTTTATTGCAGGGAGTACAATATAACGGACTTTCATGCGATCATTAAAAATACATACTGCATGACTGCAATAGAAATATACAAAATTTGATTCTCCATGCAAAATATATTAATAAAGTTTGTGAGGCATTGTCATTATGATAAAATTTGGTTTGGTATTATGTATCATACATTATCTTGATTTGGTATTATGTATCATACATTATCTTGATTTGGTATTATGTATCATACATTATCTTGATTTGGTATTATGTATCATACATTATCTTGATTTGGTATTATGTATCATACATTATCCTTGTTTGTAAGAGACAATTATGCAAATATATCAGTACCTCTCTCCCTCTCTGAATCCCTTTAGAGCAATCTTGCAGGGGTCATAAACATTATTCCATGCTCATTTTATCAAGACCACATCTATTGTTTTGAATGTAACTGAAAAAATTTATGTGCTGAGCATGTGTTTTCTCAATCATCTCTGTTTTCTCTCCACCCCAAACTATAAGGCATGGAGAATCAAAAAATTGTGTGAGCTCTACCTTAAAAGTGATTCTGGAGGCAAACCATGGAAATGTGATCCAAGTTTGCCATACAGATATTGTCAGATTAAAACACCTAATCTTTAACCTAAAATGTACAGAATGACCCATGTGACCTTGAGCTTTTACCTCTTAAACTTGTTTCCCATTGATTGACTTGTGGGCAATATTTTATTATTATCCACTGATACAGATTAAATAGTGAAATTCAAAAATCAATCATTACCTTATGAAAAATGGATGACAGATATCAAAATACACAAATGGCATTTCAGCAGATAAGTTGGCATGAAAATAAGCTGGATTGAATTACATTACCTTACTCTTTCTGCATACATACAATATAAACAAACCAACATGGTAGCTAGGGTGGTGACTGGTACAGTGAACAATTAGTGCAGAAGTTGTTGAGATTATTTGTCTTCAAATTGACCATTATAATACATGGACATTAATACTCTATAATAATACTAATGAGAAATAAAATGAGCTATCTTTTGATCACACATCTAGTAAATTTAAGTATGAGTCTGAATATGAAAACTCTGAAAAACAACACACAACATTAAAAATACTATTTTTTACGAATTTTGACCTTGTCTCAGTGGGCCTTATTTTAAAAACCATGACATCATGGAGTCTATCTACACACTTATTAATAGTAAGCAAAAAAAAAGCATTCATTCATCTCCACCTCAAAAACACATTTTGTCAAAAGATTAATAGTTCAGTATATAAGTACTTGCTTTTGTCAATATCTAATGTCTCTTAAAACTCCCACAAAAAGTAAAGATTTAAATTGACTTGGCTTTTGTAAAGCCTTACAGGAAGCAAAATTAAAGAACTACCCAGTACTAGCAGCTGTGCATTCCTATTTCCACAGCAAACATGTTCACTTTGGATTAGACTGGTTAGTTTGGGTTTCAAAGCATACATTCTTAGTTTGTGTTAGACTGGTTAATCTGGCATTCACAACAGACATGTTCACTTTGGATTAGACTGGTTTATCTGACTTTAATGGCAGACATGTTTACTTTGGGTTAACTAGTTTGACTGGCTTCCACAGCAGACGTTCAGTTTGGGTTAAACTGTCTAACTGAAGTAAAAGCAGCAAAATATCCAATGAAAGATACCCTTTATATTAATTTGCAAAAGAGGAAAAGATCAAGCCCAAGTTTCACTAAACGTTTCAAAATTTCTGCTTAATTTGAGATTTTATATTATATTGCTTTCAACAGTGCTTGTAGCAGTGATATAGACACAGCAGCTAGATTAAATATAGTTCATCAAACATCAAATTCCATCCTACAGGAAGCTTTCATTAAACAATTAGAAAAAAATTCTGGAATTCCTTTAAAATTCTTTTAAGATTGCTGAAAGATGAATGCTCTTTAATATCTGATGCAGATTCTGTGAAAAATTAGTTGCTGCTAAAATACCAAAAAATGTACAGAAATCTAAATCTGAAGGAGGAAACTTTAGAGGTGTTATGTTCATGTTCATTATATATGATAATGATGCAGATGATTCTCTATGTCCCCATTTATATATGGACTGATGCATTTAATATGAGAATGATGTCACAATTTATAGATCTACTGCACTGATCTATAAAGAACTGGACATAGACACTGAAAAACACATTTGCTACACACATGAAAACTTATTTTGCAAAGGTATGATAATTTTTTTACATATCATGGTATGAAAAAGTACTGTATATACTTGCTTATTAAGATAAGCTGAACTGCAAACTGCAAAGACCCATTTCATAATGCACCAGCAGATCTGGGTGTGTTCAGTTTGTTAGGAGTAATCAGTAGAACAAACAAGACAGACTGATTTGCAGGCCCATTATGCTACAGCAGATCAGGATATTTGTTGCTTGCAGTTTGACTTGACTTACCAGTGAGTGGATACAGTATTATAAGCAAAGTGAACAACAGTTTTACAAAAATGATATAGATGTAGAAAATTTTTCCAAAGCAATAAAGTACCTAATATATGAATGTGTGATGGATTTTCCTAGAATAAACTTAATCCTTAAGTATTTTTTACAAATAGCTTTTTGTTGGGATACAATTTAAATGACTAAATAAATGGAGAACATTGTTATGACTATTATAATATACATCATAGGAGTGTGATAATATACATATATCATGGATGTGTTATGGATGTATAATAATATGCATATCTCATTAATATACATCTCTCATCATGGTTGTGTGATAATTAAAACAAACATCACACATCATGATAATATACACATGTCATGGCTGTGTGATTATATATATATATATATATATATATATATATATATATATATATATATATATATACATATATATACACATCCATGTATATATACATATATACACATCCATGTATATATACATATATATACACATCCTTGAATATATACATATATATACACATCCATGAATATATATATATATATTATGGATGTGTGATAATATGCATATATTATATTATGCATATCTCAATATGCACCTCACATCATGGTTTTGTGAGATACACATCTCACATCATGAATGATAATGTACACATATCATGGCTGTGGGATACATATCTGGTGTGTCATGGATGTGTGTTAATATAAATATCTAGTGTGTAGAACAGCAAAATGTCTGGCCACATAATTTGTATGAAATCTGTTCATTAGACAGCTGGTAATCACAGAGGTCAGAATAATACAAATGCAACATGGCACAAACAAGACTTGCTAAGCATGAATCCTTGCAGATGAATACATGAATTTGAATGAGATCACAAATCAACACCTTTATGCCAATATACCCACTTTTCAATAAATACATCTGGTAATATCTTATCTCATATACATATCAGTCTGTAGGTAATATAAAACAGTATTGCATATATTTGGAACCTGGTTTGTATTAATCTGAGTGCAGTTTACTGATGATTTATCATGGTCAGGATTTTATTTAGAGGTTAACTAGTTTCAGCTAGAGGTCACAGAACTATCTTTGAGATATAAGTATAAAAACATGTCAGTATATTTTTCCTTAACTTGTGAAAGTGAAAGACCAAAAACCTGGAACTGTACAACAGCAATGGCTTTCCAATCTAAATCACTAATTCCACCCATCCACTATAATTGACAGACTTCTGGGCTCATAATGCAAAATGCAAAAGGGACCTCAGTTGCAAGTCCATATTGACAATGGCTCTTTTTAGAAGGTCAGGATGGAGATGATGTAACCACAAGGTTTTATTTCCATCCAGCAGGTTAGAACACATGGTAAATAAAAGGCAGATAGATGGATGAACAGAGGGATGACTTTGCAACATCCTGGTACTTCTTTTAAAAGCAAGGGGATAATAACAGTTTTGAAATGTATAACTATACTGTTTACAAGTCTGTATAAATATTACAAAGAAAACACCACATAAAATGTGACCAGTTTTTCTTTATTACTTCTTTGGGCTGAAGAAGCAAGAAAGTGAAACATTTTATGCATTGGCATTGTTTATTTTGTAATACTTATCTAGTAATCCTAAATAACAATAAATGGCCCATGAATTATTAATAGAATGTCATTAAAATCATGGATAGATTAATTAGAAGAAAAACATTTGAGAAATGGTCTATATGTTGATTTATTGAAAACACTCTTGAAAAATCAATTTGTGTTGATAGGGTTTAGATTGAAACTAAAATTTCACATTGGGAATGACACATCAGCAAACAAATTTCAGGAATCTATTAATCACATTTTTGAGCAAGTTTCTTTAGAAATTTGTTTACAAGTCTGTGTGAGTTATGAGCGGAAATTTACATATTAGATGATGATGATGATGCACTAACTCTCCATTATAAATCTCCTGTGATGCATTATATATGATAATGATGCAGATGATACACTGTCTCGATTTATATATGGACTGATGCATTTAATATGAGGATGATGTCCCAATTTATAGATCTACTGTCCTGATCTATAAAGAACTGGGCACGTTTATAATCTATGTGAATCTAGGCTATCCAAACCACACATTTTATAATAAATCTTAACTTGGTTTGTGTCAATTATATTAGGAAAGTTAAATTTTAAAGGCTGGAATAAGTACATTTTACTATTTTAATGAGAATGAAAATATTATGGTCTGTTAATAAATCTTACGGTAGATCTGACCACAAAAGGCAGGCATATCCTCTCATATACGAGATATATTTACCATAATTACTGGGCAACTTTAATGCACAATGATGGTGGCAGCTCGGAATACAATATGCCTGACCATTATGCTTACAGAGAAGTCTGCTACAATGTATTCATAGAGTTTGCTTAAAATTATACATCAGCTTAAATGTATGTGAGGAAGTCTACTTAAATGTATACAAGAAGTCTGCTTGAAGGTACACAAGGAAGTCTGCTTAAATGTATACAAATCTGCTTGAATGTATACAAGTCTGCTTAAATGTATACATGCAAAAAATATGTACAAAATCTGTCCAAATATAACATGTCCATACCAACAAAGGTACTAATGATGAAAGAACATGCAAGAGTACTGCATAATACCCAAGACATGAATACCAACACTCTAGATGGCTACAAAGTCTGCAACTGTTACAAAATACACAAAGTGTACACACACAAATCATTAACCAGAAAAGTTTAAAATAAAAAGGAAACTTGCATACAAGCATCATTATGCTTCATTCAGCTGTCCAAATCTTGCAGCAAGACGGGATCGTCGCCGTGGAGAATTCGATGCTTCACTAGTTACTGGGCTGGCATTCTTTTTCTGATCAGCAATAGTGTGAATTTTAGTTGGGGAGCTTTGCAAGCTGTCACTTGTGTCAGACTTTGTGGAGCTCGTGTGAAGAGGCTGGTTGTGCTGAAAAACTGACTCGTAGCATAGATTATTATTGTCAATGCTGCCTGCAGACTTTTCATCTTGGTCAAGGCCACTTTCTTCATTTGCGGGAAGGCCATTCTCTACTGATCCTGCTGTATATTCTTCACATTGGGAATGGACAGTATTCCATACAATGTCAGGAATATTGAGTAGTCCCTCTGTGCAGCCAAGATTAGCAATAGAAAAACTTTGCAATATGTCTACCATTTTTGCAGCAGCAGATGGTATGTCCATATTATTATCCCCTGACTTTAATTTCTCATTCTGGCCATAGTTCAAATTGTTTCTGCCCCCACCTTGTACTGCCTCCTTCAAGACATGACCCTCACTGCGAGATACTTCCTCCAGTTGGGAGGGGCTGGCTCTCCACCATCCATATTTGAATAGCTCCAATAGCTTCTCAGCAGAAAAAGAGGAAGTTTCTAGCTCCTGGGATTGATGTGGTTGTGGAGAGGTTCTGAGACTTTGTGGGAGGCACATGGCAGCAAGTTGGAGTAATTCAGAGGTGGGTGTTAGATTGACCCTTTGCTCCTGTATATTAATCCATTTTGTTTCCTTTGCATCTGCAATTAAGTTTTAGATTAATAAATATCACATTACTAAAGTACCAAATTTTAGCACATGGTATATGCTTATATATCATGATGACAAACTTAAGTCCCTTACCCAAATAATTTTTGGGATG
This sequence comes from Potamilus streckersoni, assembly GCA_016746295.1. Lineage (NCBI taxonomy): Eukaryota > Metazoa > Mollusca > Bivalvia > Unionida > Unionidae > Potamilus > Potamilus streckersoni. The sequence continues at coordinate 7,027,330 of JAEAOA010001694.1, forward strand.
TTTGTCAGGTAAAAAAAAAAGGAGTACTGTTAATGTTAAATCCAGTAAGAGATCATTGTGGTGCTGAACATCTTTGATGCAAAGGAACATTAATAAAACATTTGTACAACATTCCACCACATAAGACATTGAACATTCCACCACATAAGACATTGAACATTCCACCACATAAGACATTGAACATTCCACCACCTAAGACATTGAACATTCCACCACCTAAGACATTGAACATTCCACCACATAAGACATTAAACATTCCACCACATAAGACATTAAACATTCCACCACATAAGACATTGAACATTCCACCACATAAGACATTAAACATTCCACCACATAAGACAAAATTCCAGGCATGTTTGGAAGAAATGTTAAAATAAAGAAAACAATATAAGCAGAAAAACTATCTTCAATCTCAAGAGTTGATTCTTAATGATTCAAAATGGCAACATGCACATGATGCTTCAACCCATTTTATGACTCCACTGAAATTTCTCTACACTTATCATGCAAAAGTGATCAAAATAAAGATCTAGTTGTAAAAAGTAGAATTGTAACCAATTCACGGTTATGTTTCTTGACTTTTTGACTCCCAAAGTTGTTGCTTTTTATTTCTAAAAGTACTGTTTCTAAGAGTAAATCAACATCTGATATAACCTTACTGCCGGTCAGATGTCCACTACAAAAGATCCCTATGCTAGAGACCAAAATTAGAATTTGAAAGATTCGGTCAGTGACAATTGACCTTTGACACTGCAAATCATGCCCCAAATAAGCATTTATTCTTCTGCAGCTAACAGCTGAAAATTTATAGATGCATGCTGATAAAAATTTCACTATTTAAGTATAATTTCCAAAATGTTTTTCATTTTCTAACATCTTTTGTTTTTCTTGCACATCAAAAACACTATCCCATTTACTAATGAATTGACTGTGCAACAATCTGATATATTACATAAATGTTACCTTTTTCTTGAATTAAAAATCAGTATGGTTGATAGAATAATCAAGTAGTAATAATTTTCACTGTAAAGCTATATTTTATTTGTTTGAAAACTCACATATGACAGTTTCCTACAATATATTTTGTGTGTCTGTGTGTGTGTTGATTTTTAACAGAGCTTTAACAAGTAAGATATTTGCTTCATGCTGGGATCAACCTAGCTCTATTCCATGAATCTGGGATCAACACAGAATACACTCTTATGCAGGAATCAGCCTAGCATAGACTTGGTTAAGATGGGATCAGCCCAGAATACATTAGCATGCTGAGATCAGACTAGCAGATTTTACATGAGCTGGGATCAACCTAGTATGCATGCATGCACGCACACATGCACACACACACACACAAACATGATTTCAAGTTTTTTTATTCTGCAATTTGATAATGAGATTATTGTTGCATGCAAAAATACAAGTTGCACTTAATTGCCTGACAATGTGGACTAATATTGTTGCATACAATTTACCAATAAATAATACCCATAACTAATGCATGCTCAAACACTAAATCATTTTGCCAATATTACACAACACAATATGCTCTAAATGCACATGAGCTTGCACACAATTCTTTTGTTCACTAACAAAAATCTTTATGAGTACTTTTATTTTTATTTTCATTACATTCTTGAATTGAGAGCAGAATGCAACAAAAAATATTTACTTTTTATGTTGGTACCATATGGTTGTTGATTAGCATGTGTCATTTAGAACTTGTTGAGGTACAATCCCCTTTAATTTTCATATACAGTATCAACAAAATTTGTTATACATAATTTATAACAAAATTATAATTATTTTATATATATTTTTTTGTACACTGAAATTAACTATTTTTTCTTGTTATGAAAAACTGCTTGAATATGTTAATAAATTAACAGCTTGTGTATACTTTAACCCATTGGTATATTGTTAAGTAGAAACTAATTTTCTTCTTTCAGTCAGTGCTCATGACAGTACCTTTAGACCCTGGAGTCATATTTTCATATCCAAGTGCACATCATCTAAAACATTTGGCAACAGCAGATTGATTGTGAACACTCTGAGTTAATACATGAAACCATTTTTTCTTCTTTCAGTCACAGAGACCTTAATCCTTGACTAAAGGATTCCAAAATCAAAAGGGTTCAAGTTATTGTGCTGTAACAGACAATATAACAATGATGATTCCAGTAATCAGAGACTTGCTATCAATAAGGGTTCTGAAAGATGCAATGGACTTACCAGATATTTCAAAAGACACAAGATCCTCAGAGGAGTGTGGTCCTAACTTGGGCTCAGTAGATGGTGGAATGCTAAATTGGATACCTCCTGACAGCAACTCTAATTGTAAGAGTTTCCTCTGGGGGGCAGCTTGCAGCTGGTCTTCATCTGGTGAGGATATTGAATGAAACGTGACAAGCTTAAAAAGATTAACAAAAGAAACCCTAACATATCCCAAATCTTTAATAAACTATGAACTGTACTGAATTTATCCAAATGAGATTAAACCTAATGACCCTATTATAGTCCAAAACTGGGATCATAATTAATGAATGTAAAACAAAATGTGTGATTTTGGGGACATCACAAAAGCTACACAAGTCAGGGAACCTAGAACTCGCTTGCAATAAATAATCATCCATTAGAAAATGTCAAACATGAAAAGCTTGTTTGTGTGTCCTTAGATAATTTATTATGGGATGACCATATAGATAAGCTTTGTAAAACACCATCATCCAAAATTGCCCTACTCAGCAGAAGCAAGAAATATTTACCTATGGAAACTTGCAATCTATACTACAAGTCATATTCTTCCAACAATGGATTATTGTTCAAATGTATGGAGAAAACTGAACTTGACAGGATTTACAAACTTTAGAAATGAGCAGCATGCATAATTATGGATGCTTCTATTGATCATCCCTCAAAGCATTGTTTACAGAATTCGAATGGTTCATAGTATATGACAAGATAGATTTTCACAAGGCAGTTCTTTTATATAAATGTCTACATGGAACTGCATCAGAGTATCTTCAGGCCTTTTATAACACAGTACCAATTGAGATCAATATTACATGGAAAACGAGCACCAAAATCAAGAACAGCAATTTAAAACAAATTTCCTTATTCATGCTTTTCCAACACAATACCAGTGAAGATCAACCTAATGCCAATACCAAGAACAGAACAATTTTAAAAACTTTTCCTTATTTAGGCCTTTTTCAACACAATACCAGTAGAGATCAACCTAATGCCAATACCAAGAACAGAACAATTTTAAAAAAATTTCCTTATTTAAGCCTTTTTCAACACAATACCAGTGGAGATCAACCTAATGCCAATACCAAGAACGGAACAATTTAAAAGGGGCTTCCAATGCTCTAGTACAGTTCTGTGGAACAAGTTTCCACTACATGTAAAATCTGCTCAAAATATTACAGCATTTAAGAAGAGATATCATGAGCATGCATGTATTTCTAATAGATAATGGAATTTAGTATTTTAATACTAAACATGTTAAAATAAACTGTAATTATTGAGAATAGTCCTTGACTAATGAGTCGCCCACTAAAAATAAAACCTGAATGGTAACATTTATACAGTGGAGACCTCATCTCCATTGAAGTTGTAATTTCCTCCTGGCAAATTTTTTGTATAAATGTCATGAATACAAGTCACCTGCTTCCTGCAGTCAACTTCATAACCAAACAATGGTTTTCATTGTTTCAGACTGGAACATATGACAGTGACAGTGACAATGACAACTCAGTGCATGCAAACTAAACTTTGTAAGGAAGTCATTTTTTAGACAAAGGATCATCATGTGAACATTTCTTATCTTACTGTACAGTCAGTGTCAAGGTAACTTTGAGGGTATTGAAACAGATTTCATTTTCTTGATGGTGAGATAGGTAGTGTTACAATAAAAGAAACAAAGTCAACTGTTTTGCCATTGTGACAGTTTGATATTTTTATCTATTTGCTTATGACTGAAATAAAACTGATGAAAAAGTTCTTTTTTGAAAAGAGGTACAAGTTACATAAATTTTCATTTGGGTCAGTGTCATTCAACATTTAAAATTTGTCAAGTTCCAGTTGATGAGTAACAAAGAATAGCAGTATTTTATTCTATTCTACTCAATTTTTAAAATTTATTTTACAACGAGCAGATTAGCTACCTCAAAAGCATGTAGCCTCTAAGTGATGGACATTTCAGGTGGTTAAATGTTATCAAGTCCTAAACAAGTTTTGATAGGAAATGTTAGTTGTTGCTGGTATTTCCATTATGTGTAATTTGGTCTCCCAGGTTTCACATATTTAATTCTTAGGATATGATGTACTGACATACAATGACAAAGTTGAGAAATGTGGTGTTGGAGACTGATATACAAGTACAGACATGGGCACAATCATTCAGTCAGCAGATAAACCAACTTTTTTTGTCTTTTATAATACACTTACACATGTTACAACTTTTTTATGTCACCTTGAATGTGCTTATTATTAAATTCCATATCTAATAACCCCATGAACTTTTTGGGATAATTATTTTGGTAAGAGCCATATGAACTTTGGATCCCTTGTATGGAAAAAAATTAAACTTCAAAAAACCTTTGCTGCTAATCATGAACTACCCCAAATTCTTGAATACCAATTCAACACCTAACTTGCAACAAACTGGGTTGTTTCACTGTATGTAATTTACCTATGCAAACTACTCTAATGAACTCATGGCAACAATCAAATAAACTAATGAACAATCAAATAACAAACTAATGAACTCTCATGGCAACAGTTAAATAACTACTCTAATGAACTTTCTCATGGCAACAGTCAAATAACAGTCAAATAAAAAACTACTCTAATGAACTGGCAACAATCAAATAAACTAATGAACTCTCATGGCAACAGTTAAATAACTACTCTAATGAACTTTCTCATGGCAACAGTCAAATAACAGTCAAATAAAAAACTACTCTATTGAACTCATAAAAACAATCTAATAACAAACTACCCTAATGAACTTTCATGACAAAAGTCAAACAGCAAATCTATGGAATGGTGGATTTATTATTTCTCTTACAGCTTAATCATCTTCCTACAACTTAGGTACAACACTGATATCTAATAATAACAATATTCCTACAAAAAGAAAATTCCAGCAACCCAGGATATAAAAATAAAGTTAACTTGCATCAAAACTGAAGTCGGACTTGGACACTGTTACTGAAGTAAGTAAGTAAGGTCTCTAAGTTGAAACTGCATACAAATAACCTCAATGTTTATATACATGCATGAGTGAATTATTCGGTGACAGAATTTATGTACTACATCAACACATATCAAATGAATTGAATTAATATGAGTATGTTTGATACCAGTATGTGTCAAAACTATATTAGATTTCATAAAGGCCATATTACATTCTTTTCTGCATTTGATGACAGGATGTTCTATGTACTGGACAAAGAAATGCTGATCTGTGACACCAGACATGGCATGATACTGAAAAATGCATAGAGTTACATACCTGTCATAGAGGAACCTGAATTTGATGAGCTAACAGTGTCAGAACTGGGTCTTCTACAGTGCCAGTGTTCCTTTGAATGGGTCAAATTGACTAGAAAAAAAGGTACCACAAACATTAGACTGCAGCTATAGAAACAAAAGGCCCAAGTGGGTCTGAGATCACTCATCAGCATGACATCTACCTAAAAGATGCAAAAGTATTTGGAAGTATTTGGCAAATCTCTTGATACAATCCTTCTATATTTTTTAAAAAGTAATGACAAATTTTTGGCTGATAGATAGCATCCATTTTGCCAAAAAGACCAGCTTTATGTCAGGATGATTTTTCTGAAATTCAGTAAACTACAAATTTGAAATATCATTTAAATGTTTTTCTGATCTATAGTAACAATGGGTTTACTGATTTATGGATCAACATCATTTTTATAAAACTGAAATGCCTTTATACCCTAATGCTTTTATAAATTTTTTTTATACAATTATTCTCATTCTATTTTTGAGAATTTGTTTAAGTTTTAAGTGGTGGCCAAATTTTATGGCAGATTGCTATCATCATACCTATTTGTCAGGATGCTTCCTCTCCAATTTGATCAAATTCTGTTGCACACTTTAAAATTGCAAACATTGGTCAGATAAAGCTTTCTAACAGGGCTCATCATATTTTAGGGACAATCAACCTCATTGGTACAAACTTCAACTGCCTTCATATGAGGACTTCAGATAAATTTGGCAAATTCCATTCAACAGTATTTTAAAAGAAAAGTCTGATTTTCTTTTTTTTATTTCTTTTAGTAATGATGATAATTGTGAACAGCAGTTATTTTTTAAAAGTCTATTTGAGCAAATAGGCCAAATTTTAAAAAAATCCTGTACATGTTTTTAAAAATCTCAGTAACAATGGCCAAATTTATGAAACCCTGCACGTTTTTAAAAGTGGTCTAAAAGTGTTATAGCTTAGAATGGTACTGAGTATTGTCAAACATTTCTACACACTATGAAGGCCTTTATGCTAACATGAAAATAACTGCATACAGACAATGCAGAGTACATGATGGGCAATGGATGATGCAGAATGGTTTACACCAGTGGACATCAAAACTGGTCATTTTTCCAGAGCAATGAATCAGAAAGCAGAGTGAATTAATTGGTGGAAAATAAACCAATAATTTTTGTTTTAATTCTTATCAAAGCTTGAACAAGTTTTAGTCATATTGCCATGATATCTGGTGTGGCCCTTTATAGTGATGTCAAGCACTGGAAAATTGTAACAGCATCATGTACCACCCAGTCACATTATTTAGACACCTGACCAACCAGTCCTAACACTAATCTATTAATCTAACCCCTGGAGGTTTTTGTAGTTTTCTCCTGAAATGGGAGCAGGAAACCCATTTTGGGAGATATTTCTGAATACATCCTAATACATCGACCTCCAAGATATTATCGGTTAACCTAATGCCTATTTGTGTTAAAAACATGGTTTTTCATTTAATCTTTCACCTGAGCATGAGCAGAAGGGTAAAAGTATTTTTAGTTCACTTAATGGACCCTTCATTTTTGTGTCAAGACCAGTCTTTATTCTAAATGCTCATCTTATACATTTTGCAAAGGTTCACCTGTCTGTATGCAATTCAGACCAGTCTTTCTTAAATCTGAGGCCAAAAAGTCTACAATCCAGTCACAAAACCAGATTCTAACCTCAGGCGAAGTTTGGCTAGAAAAAACTCTGGTAAAAAAAAAAAAGAATTCAGAAGTAGGCTACCACCTCTTGCTCTGTAATCACAGCACCAGAGGTTAATTAGTTAATGCAGAGTGCCTAGTGAGTACCATTTTTAAAAGTCTTCGGTATGACTCAGCTGGGATTTCAACCTGTGACCTCCCACATCCGAGGTGGATGCTCTAACCTGTTTGATCACCAGAGCCATAAAAAGGATAAATGCAAATGAAATGATTTTTGTTTTTGTATTTTTAAAGAAAACAAATGAAAGAAAGGAAATTACATTTCATTAGTTGATTAGAAAATTGATTCCTATTGAGATGCTGCTAAAATTTCATGATGGTTGATGGCCTTTTCACATAATCCAGGACAAATTACTTACATTGACAGTGTTTTACACTCTACATCCTGTTGGCATTGAAAATAATGACATGATATTGTGACTAGTGGTGGTATTGTTACAATATTTGTTTACATGAAAAAGAAACAGAACATAATATTTGTATATTTATTGCAACTGATATATTTTTTTAAGTTGTATATGCCCTTTTGTCTTGTGCTCTTTATGCAACTGCATATATTAACACTTACAAATTTATAAAATGCACAAGCATTGGCTTTCCCTCAAACAGTCATGGAAATGGAAAAACAGACAAAAGTAAATGTACTTACATTTTATTCTAAAGGAACAAAAATGAAAGGGAAAGAAGAATGAAAGCAAAAAACAACAAAATAGGATGCATTTTTCTGATAAACAAAAGGTTGAGATGACACCTGAATGTAAATTTGAATATCTATCCAAGGAAACACTTTTTAATTGTAAACTTGACTCCAGTTACCTTGACCTTTGGTCTCCACATTAGAAGAAATATTTTAGATTCCAGATAAACTTCTTTACCATGTTTGATGATAATTAATCCATGATAACTGTAGAAATAATTGCAAAATCTTTTTAACAACTGGCCACCCAACATACATTTAAACAATGGCTCAATGTGACCTCAATATTCAAGATCCTAGACCTGCATCAGGTATTCATATCCTCCTGATGCATTTGTAGGTCAGGCTTCACCATGGTTCATTGGTGAAAGAAATTGCCAGAATGATGGATTCATATTTTTTAACATTTGTTTCTTTTCAAAAGTCATAGCAGTGAAAACAAAGATGAGGTAGGGGCCTAGTGGTCTAAAGCGCTGTCCGTTATGGATCACTGCCATCTCACCTCAGTCTGTGTGGGTTTGAGTCTAGGATTCTGTGAGTGTGGATATGTGAGAAAGCTTGCCAGTAGCTTATCATGGGTAGGTGGTTCTTTCCTCCACCATTAATACTGGCCACCATGAATAACCTATCGTGTGCTGAAAATTGGCATTAAGCCCAACAACAACAAAGATGAGGTACAGGATAAAAACCAATAACATGTACATCTCATACATGCTAACCTACCAGACTACTATTCATTAAAACTTGTTTTGAGACTCAAGAAGCGTGTGTTGAGGTCCCATTGGGAGTTTCTTGTATTTCATGGGTATGCAAACACAAAAATACAACACAATGTTGTTGCTGTTATGGGTAACACCATGTTTTAGCACAAGATAGGCTAAACATGTCAGCCAGTATAACTGGTGGAGGAAGAACCCTGGAAAACCTGGAAAGAACCATAAAAAAACACTGATAATCTCATACATCAATAAAAGTTCCAGATTTGTTGATTGATAAGTGAGTGAAGTGAGAAGTGAAAATTTTTGGCTCATGCAAATTACATGAAGGGTCATGTTGGATCAACACTTCCATCATCTTGACGTTTGGCTCTAAACAGTTGCATTCTATTGAATGATACTGTCCCAACATTCACAATTCTTTATCAAGCTCTCCTGTACATCTTTAGAGGATTTATCTGAAGAAAATTACCCCCGTACAACCCATCCCACCCCACCCCTGCCATTCATTTAAATGGCCAAGCGCTTTCCCCTAACCGAAAGGAAAATGAATCAAACAAAAGTACCAAAGTTCAAAGCAGCAAATGAAATCCCACAATTTTAAGTCTTTCTCCTGTTATGTTCTAATTATTCCTTGACTGCAATGTGTAAGAATGAAGGCACCTGCATAAATACACAGTATTAACAAAAATATGTGAATGCAGACACACTGATGCATGCATGCAATGCCAAATAAAAATGCAAATGTAGACACTGATGCATGCATGCAATTCCCAAATATATGAATGCAGACATTGATGCATGCAGCAATGCCAAAGAAAAATACATGAATACAGACAATGATGCATGCATGCATGCAGTACCAAACAAAATGCATTCTCTGCTTTTCCACCTTTGGAAAGACATGCAATCAGTTCATCAAGGCAGCCACTGTTCTTTTTTCTTACAGTAACCCAAATATATAGTGATACCAAGACAGCAAATGTATTTTAAACTGAATTTTCAACATTAAAATAATTTACTAACTGAAAGAATATGATTCAATGAACATGCCACATGCAAGACTTACTGGAAAAGTCTCTAGAAAGATGAACTGTTCGTCTCTGTCCATGACCCTTAATGGCAACAACATGAGGCAGAGCAAGGAGAAGGGCAAGCGTGTTGGGGAAGCCATAAAGGGCTGGTTTTAGCTCCACACCAGTGTTTTGCTGGTACAGTGCTTCAAAGTGGGCAAGGGAGATCCAGCCATGAGTATGCAGAAGATGGCAGATGTCACATGCCAGAACCTGTAGAGGTGTCAGGCTGATGATAGCAGACTCATCATCTCCAGACACCTGAAAGTAAAACAAAATCAAAGTGAAAGAGACAATCTATCATGTGAATTTATGTGGAATATCCATTTTCTAATCCCCCAAAAGCCTGGATTGGTATTTCCAAGGGAGACAACTCATGAAAGCCAGAATACTTTACCCAGACTGGTTTGCATTTAATTCTACTTGATCTTTTTTATGGTTATGAAATCTCATATCTTTGTCCTGCAGAAACTCAATGTTTACAATGCCTCAATTTAGTCCCAATCAATTACTATACAAGGTATGTTTATGTCATTTTAACACCTTGAATAAAAATGGTTACATTTATGGCACAATGTATATGTAGTACTGTGAATTTAAATATTAATAAATTTTAGAAACTAATAGCTTAACAGATTTCAAGAAAAATGAGCAATGATTCACTTTCCTAAATTTTTCATCACTTTGACAAAGGGGATTAACTGTGACTGGTTCTCAGCAGCAAATGTTATTATCACTACATAATTTAAATTGATATAATAAGGTTCAGTCTCAATCTTATAAATTTGTGGTATTTTGTTTTCTACTAGCAATGTAATTAATATGCCACAATTAATGTAATTTTTCAAATTCTCATTTTTCTTGCATTATCTATCTATAGAATTCACACCCAATGAAATGTCTCATTTTTTCAGACATAGAAATTTTTCTTTTCAAAACATCCTTAAAATTTTCATATAAAATGTTAGTGAAGATCATTTTGCAAAATATAAAAGTATTGCATCGTTTCCAAAAGAAAGTGACTGAAAAAAAAGACATACAATTAAGGATAGTTTTAAAACTGTTGCATTATATCTTTGTATTGAAATATGTATTTTGATGTCTTATAACTGAATCAACAAGAGAAATTCAAAGTTTCAAAAATGCATCAAAATTATACTGATGTACAATTGAGTAAGTCCAGCAACCAATGCATTTTTTGCTAAGTGTCTGTTATATTACTAACTTTTGGCAAGTTTTTTATTGAGGCATCAAATAATGAAACTGAAAATAAAAGAATCACCATTTGAACAAGGAAGAGAGTTCACATTGTAAATGGCGTTGAAGAAACACTGACATGATTTTGATGTCAATTGACCATTGTATTGACATGGATTTCCATGCTAATTGACCATTGTATTTACATGGATTTCCATGCTAATTAACCATTGTATTTACATGGATTTCCATGCTAATTGACCATTGTATTGACATGATTTTTTAAAATTATTATTATGACTTTATTTAAAGAGGGTAACTCAATTAGCTAAGAACTAATCTACCTTGAGGCCCTCATTCAAAGGAATTTATTTATTTTTGCTGCATCTCTGAAGCCATTGTATATACTGGGTTTGGAAAGAGGAAATAGAGTGGGCATTTCTAATCTCAACTGGAATATTATTTCATAGCAAAGTTCCAGAGTATTGGAAACTTTTTTAAAATAATTCCTTATTTGGTTTGGGAGATTTGTAATGTTTGGTAGACATTGATCGCAGGTGGGGAGTATTTCCAGGTAGCCTATACTTGAATAGTGATTGTAAATATTCAGGAGCACTATTATTAGCTATCCTGTACATTAATTTGGCTTTTCTTAAACAGATTCGGTCTTTAATAGGTAGTAGTTTTAACTTACCAGCTAAATTTTCCTTGCTTTCTTTCTGCATTGATATTAACTCAAAAAGCTCTTTTTTGGAGATGTGCCAGCTTTGCTAAGTTTTTATCATTTGAATTACCGTAGTCTAAATAGGGTTGTATGTAACTGTTATAAAATAGTTTTCTGTGCTTTTCAGGGAGAAAGTGTCTTATCCTACTGAGAAGCCATAAACTTGAATTTACTTTTATACTGATATGTTTGATATGTTCAGTCCATGATAAGTTATTATCTACCAAAACACCAAGTAGACTATTGTGACAGACCATTTGCAACCTTTTATCCTTCCATGTCAGACATAGTTCAGCGCTATCAAGTTTTGTTCTTTTTTTCTATGTTGAGATAAGTAATATTTTAGTTTTACCAGTATTAACCACCATGGCATTGCATGTGCACCAGTTTTCTAGTTTGTTTAGGGCATTCTGTAAAGAAATTTCAAGTTCTTGTTTTGTGTTTTGGATGTCTGACAATGTTGTGTCATCTGCATCGAGATCTGTAGATGATACTGAGTCCTTTAATACAAGTGGTAGGTCATTAATAAATAAAATAAACAGTAATGGACCCAGAATTGAGCCTTGTGGTACTCCACATCTAATTGTTTCAGGTTCAGACAGAACATTATTAATATAAGAATGTGTTCTCTCACTTAAGTATGAAGTAAACAATCTAACTGCTTTCATCACATTGGTAGATTTTCAGTTTCTTCAAAAGGATTTAATGATCTACCATGTCAAAAGCTTTCCTGAAATCTACAAATACTGAACCTATTATTATTCTACCTTGATCAAGTGCTTGAAGCCATTTATCAGTTAGGGAGATCAAAGCAGTCTCACATGAGTGTTTCTGTCTAAAGCCTGATTGATTAGGGTATAACAGAAAGTGTTTGGTTAAATATGAATGGAATCATGGACATGCTTTTCAATCAATTTTGACAAGTTTGGTAGTATTGAGATTGGCCGGTAGTTATCAGCATCATCCTTAGGACCAGATTTGTGAATAGGAGTTACTTTTGCAGTTTTCCATATTTTGGGAACAGATGAGGATGCAATACTTAAATTGATTATGAATGTTAAGCTATCTACAATAGCAGAGGCAGAAGATTTAATGAGTTGTGGACCAATCTGATCAAGTCCTGTAGCTTTCTTAGTATCAAGTTCACTGAGATATTTCTTAAGTTTTTTGAGACTGGTGGGATGGAGAAACATACCTCCTTAGAGATTTGGCTGCTGCAGAACTTTTTCAGTTCAATAAAGTTGTTTTCAATCACTGGTTCTTTTAACTTTGTGGTAATGTTGGTGAAAAAATCATTGAAAACATTTGCAATGTCATTGTCATCAGTGACTATGGTGTCATTTACCAGAATATAAGTATTTATTTAATCTTTGTGTATTCCTCCAGTGAGTTCCTTGAAGACTTTCCAAATGCAGTTTTGGATGCTCTTTTTGTTTTCAAACAATGATTGATAATTTTGTTTAGCTTTTTTGATCATATTTGTTATTTTATTTCTCCATACTTTATATTATGCATGGTTTCCCATAGCCTTAAATTGGTCTCTTGTTTTCAAAGCATCAAGGATTTCAGTTGTAAGCCAATTAGGTTGGATTTTATTCTTTACTCTATGTACTACTTTCAGTGGTGCATGCTTAGAGACTACATCCATAAATAAGTCATGTCAATTTCTATGTCAATTGACTGTTGTATTGTTTGCTAATTTGTGTCTGATCTAATCTTGATTGAAAAAAAAATATTTGTTAATTTCAGATAAATTTCCAACTGCAGTACCAAATAATAAAACATGATAAAATAAAAGAAATCATGTAGAAAGGCTGTTAATAATCTTATTTAAAATGGTTAAATGTTTTGTCCTCTAATTTTTATATTTGCCCTTCTAGTGTTATCTTTTTATTAGCAAGAAAATGTGCATAATCTTGGTATTTTTAAAAAACATTTACTGGTGTTTATTAACAGCTGGACAAAGGCACATAATCTAACCAATATCATTAATGAATGACCTGTAATAAAACAAAAAAATTTTCTCATCCTGTAATAATATCTTGGCACACAATCTGAAAACAGCAATCTTGTTGTGCATTGTATACACCATATTGGCCAAATTTTCAAGAGTGTACATGTCCTACTTCTACCTGTTATTATACATTTTACAAAATTTTAAGATCTTTTTGTTTTATATTTTATATTGTTGTACTGGAAGTGTACATTTGCTTGGATGGGATTACCTTTCTAAATTTGAGTGGAATTTACATTTTTATGAGTCCTTTTGTTTTCATCATATAGACACTACTGTGCCAATGCACATGCACACACACATGCACACACACATGCATACACACATGCATGCACACACACATACACACACACACACACTTTATCATGACACCACTAGTTTAATGAATTCAATTCATATATTTTTATGTGCCTCTATTGTTTTCACTTGGAGGTCTTCATGATTAATTTTAAAAACTTCTGCCAAAAAGTGTGACCTTCAGTTCATGGGAACTTTGTAGCTATTTCTCATTATCTATAGTAAGCCCTGTCAGCAATTTCTCATTATCTATAGTAAGCCCTATCAGAATATAACACCTGTGTATCCATCTTTTAAACTTTTATTAAACTTCTGACAGGTGTATAGATGACTGCATCATTACCAGAAATTTCAACAACCCCTCCCATAAAAGATATTTTTGTTAGTTTATTCAATAGTCATACTATTGGGACTAACTACAATCAATCAAGTTCTGAAGGCAGGAAGAGTCATTGCTACATTCAACCATATGAAAAATGTACCCAGAATAGTTTCGATGGAACTTCAAAGAAAACGCATTAGCTTTGATCATTCTGTATAAATACAAAGCAAATAAACCATTTTCAATCAATGTTCAACAATTATTTCATGTTGCCATGGCAATAAAAATGGGCATTTGTTTAGTTCTTCAGTCATCCTTTAGTGGTGACTTCAATAACGCAAGCACTGTTCCAAGAAAGCTGACAAAAATCTTCATTAAAAACAAAGAACATTTTAATAAAGGAATTCAGCACCAAGCTTAAATAAAACAATGGAATCTAATGGATTGGCACATTTTCCAATGTGAAAGACAATTACTGTACTGTGTAGTTAAAAGTTTATGCTTAGAGTTGCTACCAAAGCTGGCATAAAACAAATCTGAAACCATAGACATCTGGCAGTTAACTGAAGATGGGTTAAACTTTTTAATTTGTTCATTTTCATTTCCCTATGAATAACCTCATCCCATTGGAAGCATCATCAAAATGATGGCCATCTCCAGCTGACCAAAATCTATGATATTTTAAATGCATATACATATAGCATGTAAAGAACAACAGCCTTGTGCTCCTGGTAATCATATTGTAATGAACTGTTTAGTGAAAATTGGACAAAATCAAATGAGGACTACAAATTTTTATATACATGTTATTAATAATTCTAATGGGATATGACTAAAACAAATTTTTTAACATGTGATCTATATTCAAATGCATGGATTTTTTAAATACAGATTATGTATAAACAAATGTACATTGTCAATATACAAGTGTATCACAGACTAGTTTATCTAGATTTGAAAAAAGCACATTTTTTGCACTTTTGTTTACACCCCCACATCACCTGCCATATTTTTAGGTAAATGCATCAAATTCTCCAGCTAAGTGACTTGGTTATAACACAGTTCAATATATAACACTCAGGTTCTATGGACCCAACCACCATTTTATAGCTGGGTCACACTGTACCAGTTTTACTACATACATGTCTTCAGTGTGTGTGTCTGTGTGAGTGTCTGTCTAGTCAGTTTTGTTGAGATATGGCAGATGTTTTGATACTTTAAAAAAAAGTAATTGTTAATGGATGTATGATGCACAGCAAGCAAAAGCTTAACTAGTCATGCTGAAAATAAGACATCTGTACAGTATACCAATAAACTGGTCTTTTTTTACCACACATTACTCACATGTGACAACAGTGTTGACTTAGATGTTTTAGATTCCTAAGATGACAATGTCCATTCTATGATCATATGATTTCAGCTATAGATGCATGACCATACATAAAACATGATAGACTTTTAAAGATTAAAAACCATTTAGAAAATAAAATACTTGTAAATACCTGAACATAATCTAGTAATTCCTCTTTTATCTTCTGTACATCCGGATCTACTCCAAAAGCAGATTTATAACGGCTGCATAATTCCACAAAAGGGAGACTACCTCCACTTTCATCCATCAGGAGTTGTAAAACCTGATGAGCAAGAACAGGGATACTGGTTCTGTTTGTAAGGGAAACATACTTCTTGCCATCATAAATCTCAATCTGTAACAAGAACATTGAATAACTGTAAAAGATCCACACATACATTACAGAGATCTTAAACAAAATGCAAAAGAAATACAGTAAAGCCTCAAAACTTAAAACATCAATCTTTTTTAATACTTAATATTTCACTGAAAGATCTTATTAGTTCTGGCTAAACACCTCTATAATACTGAACAAAAATTTAGGTCCATAGTATTTATTTTATTTAAATTTTGTTTCTCTATTTGGAAAGGATGGACACATGGTGGGTTTATATGGTTAGGTCTAACAGAAATCAAGAAATGAACTTGATACTCAAATCTGAACCAGCCAGTAAAACATGAAATAGGTCATAGCAACCCACCTTTGTACTGAGGTGTAGTCAAGATGCATCTCAATCAAATATAGGTCATAGCAACCCACCTTTGTGCTGAGGTATAGTCAAGATGCATCTCAATCAAATATAGGTCATAGCAACCCACCTTTGTACTGGCGGTGTAGGTGTAGTCAAGATGCATCTCAATCAAATATAGGTCATAGCAACCCACCTTTGTAATGATGTGTAGTCAAGATGCATCTCTCAATTAAGTGTCATAATTCCATGTGTAACAGTATGAATACATTGCACAATCATGGGCTACTCTACAGGAATGAACAAAGTTATCCAACTTTAATCCCTCCCCATGGGACAGATGTGTAATACTCCAAACTGTTGCCAAGGAAACTATTGAAAAATGATGCTTTACATTGCATCAGGCTGTACATATGCAGATGATATTATCTGTGTTGATAACACCAATGCTGACACTGGGGAAACACTATAGTTATTTTGTGCTTCACATAACATTTTCAATTTGTTTGATAACAAACTCAAATAAAACTTTGCCATTGGACTGGCCTAGGAATGTTTGTTAATTAGGCATTATGTATTTCCAGGAGGTAACTCAGCTATTAATTTCTAGAAACATCAAAGTGGCATAAAACACTGTTGTTGAAAAAATATAGGATAGATTTTGAGAAAGAAATATATTTCTGTTTATAAATGGTATGAAAAAGCTAGTAAAGCATAACACTGAAGCAAGAGCCAAATCTAGAACTGAACAGGAGACATTTTATGGTTCATTTAATAATCATTTTGTTTACATATTTTATAAAGCTTTGCAAGCTTTTATATTAAATTTCACAAGTATCTGGCTTTTAAGTTGTTCTAAGGAAACAATGTCCAAAAAGAGCCATCATAATTTTGGAATCTCTTACCAATATATATCATTGATCAAACTTGCCCTTTTTTGTCAGCCATTAACTACTTACCCTGAGAAGATGTTTCAGCTTTGAGAGCAACTCTTCTACAGACTTAACATGGAGGTCATTTAGAGGGAGGCAGTAGCCATACTGGAGGGTAAAGTTCAGTGAAATGTCCTCTAGTGGCAAGCAGTTGACATTCTTATGCTTGATGATGGCTGCAATCTGCTCAGCCACCACCTTCCGCAGCTCTGTCTCAGTCAGATGAAGGATCTTTTCTTCACCTTCTTCTTCTTCCACCTGAAGTAAACATATGCATGAATTATTTTGATATGCATGAATTACTTTCATATGCATATGAATTACTTTCATACAGATGAATTACTTTCATATGCATATGAATTACTTTCATACACATGAATTACTTTCATATGCATATGAATTACTTTCATACACATGAATTACTTTCATACAGATGAATTACTTTCATATGCATGAATTACTTTCATACACATGAATTACTTTCATACACATGAATTACTTTCATACACATGAATTACTTTCATATGCATATGAATTACTTTCATACACATGAATTACTTTCATATGCATGAATTACTTTCATATGCATGAATTACTTTCATACACATGAATTACTTTCATATGCATGAATTACTTTCATACACATGAATTACTTTCATATGCATGAATTACTTTCATACACATGAATTACTTTCATATGCATGAATTACTTTCGTACATTAAAAGTGCTTAGAACACATGGTCAAAATAAACTGCAATATAAAGCTTATTATAAGAATACTGAGAGAAAAAGTTAACTGTGTACTTTGACTTTTGGTTTTAATGGCTGTTTACCATTAGGTTGAAGTCTTGGATACAAAATTCAGATCTAACCTCAACCACCCACGGGATGGCTTCAAACAGATCCAGAAGTTTGGTAACTCCATAGTCTGCAACCCGGCACTGGCGTCCAAAATGATGATGGTAGGCCGGGATAAATTTGTTGAAGGGCATCCTGCACTGAGGGTTGTGTTTGAGTAGATCCACAACCTCCAAAGCAAACTGCTTCATTCTCTCCATCTCCTCAGCTGTCTGGTCTGCTGAAACAAGAGCTGCATACTTTGTAAAATTATTCAAAGACTCCTGAAAAGCCATCTTTACTAGTTTAGCTTTGATATGTTTAGAGATTTATAGCTATGCTTAACACCCGTGTCACAGAAATAAAGCAAAATGTAAAATAAAACATTAACTTTATCATGATAGGTATTTTGACTAGCAGTGAATACTGAGCCTATTAGTTCTGTGACATTTCATACAACTGATTCAGTTTTGGGACATTCCATGGAGACCATCAATTTTGTGACATTCCATGGAGCCCATCAAGTTTGTGACATTCCATGGAACCCATCAATTTGTGACATTCCATGGAGCCCATCAAGTTTGTGACATTCCATGGAACCCATCAATTTGTGACATTCCATGGAGCCCATAAATTTTGTTACATTCCATGGAGCCCATCAATTTTGTTACATTCCATGGAGCCCATCAATTTTGTGACATTCCATGGAGCCCATCAAGTTTGTGACATTTTATGGAACCCATCAATTTGTGACATTCCATGGAGCCCATCAATTTTGTGACATTCCATGGAGCCCATCAAGTTTGACATTCCATGGAGCCCATCAATTTTGGGACAATTCATGGAACCCATCAATTTTGGGACATTCCATTGAACTCATCAATTTTGTGACATTTCTTGTAACCCATTAATTTTGGGACATTCCATGGAACCCATCAATTTTGTGACATTCCATGGAACCCATCAAGTTTGCGACATTCCATGGAACCCATCAAGTTTGTGATGTTCCATAGAACCCATCAATTTTGTGACATTCCATGGAACCAATCAGCTTTATGAATTTTCATTACTGAAACTCACAATATGTTCGGATTTCAAATTTAGGAACACTTCATTCCAGCATTTTATGGACATCAGGTAAACAAAAATGTCTTGTTTGTGTATGACACTATGTTGATATAGATTAAAAGTATGTAATTAATATAGTGTGGCAGTTGTTCCAGCACAATGACATTATCCAAATCAAAATAACAATGATCACTTCTAACAATGAAGGATATTAGAATAAAATATTTATTTCAGTACCATAACAGTTGCATTGCAAATTGCAAATGGCTTATTACAATTTGCTGACAGGAATTGGAGACCAAAGATAGGAGAACAAAACATTTATGGCTAAAATCTTCTAAAATGATGTGTGTAAAGTGTGTAATGCTGGATGCATGATAAATTCAGCCTAACATTACTCAGGAAAGCTAAGCCATGATAACTCAGAAGAATAGGACCCATTAATTTTCTAAAATGTTATATAATGTTAGAAATCAAACTCTTTCAAGATCTCATCAATAAAAAAATGCATACCAAATTGGATTGAAATCTGGCAATCTTTCTGAAGGCAATGCTGCAAATACCTAATGCAAAATGATGGATGGATGACCAGGGGGAAAAACTCCTATCAATAATGACAGGCTAATGGAGATCAAACTCATTCAAAACTAAGTCAGATTTCATTAAAATCCAGCAAACATTAGTAATGTTACACTCAGACTGGAATATGTAATCAGGGGATAAAACTCCTGCAATGATGCTATGGAATGCTTAAAACAGAAATTATTGAAGGTCACAAAAAAAATTAAGCCAGATGGAAAAATAGGATGAAATCCAATGAAAATTGATAAAGTTCTGCTTGTGGACCAATGTCAGGAGGAAAGACTATCAAGGGACATAAATAACACCTGTAAATGATGCTATGCAATGCAATGCTAGAAGACAATCACTCAATGAATACATAATATAAATGTGCTTGCCAAATGTGGCTGAAATTCATCATTGGTATAGTTAAGATAAAGAAATTAATAGGAAATGGAACAAACAAGGGCCATAACCATGGTTCATACAACTTTGGAGAGTTTATTTTCAAGGACTTTCGAGAAGTCTTCTAGCATTTCAGTTTTCAAACAGCATATTTGGTCTCTCATTGGAAAGAGAGTATGATGATTAGAATGCCATTTGCAAATGTAATTAGCATTCCACTAGAGTAAAGAGAAAATATAAAAAACAAGATTTCTGAAATTAAAAAGTAATGTACTGTATTCAGTTATATGTTTATTATTCTCAAACAAATTAAAAAATCATTTGGCAAATTCGAGGGTAGTATAACCTGTTATTTTTTAGTTCCATGTAAATTTTGAGGTAACCATTAAAAATGTGTGGATGTTTTTAGAATTTGTTTTAACCATGACAACTCCTAGATTCTGATACAGGGTGAGAACCGCAAACCCCTTTAAACCCTTATAGGTATACAGGTACACACTAAATTTGCTAAAATCCATCAACTCTCTAAAATATTTTCTTGCAGATAACAGTAATTGCTGAATAAAGGATAACTGGATGAATGCATGGATAGCTAGATCAACTGGATGAATGCATGGATAGCTAGATCAACTGGATGAATGCATGGATAGCTAGATCAACTGGATGAATGCATGGATAGCTAGATCAACTGGATGAATGCATGGATAGCTAGATCAACTGGATGAATGCATGGATAGCTAGATCAACTGGATGAATGCATGGATAGCTAGATCAACTGGATGAATGCATGGATAGCTAGATCAACTGGATGAATGCATGGATAGCTAGATCAACTGGATGAATGCATGGATAGCTAGATCAACTGGATGAATGCATGGATAGCTAGATCAACTGGATGAATGCATGGATAGCTAGATCAACTGGATGAATGCATGGATAGCTAGATCAACTGGATGAATGCATGGATAGCTAGATCAACTGGATGAATGCATGGATAGCTAGATCAACTGGATGAATGCATGGATAGCTAGATCAACTGGATGAATGCATGGATAGCTAGATCAACTGGATGAATGCATGGATAGCTAGATCAACTGGATGAATGCATGGATAGCTAGATCAACTGGATGAATGCATGGATAGCTAGATCAACTGGATGAATGCATGGATAGCTAGATCAACTGGATGAATGCATGGATAGCTAGATCAACTGGATGAATGCATGGATAGCTAGATCAATTGGATGAATGCATGGATAGCTAGATCAATTGGATGAATGCATGGATAGCTAGATCAACTGGATGAATCCATGGATAGCTAGATCAACTGGATGAATGCATGGATAGCTAGATCAACTGGATGAATGCATGGATAGCTAGATCAACTGGATGAATGCATGGATAGCTAGATCAATTGGATGAATGCATGGATAGCTAGATCAATTGGATGAATGCATGGATAGCTAGATCAACTGGATGAATGCATGGATAGCTAGATCAATTGGATGAATGCATGGATAGCTAGATCAATTGGATGAATGCATGGATAGCTAGATCAACTGGATGAATGCATGGATAGCTAGATCAACTGGATGAATGCATGGATAGCTAGATCAACTGGATGAATGCATGGATAGCTAGATCAACTGGATGAATGCATGGATAGCTAGATCAACTGGATGAATGCATGGATAGCTAGATCAATTGGATGAATGCATGGATAGCTAGATCAATTGGATGAATGCATGGATAGCTAGATCAACTGGATGAATCCATGGATAGCTAGATCAACTGGATGAATGCATGGATAGCTAGATCAACTGGATGAATGCATGGATAGCTAGATCAACTGGATGAATGCATGGATAGCTAGATCAATTGGATGAATGCATGGATAGCTAGATCAATTGGATGAATGCATGGATAGCTAGATCAACTGGATGAATGCATGGATAGCTAGATCAATTGGATGAATGCATGGATAGCTAGATCAATTGGATGAATGCATGGATAGCTAGATCAACTGGATGAATGCATGGATAGCTAGATCAACTGGATGAATGCATGGATAGCTAGATCAACTGGATGAATGCATGGATAGCTAGATCAACTGGATGAATGCATGGATAGCTAGATCAACTGGATGAATGCATGGATAGCTAGATCAACTGGATGAATGCATGGATAGCTAGATCAACTGGATGAATGCATGGATAGCTAGATCAACTGGATGAATGCATGGATAGCTAGATCAACTGGATGAATGCATGGATAGCTAGATCAACTGGATGAATGCATGGATAGCTAGATCAACTGGATGAATGCATGGATAGCTAGATCAACTGGATGAATGCATGGATAGCTAGATCAACTGGATGAATGCATGGATAGCTAGATCAACTGGATGAATGCATGGATAGCTAGATCAACTGGATGAATGCATGGATAGCTAGATCAACTGGATGCTAGATCAACTGGATGAATGCATGGATAGCTAGATCAACTGGATGAATGCATGGATAGCTAGATCAACTGGATGAATGCATGGATAGCTAGATCAACTGGATGAATATTATTACTACAGGGTTTCCCTGTGATTGCTAATTAGGTCACTTAAGGTTAAAACAATATCAATGCTGTATTTAAAATAATTACAAAGACATTACTAGCAATAATGACAAATGTACAATTATTGTATATAATGACAAAATAAGAGGCTCAAGTTACCATGACATTGTTCATCTGCCTATAAACCAAGTGTAAAAGCAGTTGGTCAAGAAATCTTGGTCACTAGGACCTTTTCTATTGAAATATCTTCCAGTGATGTTCATTGTATATAATGAAAGCATGTGCTTCAAGATGTGCTTCAAGGTCTCTCTAGATTTCATATCTTCACCCATATCTGATGGCACTTCAGCAACATTGTTCCTATATTGAAAGACTGTACCAGAATGCTTTTATCAAGCCTGGTCAAAATCTGTCGAGCTGTTTGCAGAGGGGATATAGTTGTATAAATGTTTTCCAATATTTAGCAAAGACAGCATTAGTTTATGGCAGAACAATCATTTGCACAAATCTGAAAGACATTCAAACTAGGATGACACTTTGTCAAATTTATCAAATTTTGACAAGTGGCTTTCTTAATAAAAAATTGTATTTCTATTTTCAGTAACATCAGCGATATATAATAGCAGATTGGCATGTTTGTAAATTGGTAAAGTTCATTATGTCAGAATACTTACTGTACAATTTGGTCAAATTCTGTGTTGGGATTCTTGAGATGAAGTTATTTACATTTTTTTTTAATATTTTTAAAAACTTACTAGATCTGATGGCAAATTTACTTAATGGCATAAAAGCTGTTACTACATCAATTCTTTCTGTCAAATTTTAGCAAATTTCTGTTCAGCAGTTATTGAGAAGTATTAAAAACCATACTATTTTAGTAAAGACTTGTACTTGATGGTAGAGTGGTATCATTTGTACCAATCTAAAAGTCTTGACAGGATGCATATTGAAAAGTACTTATCAAATTTCATCTGTCAATTTTGGAGAATAAGTCATCAAAAGGTTTCTCTGATTTAAGCAACACTGGCCATGTGTGATGGTGGGTCAGCATTGTTTTGTAGCAAAAGCACTCTTTTCCTGGTTTCTTGACAAATTTTGTCAAATTTTTTTTCAATTATTCTACAATTTGTATAAACTTGAATGATCTTCATTCCATGTATCAACTTTGGTTATATTTGTTTCAGCAGTTTTGGAGAAACAGTCATTTAACGTTTTGCCAGGTTTGATGGCAGACATGCATTTTTTTTTTAATAAATTGAAATGACTTCTATCAAGCTTTATTCAATTATTTTCTTTAGCTTGGAGTACAAGTCATTAATTGTATATATTCACTTAAAAGATGAGCTTAACTGCAAACTGTTACCACATAATGGACTGGCAGATCTGGCTTTGTGCAGTTTATTTGGAGTAAACTGTTGAACAAACTGAGACCCTAATTTGCAGGTGCATTATGATCAGGAATTTTGTTATTGTTTGCAATTGGACTCAACCTGTAAGTGCATATATAGAGTATATTTTTTTAATTTATCGAAAGAGTGGCTGAAATAAGTCACCCATCATTTGTAATAAAATTGAAAATATTTTAATACTAAGGTAAATTCTATGTGTTTTGGTCTTGAACCATTTTTGAGGTTGAAGGTAAATTCTATGTGTTTGGTCTTGAACCATTTTTGAGGTTGAAGGTAAATTCTGTGTGTTTTGGTCTTGAACCATTTTTGAGGTTGAAGGTAAATTCTGTGTGTTTTGGTCTTGAACCATTTTTGGGGATGAAGTTGAATTCTGTTGAGGTTTGGTCTTGAATCATTTTTGAGGTTGAAGGTAAATTCTATGTGTTTTGGTCTTGAACCATTTTTGAGGTTGAAGGTAAATTCTGTGTATTTTGGTCTTGAACCATTTTTGAGGTTGAAGGTAAATTCTATGTGTTTTGGTCTTGAACCATTTTTGAGGTTGAAGGTAAATTCTGTGTGTTATGGTCTTGAACCATTTTTGAGGTTGAAGGTAAATTCTATGTGTTTTGGTCTTGAACCATTTTTGAGGTTGAAGGTAAATTCTATGTGTTTTGGTCTTGAACCATTTTTGAGGTTGAAGGTAAATTCTGTGTGTTTTGGTCTTGAACCATTTTTGAGGATGAAGTTGAATTCTGTTGAGGTTTGGTCAAATAGTTGAGCCATTTTTGAGGCACAAGTTAAGTTTGGTCAAAATCTATTTAGTTATTTTAAAGAAACCATTTAAAGGTTTTTCTATTTTGAGAAATGGTGGCATCATTTAACCAGCAAAATTTATTCAAATTTTAATGGCTTTTATTTCAGGATGGTCTGTGTCAGGTGGCTTAAAATGGTCAGGTGATTTAAAAAAGTTGAAAATAACTGTTGATTGGTTTTTCAATACTCATTAATGCTGGCCATATATATCTGAAGGCAGACTGGCATCAAATGTTAGGTGAGTCCTAATAAATAAACTCAATTACACCATCACCAAAAGCAAACTGACTGGGTCCCTTGCCCTTTAGTGCATGCAATATAAAGAAAAAACAACAAACTACGGTCCTTGGTTAAGAGCTTTAAACTTCAAGACACGGGGAAATAAAATCTTGAAAAGAAGATTCTATCATGGATACTTTACCTCGCTTTGGTATAGAAAGAACTGCATCTGACCCATCTTTTGTGGCCTGTAATGTGTGAAGATTTAAAACAGAACAGTTAGCATCAATAGCATAGAAAACATTCAAGAATTCCATAGAATGCCAGCTCTTGCACGTTTTGCCAAGGCATATACCCAAATACTTACCAACATCACCAGAATAAGAAAAGCAGGTCACACTGACATTAGTGAAAATTTGTCCTTAAAACTTATGATTTATCTGTGGTTCTTATAAGGTATATCACAAAATACAGGGTCCAAAATACTAATAATAAAAGATAAGCTAGATATACAAAAATCGATTAAATATGCAAATTAGGTCAAAATGACATTTAGAATGGTTAAGTTACTTTTATTGATATATTCTCAGACTAGTTTTCATGAGTATCCCAAAAATTGGGTCACATTACTGAGGACTCAATGAACAAACAGCTGACAATACTAAAGTATGAATGTATATGCATATATAAGGTTTAGAAGTGGGATTGTAGAATTGTGACTGTATAATAAGTTTAGGCATTCCTGATAAAGGTATACAAAACTAAGACGAAGGTGAAAGGAAGGTAAATCCCAATAATAATCACTTATGAAGTTTCACAGCTTCTCAGTAAATATGTTACCACCATAATACTCCTTTAATGACATTCAGGAGGGTGCAACTTGTGCCAACTGTTGCAAAAAATATTTCATACCACTTCAATCATCACTTTTGACATACCTGCTTCATTCAGAGGTAAACTAACACACAGGATATATCCATGGCAACATATGTGGCAGGAATTAATAAAAATGACTTTAAACTAGAGGGTAACATAATTAGCTGAAGAACTAATCAACCTTGAGGTCCTCATACAAAGAAATTTATTTATATACAAATGTACACCAATACATGGTAGCAGGTACATGTGTATACACATTATATTTACTTTCTTTTCCTTTCACCAGAAGGACACTAACAGTGTGGTCAATATGCAATTAGTGACAAATGGATGGGTAGTAGATTCAATGATGCCTAAAGGCATTCATGAATACAAATAGTTATTTTTATTGCCATTTTAACTACATCTCTGAAACCACAGGATATACAGGGTCTGG
The DNA here is from genome assembly GCA_016746295.1 of Potamilus streckersoni. Taxonomy (NCBI): domain Eukaryota; kingdom Metazoa; phylum Mollusca; class Bivalvia; order Unionida; family Unionidae; genus Potamilus; species Potamilus streckersoni. The sequence goes on from JAEAOA010001694.1 coordinate 7,053,773, forward strand.
AAGAAAAATAGAATGGGCATTTCTCATCTCAGCTTGAATACTATTCCATAGCAAAGATCAAGAGTATTGGAAACATTTTTTGAACAAATCTTTATTTGTTTTGGGAATTTTATATTGTTTGGTAATCCATAAGCACTTTTTTCCATATGGAATGCAGGTTCATTATAGTCTCATGGAAAATATTCTCTGAATAATTTACTATCTGATTCAAATAGAAATATTGGTGGGAGTTAGAGTACATGTATATGTCAGTGTAGAAGATGTGGGAGGATGAATATATACACATAAATTTGAATATACATGTCAATTTTCTTTAATTTATTTACACAGATGTTTAAAAACGGGCAGACATGACCAAAAAAAGTAGAGAAAATGTAAACATAAAAAATTTAATATCTGGTAGTACAAATTTGAGTGCACTTAATAAACCAACAATTATATGTTGATACTTAATGTCTTAGCTGAAAATGTGACTGAAATCTCATCAAAATCACTGGCATTTTTTCAAAATTCACTCAAATGTCCTTTTTTTGCACTAGAATTTTAGGAGATTTTAACCAAAATTTCTGAAAATGTCTGAAATTTTGTGATTGAAATGTCACTGACTACTAACATTTCTGAAAATATGTGAGAATTTGTGATTGAAATTTCACGTAGGAATTTGTCAAAAATTCTGAAATTATAGTGATATTTTGTTAATTATTATATCACTGACTTTTAATAAAAATATCAATAAGATAATAAAATTTATTTTCTGTTTTTTGTACAATCTTAATGATTTTCAGCAACATTTATATTTCCTTTTTCTGATAGCTGTAATTTTATAGTTCATTTTGGACAACTTCTTTCCACACATTTCCATGTTATATTTCTTTTTCACACTTGTTGTTGTTGTTCTATTTCTGTTTAGCTTCAATTGGATTTAACTTGTTTTCCGTTTTAAATCAGAGTCTTGCTTTCTCTTAACCTGAATCTGATTTTCCTCGAAATGGACCAGTTTTTTTAAAATCTCAGAAACTTTTTTTTATGCAATAATGCTCTATCTGGTCCCATTCTTCAATGAGCTTTTGAATAAGTATTTGTTCCATTTTTGTTATTTAACAGATAATAGCTGTAGTTTTTATTTATATCATCTTTTCAGTATTGCAAAATGCTCAGAACTTGTATTACTTGTGCTTAGCTGGTACATAAATAAAATATATTATTCCAACATTTCTCTATGTTTAAATTAGTTATGAACATTATTAATATATGTCACAATTAACTTAATTATTTCTTGAGCATGGCAAAATATGAAATATTACTTTTTCTACAAATGTCTTTTTTCTCATTTTCAATTTTTACAAATATTATACATGTTAGAGACAAAAATTGAGCTTTTTGGCATAAAGGAAATTCTTTAAGTGATTGAACACTCAATTTAGCTATGCAGTAATTTTGTGATGTAATGGAAGAGTGGGTAAAGATTCCATTTAGTAAAATCCTGGAAAACAAAACAGTGTGCTGATTGCAAAATTAATTAGATACTAACTTAATAGAGCAAGATATTTTATTGCAAGTACTTGTAAATCTTTTTCCAATAATGTATGCACCATCAAATATTATCTCAGTAAATCTTGTAATATTAACTTCTGGCATTAAGTTTATGAAAGAACTTTATATATTTGTTTCAATGACAATCTATTGCCAGGAGAAAAGAAATAATTGTCAGTTATTTAATTACTAAATAAAATTTACAAATATATAGTTTCTGTTTTTCTCAGAGAGAAAAGTGCATCCCATTCTGCCAACATTCTACAAATAAAGAGCTTTGTGAAATTTGCTTGTTTAATAAGAAATCAAATAAAAGCAAGCAAGGTGAAGTGTGGCTTTCTGCAACAGACTTAATTTGGTATTGAGTCATATAAAGAGGCTGGTTTACAAACTGCAAATATATTTTAAAACTGCTGTTAACATACACTTCACTGGTTAACAGGCCTATGTGTAGCACAATAAAGCAGTTATGATTTAGCAGACTGGTTTACAAACTAAATATATATTTTAAAACTGCTGTTAACATACACTTCACTGGTTAACAGGCCTATGTGTAGCACAAAAAAGCAGTTATGATTTAGCAGACTGGTTTACAAACTAAATATATTTTAAAACTGCTGTTAACATACACTTCACTGGTTAACAAGGCTATGTGTAGCACAATAAAGCAGTTATGATTTAGCAGACTGGTTTACAAACTAAATACATTTTAAAACTGCTGTTAACATACACTTCACTGGTTAACAGGCCTATGTGTAGCACAAAAAAGCAGTTATGATTTAGCAGACTGGTTTACAAACTAAATATATTTTAAAACTGCTGTTAACATACACTTCACTGGTTAACAGGCCTATGTGTAGCACAATAAAGCAGTTATGATTTAGCAGACTGGTTTACAAACTAAATATATTTTAAAACTGCTGTTAACATATACTTCACTGGTTAACAGGCCTATGTGTAGCACAAAAAAGCAGTTATGATTTAGCAGACTGGTTTACAAACTAAATATATTTTAAAACTGCTATTAACATACACTTCACTGGTTAACAGGCCTATGTGTAGCACAATAAAGCAGTTATGATTTAGCAGACTGGTTTACAAACTAAATATATTTTAAAACTGCTGTTAACATACACTTCACTGGTTAACAGGCCTATGTGTAGCACAAAAAAGCAGTTATGATTTAGCAGACTGGTTTACAAACTAAATATATTTTAAAACTGCTGTTAACATACACTTCACTGGTTAACAAGCCTATGTGTAGCACAATAAAGCAGTTATGATTTAGCAGACTGGTTTACAAACTAAATACATTTTAAAACTGCTGTTAACATACACTTCACTGGTTAACAGGCCTATGTGTAGCACAAAAAAGCAGTTATGATTTAGCAGACTGGTTTACAAACTAAATATATTTTAAAACTGCTGTTAACATACACTTCACTGGTTAACAGGCCTATGTGTAGCACAATAAAGCAGTTATGATTTAGCAGACTGGTTTACAAACTAAATATATTTTAAAACTGCTGTTAACATACACTTCACTGGTTAACAGGCCTATGTGTAGCACAAAAAAGCAGTTATGATTTAGCAGACTGGTTTACAAACTAAATATATTTTAAAACTGCTGTTAACATACACTTCACTGGTTAACAGGCCTATGTGTAGCACAATAAAGCAGTTATGATTTAGCAGACTGGTTTACAAACTAAATATATTTTAAAACTGCTGTTAACATACACTTCACTGGTTAACAGGCCTATGTGTAGCACAAAAAAGCAGTTATGATTTAGCAGACTGGTTTACAAACTAAATATATTTTAAAACTGCTGTTAACATACACTTCACTGGTTAACAGGCCTATGTGTAGCACAAAAAAGCAGTTATGATTTAGCAGACTGGTTTACAAACTAAATATATTTTAAAACTGCTGTTAACATACACTTCACTAGTTAACAAGCCTAGTGTAGCACACTGCACTGGGTAACTTTGCTACATGCATATTGAAAGGCTAAAAAGCCATACACTCTATGAGGGAAAGGGTTATTTGGCACAATTGATATTAACACCTGCATACAATACATTTCGTCTTGGGCTGCAAATACTTGACTGGGTTGAGTTAGCATCTAAAAAGTCAAACTAGTATCCTTCCATTTACATCTAAAAAATCACAGGGTGAATTCATTTTTCTTCTCCTTGAAAAAAGAGGGTGAAGTTTGCACTTTTTCAGCAACTCAGCCACCCACATTGACTGGTAGCATGACCCTTCATCAAACCTTTTTCATAAGGGTGTGATACTAACAGGTGTGTATAAGCATTGTTTGATGATTATACTTATAAACAGAATTTGAGTAATATACACAAAAAACACAATGTAACAAACATCAATGAAATTTAGGTCACAGTGATGGTGAAGTACTGATCAAGGTGCACCACATTTCATGATTCAACTGAAGAAAAAAACTAGCTAAATTCAAAAGCTTAAGGAAGAATGTAGAACTTGTGTACATGTACAAAATTATCGGCCTAAACCCTTTTGGAAGTAGATGCTTAACTCCTACCTGTTGCCTAGGAAAACAAATTGTTGACATTCAGTGTGGGTGTAGATATATACAGGTTTTCAATACTAAATCTAATGCTGGGAGTAGTACAATAGCTTACCAATACTTCACAGTTAAAAGCTGGGACAAAGTTTCAGTTAGATGATTCAGACAATGTTACCTTGTAACAATGATTTCATAAATGTACTGTTTTGACAAAGCAATAATTTGGATCGCTGGGATTAAAAAAATCAAGGTTCTACACATGATAAATTATACTTCTGTATGATATGTAAATAAAAAAAATAAAAGTCAAAAGTGTAAATCTGAAACTCACAATTATGGTGGAGGGAGGGATATCTGCCAGCATGTCTTCAATGGTACACACTCCATACTCGATAATATCCCAAGGCTTGCCAGTCATTTTTGCTATAAATATAAATATAATAAAAACATTAATGCTGCATGGTACTCTTAAACACCACTTGGTTCTGATTAAAAGTTTTGAGGTAGTGTTGTTAGTGTGATCCTAAAGTTGTATGATTTAATGATTTTTATTTTTAACATAGCTTTAAAAATGTTTTAGTGATATTGCTACAATGTCCTATTGCAACAATATCTGCAGTGTGGCAGTTTATAGTGATATCTTGCACTGGGGCATCATGCTGCAGACTCATAGCATGATGTCCCACCCAGTCACATTATCCTCACACCTGAGGCTGACCAGTCCTAGCACCAACCTATTAATGCTGAGCAACTAGGGAGGCATTAGTACCATTTTTATGTGTCTTTGGTACGCCTCTGCTGGGGTTCAAACCCATGACCTCCTGCATCTTAGACTTATGCTCTAACCACTGGGCCACTGGAGCAGTCTCTGATTTAATGGGATTTACAGGATGGATTAAAGTGAGCAGGATATCAAAATCATGTGGATCATAAATTATTGGGAAAGAACAGAATATACAAGTATGTTGCAATTTTGATGAACAGTGCACAATAATAATAATAATAATAATAATAATAATAATAATAATAATAATAATAATAATAATAATAATGATATTGTGAGGAAGGTATCTGTTCTAAAACCAATTTTAAATTATGTACAGAACCCACTTATGTACAAAGCAAATTTTGACTTTTTGTGGGTGGCCATTATTTACAGGGGTGTATGTGTGTGTGGGGTAAACTAACATGGAATCTTTAACTCTTGGTCACACAAGCAGATTTATTGGGTCTAATATTTAATACTTGCATACTGCTTATCTTCCATTTTGTTGGAGATGTTGATATAAGCCTATGTCCCAAGTCTGATCAAAACTGGTTAAAAAATTAAGCTTCTAGGACAGTAACAATCTCAGTAAATCATTACTTTATCAGTACTCTTGTAGATGTTGATAATCTTCTAAAATCTAAGCCTACAAAAAAAGTTGATCAAAATTAGTTTGAAAAATACAGCTTCTAAAGTACTGTTGTTGTTGTTGTTGTTGGGCTTAATGCCATTTTTTCAGCACACGATAGGCTATACATGGCAACCAGTAATAATGGTGGAGGAAGAAACCGTGAAATCCGTGGAAAGAACCACCAACCCACAAGAAGCTGCTAGCAAACTTTCTCACATATCCACATTCGCCAAATCTTGAACCAACACAGAGGTGAGATTGCAGTAATCCATAATGGAGAGTGCTTTAGACCACTTGGCCACTTGGAACCCAGTTTCTAAAGTGTTAAAAAGTTCAGTGAATCTGATACCACATCACCTCATCAATATGTGTGAATGAGGCATAATGTCAAATATGTTGACAATTTAGGCCTTTATGCCAAGTTTGATCACAATTTGTTCCAAAATGCAGTTTCTTGTATGAGCAGTTTTGTCACTCACTTGTAAGACCACCTGATTAATATTGGTCATCAAATTTGTCTAAGATTTTTATGATATAATCATACATACAAAGTTTAATCAAAGGATGATCATAAATATGGCATCTAAAGTGGTAACAAGTAAGTGTTGACAGATGCACACTGGATGATATGGGTCCAAGCCACGAGTTTGCTTCGCCTTTGACAGGGTGAGCTAAAAGTGAATCTGATGTAGAATTGGATTCAAATTGTTTCTAGGCTCATACAAAAAAAATTGTGTCTAGGCTCATACAAAAGTAACAAAGAAAAGAGTAAAGCCAACAAGCTTTGTAAACTTAACAAAATTTATTTCCCTAGAAAGTAGGGTAAAAATATGCAAAAGGACTTACAGTTTGTGAATCTAATACAAAAATTAATCCAATAATTAAAAATACAAGTCCTATTACTAAAAATTTCTAAATGAATTGAAGTTCAAATCCCAATGAAGTTCCAAGATGGAAAGCGATGAAGTCTTCTATAACCTATTACATGTTGTTATGTCAACAGTTCCTTGTTTTCACTAAAAATAATATTTCAGCTTTAGAATTCAGAAAAATTTCCAATAAATGTCTTTGTCCAAAAATTCTGATGAGCACTAGATATTTCCAGGAAATTTAGATTATTTGAAATAAACTCAACTCAAACTGGTCACAACATAAAATACTTTTGAGCTCTGAAGATATGAATTAAGACTAAATTAAATCACTATAAAACAGTTTTAAACAATTTTAGATCATGTGTTGGGGTCATGTGGTCACATAGTTTGAATGACAGTAATACCACAAGCCAGATGTCATATGCCATGGATGAATTTGATTCAACTGAAGAAATCTATATGATTTAATAAAAATAAAAAAAAATTGTTTACTTATAACTGACATGCAAGTCATGTATGACCTTGATTATGACCAATAATTTTCATTCTAGGAAAGATTTTTTAAAAAAAGTTGTTTACCAGTTCTGAATCAAGGTCAGGAACTAGGTCAGCTAAAATACAATGTAGCAATACTGGTTATTTACAAGGTCAAAGCAGAACTAAGTGAATTTTCTGAAAAAAATGTCAAATCCAGTGAATAAAGTTATTACAATAACATGTAATGAAATAAAAATAAAATAAAGAATTTAAAACACAATTAAATTACATATACATAACAAATGTACAGTTGATGCTTGCTATATGCCAATTTATGCAGCTTCACTTTAATGCAATTTGTTTGAAAATTATGCATTCAGTTTTACTTGAAAACTTGCCCAAGAATTTCATTAAAATACTATTTTATGGAATAAATACTTTAATTTGATGCCAATTTGGATTTGTGTCATAACCTCAGGAATGCATCTGTCATAAATACAGCATCACCTTTATAAGAAAAATAATTACATCAATTTCTATGCTTTCCCTATAAACTGGAAATTATTGGGATTACAAGTTTATCTAGCACTGTAAATTGAGTAAATAGACAGGATTCCTCTCCTCTTCCCCTCTAAATTAACTGTGCTAAAACATTTTCACATGTATGGTATCATTTATATTAAACAAAAGTAGTAAGTAAAATCTAAATTACACTTACAAATAGCCTCTGGTAGACAAGACAAATTGATCTGTCTTCCATTGATGGTTTTTAAAAGACGGAGAACATCTGTGGTAAATCTACGGACCTGTGCTCTGTGAGTCAGCATTAAAACTTTCCTATCTCCAGTTCCAAGAATCTGCAATTGTATCACAAACTTTATTTGCCTTTCTGAGATATGCATGGAAGAACTTAACGTCATTATTTTGCATTTTACTAATCATATGAAATTTCACACACAATCTTGTAATGATTTTATAGTGACAAAAAACTAAAGCTAACATTTCATGAACTTTTGCATATATTTAACCTTTATGACATATTTGACCTTTATGAACACAGAACTAATGCACTGTTATACTTTTTATCATTATAAAATTTATGGTATAACATTTGTTGAACACAATTAAGATTCTAAAGCTAAAGTTTCCACTATTGGGACATTTCCAGCAAGTTGTCACAAGTGGGCTATCATAACTATACCATCACTGATACACAATTTAATAAACAAATTTTTATCATTACTTGTGTTATGACTCAATATACCTTTTGTTCATCCTGTCTTCATTCTGTATCAAACCATCAAGCTTTATGACTCTACATGCAATTGTGTCATAGTGAGATAAATGTAAAATGTTAATGAAGCCTGTTAGAAAATTGACCACAATGTCCATACTTTGTATGGTATATGAAGTTTTATTTTGTGCTCTATTCAAATTCAGCATAGAGTAGGCTTTTGTTCTTCTTTGTTTAAAAGATCAGAAGAATCTCTGCTTCACATGCATAAATGAAAAGACTGGTCATCTACCTGAAGAACATGTGGGATGGCTTCAAATAGTTCCATCAATTTATTGTAACCATAATCAGCCACACGGCACTGTCGCCCAAAGTGGTGGTGGTAGGTGGGTATAAACCTGCTGACAGGCATACGGCACTGGGGGGCATGTCTTAGTAGGTCCACCATTTCTCGACTCAGCTGATTCAGTTGCTGATTTAATAAGGGGGTGGCACTCGACCGTCCAAACTCTGCTCATAAAAAAAGATTGGTATATACAGACAAATAGAATGTTTTTGTCTTATTGTATCTCATCAAACCAAGGTGTTTAAATCCGAGTAAATATGACCCAGCAAAACAACAAAAAAACAATAATTCTTATTTTAGGATCAACATGAACATCAATCTATTTAAACAATATTGCTTGATCTTGAGTGGAGGAAAGTTGTTGGAAGATATTTATCTTTAAATTCAAATGGTGGCATATTTAAAAAATACTTATGATGGGACACATCGATATTATTTTTAATGCAGTTTTTATGATAATTTTATTTGGGTTATACCTACTTGCAATTATGACTTATCTCTTTTCCTGGTGCTTATTCCCAGTCCAAGATGAAAATTCCCTCCTCCAAATTGTAATTGGAGGTCTATAAAAATAATATGGTTCCAGTCTGAGATTTTAGTCACTTTTCATTATTTGGACCATCAATTACCTTTGACTTGGACCAAGACTCAAGGACATCAAAATTGGGAAAGAGAAGGCAATCCAGAAAAAAATAGCAGGTAAGTATTAGTTTTAGATTACTTGAAATTAAAATTAGGTTTTCTTCAAAAATGTACATTCTGAAAGAAACAAAACATCACTTGCTATCATTATTTTGCTGAATTTGTCAGCTAGGAGTGAAGCAATTGGGATAAAAAAAAATAGCTGTCATGCAAACTTAACATTTCTTCTCAGCTGGATGCTATTAAGGACTGGAAGATGATTGGACAACTGAACAACTAGGCCTAATGTATAGATGCCATCACACTGGTGATCCATTAAATGATGCAATATGAAAACCAAAATGTGGATGCCAAAAGGGGACTTCTTCCAAAGAGGAATGATTAAAGATGTAGCAACATCCCTAAGCTTCTGATGGAAAAAGATCTCTCTCAGCATGATTTAGAGGCTTTATTACAACCAGATTAATCCACCTACATATGGTGGCCATCAGAAATGCAGACTGATTCATAGTTGTCTTGATTGGCTGTGTCCCATCATTAGTATTTTTTAAATATCTCACCATTTGAATTTAAAGATAAATATCTTCCAATAACTTACCTCCACTCAAGATCAAACAATATTGTTTGAATAGATTGATGTTCATGTTGATCATAAATTAATAATTATTATTATTATTGTTGGTTTTGTTGTTTTGTTGGCTCATTCTGCAAGCAGATCTGGGTCTGTGCAGTTAGGAGTAAACAAAAGAACCAAAAAATACATCCTGATCTGCAGGTACATAAGGTTTTGGCATACCAGGATCTTTGTTGATTGCAGTTTTACTTGACTTATAAATAAGTATATACTGTAGTTACTTTGACCTTGACTTTTGAGAGCTAAATGATACAAGCTGCACAAAACTGAATTATGGAGTTGTTGCATGAACTATTTTAATGAATTTATGTTTTACAGCAATCCTAAAGCTTTTCTATACTTCCTTGGAGAGCTACACTAATACTAGAGGTAACATCATGTTATCAAATGATGTTGCTGGTGGTCAGATACAGAAGTCTGAACAAGGGGTTTCATCATATTCTCTAGCCATTTGTGAAAAATAAGTAGAGATTGTTTATCTTCTTAGTTCCATCATTAGTAGGATTATCTAAATATATTTTAATTAGGCAAGCAAAATAATCTTTGTGCCTTAATACTGCAAATTTATTTATTTTCATATGAAACCATAATCTGGATTTTGTTTACAATGATCCTATTTTTTAAAATTGTTACTATTATTCCAAAAGACAGTAATTTAAGTTATTTCAGTAATGCTGATGTGGTCTTAAATCAAAATGGTTGGCATGTATGCTCTTGGCTGGTGTTAATACACCCATTCACAGTTCATTTTATTACCCTTCACACACATGATATCAAACTGTTATGACTGGCCTTAAAACCCTGAAATCTTGAGCTTGAATCCTGAAACTACAAGTCTTATAGCTATAAGTTCGAGATACATACCATATACACCTGCCTTAGTAAGACAAGTCTGACTGCAAACTGCACAGACCCAGATCTGCCATCACATAATGCTAAAGCAGTTTTGGGTCTGTGCAGTTTGTTAGGAGTAATCAGTATAACATAGACCCTGATCTACAAGCACAATATGATAAGGCAGATCAGGATTTTTGTTGTTTGCAGTTTAACTCTTGTATGTGAGCATTTACACTATCACTGTACTTGGTCTTGTAGTTTTTCCTATGTGCTACATCACAGCATCATTTTATCATGTATGCATAGTTATCTATGTTACATACAAACACTGAACTTCCAGATGAATGGCCTCATTTTTCACATTTTTTCAGTTTCATTAGAACTGTGACAGTCTGTATTAGTAACATATTAAGTCTAAATCCAGAACCATTTCACAATCTCTGAAAATGAAAGAATTGCTCTTTCATGAAATTTGGTTTCTCTAGAATGAAAACTTTTGGATGGAGCAATGTTCCAGACAAATGTGTGGTATGACAATTCCTTAAAGTGTATATGCTTTATTCTCATACTTTCCGGGAATTATGAAACAATCTTTATTACTAATTGACAATGTACTGTAGTTGAAACTCACCGATAGTGGTAGGTAGTTTGTTCTCAGCCCAGCGTACCTTCTTGACACCAGTGCTGGAGACCTCAATCTGGATTCCAGGGACACAGCTGATGAGGTGCTCAAGTGGCACACCTGACTCACACTCTAACAGAGGACACACCTCAGCTGTGTAACATGCTGGGAAACTGACAAAACAGATGAAACACTGCTTAGAGATAAAAAAATCAATGTTATTTATCAAACAAACATGTACTTGTTTGTTTGACTCAATAAATAAATGACTTTCCTTACAAAAATGCCAAGTTTTCTACATAATTTAATTCCAATTAAAGCAGCAGGTGCTAGCAAAGCTGTTGTATAAAAAGCATCAGACTAATACACAGGCAATCTATTTTTGATTAACTGGTAAAAAATTAATGAAAAAATACTCTGATAAGTACATCTATCTATTCATATATTATCTCACTTTGGGGGAGGGGCAAAATAGCAAAAGCAGTACATGCACATATAGAAGAATATTCTACACAACTGGTCCCATAAAGATGCTTTGCTCAATACTTCATCATGGAATTCTATTGCAAGAGTTCAATATATCTGTTTCATAATTTTTCTTTAAACTGTTTTAGACTATATCTATGTCAGGTCTCAAAAAATAACTATTGGCAATATTAACTCAAAGTATTTTTTATCAGGTTACTTAAAATATTGTATTTACCATATATGTTTTAGCATCATATTTGTTTGGTCACCATAAATAAATGTGTAAAGTAATTTTTTTGTGCACTATGTTCAGGAACACATTTTTATCTGCTCATAACCTGTAGATACATTAATGTGTCCAGACATTTGTTACATCAAGCAGAAACATCTCTTCTTAGCTGAATTTACAGTGTTACTTGTCAGAACTTGTTGCATGTGGCTTGTTATATATTGGGGGCACTCTGTACAATTTTAACAATTTTAATTGCTTTTTGTTTGGGGATTTATGTTGTGATACTTAATTCTCTTTCTCCCAATACTACCTGTACCTATCAAATTCTTAGTTACCTATAGTAGGTCAATTTCTGAGTGCAGCTCCATAGTTGCACTTTGATTGGTATATGCAGCTCCATAGTTAGTTGCAGTCCCTGTTGCAACACCATAGTTGCACCTTGATTAGAATATGTAGCTCCATAGCTAGTTGCAGCCCCTGTTGCAACACCATAGTTGCACCTTGATTGGTAAAGCAGCTTCATAGCTAGTTGCACAGGTGCAGCTTCCTAACCAATCACACCATACTCTACTATATTATTCTTAGTCTGTATGCATATGTATATTGTTGTATGCTTATAAGTTAGATACTTCTAACCTGCCGATTGTATGCCACAGAGTTGCTCCCAATATATGCCAAAGTTGTAAATAGATGGATATATCAATTATATAGTTGAAATAAATATTTTAGACTATTTCTATTCTTGTCGTGTATTGTGTAAATGGAAGTCAAATGGTATTGATGTTTACATAATACAAATTGCTCAGTTGTTTTATCACTAGTTCACTCAAATAGTTTAATTGATGAGTCACTATATGATGTATATGTATGATGTACACAGGTTTCTATTTATATACAGAAATGTGGGGGTCCTTGTCTTGCATGGGGGTCACAAACCATTAGTTCCTGTGTACATTTGATGCTCCAGTCATTAGCCACCATCCCCACCTCCAACCTCTTACTGGATTTTGATTTTGCATATATGCAGCTCCATATTTAGTTGCACCCTTGTAATCCATTCCTATGTGCAACTCCTTAGCAAGTTGCATGCTCAGAGTTAATTTCCTTTTTGCACTTTGATTGGTTTATGTAGCTCCATAGATAGTTGCAGTCCTTTTGCAACTCCATTGTTAGCTGCACCATAATAGGTCTATGCAACTCCATAGCTAGTTGCAGTCCCTGTTGCAGCTCTATAGCTAGTTGCAGTCCCTGTTGCAGCTCTATAGCTAGTTGCAGTTCCTGTTGCAACTCCATAGCTAGTTGCAGTCCCTGTTGCAGCTCTATAGCTAGTTGCAGTTCCTGTTGCAACTCCATAGCTAGTTGCAGTCCCTGTTGCAGCTCTATAGCTAGTTGCAGTTCCTGTTGCAACTCCATAGTTAGTTGCAGTCCCTGTTGCAGCTCTATAGCTAGTTGCAGTTCCTGTTGCAACTCCATAGTTAGTTGCAGTCCTTGTTGCAACACCAGTTGTGCCATGATTGGTATATATAGCTCCATAAGGGGATTCATGTCATGATACTTTATTCTCTTGCCCCCAATCAGATCCTTAGTTACTTGTATTAGGTCAATTTCTGAATGCAGCTCCATAGTTGCACCTTGATTGGTCTATGCATCTCCATAGCTAGTTGTAGTCCCTGTTGCAGCTCTATAGTTGCACCATAATAGGTCTATGCAGCTCCATATCTAGTTGCAGTCCCTGTTGCAGCTCTATAGTTAGTTGCACCTTGATTGGTATAATCAGCTCCATAGCTCGTTGCAGCCCCTGTTGCAACTCCATATTTGTACCATAATAGGTCTATGCAGCTCCATAGCTAGTTGCAGTCCCTGTTGCAACACCATAGTTGCACCATGATTGGTAAATGCAGCTCCATAGCTAGTTAAACAGATGCAGCTTCTTAGCCAATTGCACTATACTCTTATTTTTAGTCTATATGCATATGTATATTGTTGTTGTATGCTTATATGTTAAATGCTTCTAACTTGCTGATTGTATGCCACAGAGTTGATTTCAATATATACCAAAGTTGTAAATAGATGGATATATCAATTATATAGTTGAAAATAAATATTTTAGACTATTTCCATTCTTGTTGTGTATTGTGTAAACAGGTTATAAGCTGTAGTAAACCTTTTAAATCATCCAAAAAGTACATGTTGGAAAATGCACTTTAGCTGAAATTTAATTTTAAAAAATATACTATGTATTTGAAATAAAACTATTTCACTCACTGCAGCATCATGTTATCAAACCAACCATTCTCTTGCACACATATGATCCAGTCTTTTAGTGCATGATATTGTATTAGCTTTATTTATTTATATTTATTTATTTATTTATTATTCTTTCTTTCTTATGCTGGGAAAAATTATGACTGTAAAGAATTTTCAAGAATTCCAGTAAAGACCATATCTTCCTCTTAACTGCTGATTGCCTATTCATTATTAAAATTTAAATGATATTTATTGTCCTTTGGACATTTTTGGTGAGTAAAGAATGTCTTTCCTTGTGAAAATCTCTTGTGTGTATGCATGTATGATTTTGATTTGCAACATAGCTTTAAAAAATTTTCAGTCATATCACTACAATGTCTGCAGTGTTACAGTTTATAGTGATATCTAGCACTGGAGCTGACATGTGGCATGATGTCCTAATCAGTCACATTTTTCTGACACCAGGCTGATCAGTCCTAACACTAACTTCTTAATGCTGAGTGCCAAGCAAGGCAGCTGTTAGTACCATTTTTAAAAGTCTTTGGTTTGACTTGACCTGGGTTGGAACCAGCAACCTCACTCATCTGAAGCAGATACTCTAACCACTATGCCACCAGAGCGTCAACCCATCTTGCCAACAATCAACTGGTTTTGTCTCCAGATGATGGGTATCTCTTACATATATTATTGCTTATTCCACACAGTATCACAAATTTTATTCCATCTAATTCAGCAAAAGCTTGTGTAACTCATTAAATATAGCTAAGAGTACCTATATTATTCTAAATACTTCACATGAAATGATTTAGATAATTTTAGCTACATTTAATGATGCTGAAAAGCACAATTTCTGAGTTTGAAATATGAAAATTCAACTACAATCTATTTGTCCAGGGAAAAGTAACCTTGTAGAAGTTGCATGTCAACAAGAACAAACATCAGCCTCATTACATAAATGGCAATAATGTTTCTATAAGCACATTACATACATGGGGATTATAACTAGGTTTCCATGCCCACATTACAACATTACATGGGAATAATAACAAGGGCTCCATGACTACATTACCACATTACAAACATGGGGAAAATAAGATTTCCATGCCCATATTACCATATTACATACATGTCATAATAACAAGGTTTCCATTATATTACATACATGAGTGTGATAAAGGCTCCATGACCACAATACCACATTTCATACATGGGGATAATACCAATAAGGTTTCCATGCCACATTACATACAATTAGCAATAACAGGGCTTCCATAATCAAATTACATACATGGGTATAATAAGGCTTCCATGATCACATTACATATATGGCAATAACAATGGCTCCATGACCACATTACATACATGGGAAGAATAACAATGAGGTTTCCATGTCCACATAACATACATGGGAATAAGGTTTCCATAACCACATTTCATTAATGGGGACAACAAGATTTCCATGATCACATCACATACATGGAGTGAATAACCAAGTTTCCATGACAACATTACATACAATGTGACAATAACAAAGTTTCTATGCCCACATTAGATACATGGGGATAATAAAGTTTCCATTACCACAGGTTTCATACATGGGCAGTAATTATTTTACATATAATTTTTCATACGCTGAAATTTATAATTATTTTTTCCTGTACAAAAAATATCAAATACGGTATTATTTCACAAAACTTTGACAGTCCTAACACAATAGTCTTCTAGTTGGGAACCCATGTCTTGCCTACCTTCAGGCAGACATATCTCAAAGTCATTCCAATACATGTGTGTGGTGCATTCTGTCCATGTGAGAAACATGAATTGTTTACGATGATCAATGTAATTGTATGCACTTTACAAAAAAGTGATGTTCATTCTTTTTCATTGTAAACTTTATAAAAATGTTGACATTTTAGATGAAATTGTGCTACAATATATTTGTATTCTTACTGGCAACAGCTTTACAGGTGTAAACAACCACTAGACAACGCATGTCCAAAATTAATCGAAAAATTCCATTTACCACGATAATATAGCGCTGGATTATATTGCACATTTTATTCCATCTGTAAATCAGCAAATGCTCAGGTAATTCATTAAATGTGACTAAAATAACCCGTTTCATTTTAAATACTTCATGTGAAATGAAGTAGATACTTTTAACTACATTTAATGATGCTGTAAAGCAAATTTGAGTTTCAAATAGGATAAAATTCACAATGCTGTAAGGAATGAACTATACAAAATGAAACTTTGATCTTCATTGGTCTCAGTTGAAAGAGACACCTGCAGCTAAGAATCTTAACATTCATTTTCTTTTTTATGGTATACCCTGTTATAGTAAAGTTTAATTTTAGCTCATTTTGTTGACCCTTTACTTTTCACAATTCATCCCAAGCTTTATAAGAAAATGATCCATCCATACAATTTCTGAAAAAATTCATTGTAGTCACACATAATCATTTCAGAGAGTCCAGTGATTGGTTCAAAATAACAAGATTCCTGAGGAAAGCCCTATCATCCAGCCAATGAAATTGATTCTCATGTAATCATCAAAAGATATTGACTAAACCAGAACTATTTGCTTTCATTGGTTTTATCCATAGAAAATGCAGCAGGTTTCAGTGCTAATTGAAAAAATTTCAGCAATGCACCCATATGGTACTTAAGGTAAGTATAAATGTTGCTTATGTAAGCATCACTCCGAAAAAAAAGCAGGAATAACTGCCTTTTCAAGTTAAAAGGCCACAATATACTTGTCTGTGAACAAGTAGCCTTGCAAAAGTTACTGTCCATGTGAACAAATATCAGCATTGGACAATACAGACATTGGATTTCTGCATCCCCACTACAAGCATCCACATATATACATACAGACCTGATGTTTAATATTCGTTTCTACATTATTCAAAGAACAAATTTTTTCATTATGACATACTAATTTTACCTCATAAGTGGCATGTCTCCATTGTGAGAGAGCATGAGTGAGTGAACCTGGGCAGCAAAGGTCTTGAGATGGAGAAAGACATTGGGCAGCATGGAGCAGTTCAGAGCCTCTGCATAGGCAGCACTGTTCTCTGGGCAATGGATGAGGCAAACAGCATTCTCCAAAATCTCCTGTACCAACATCAGGGAGTACAAACTATCAGTTTTGTTATTATCACAACAGGAAATAAAAAGCTGACAACAAAGATTAAAATGACTGCACTATACAATCTTTTGTTTTTTCAAGCACACAAAAAATATTTATGGAAATTCAATTGATACCGTTACAGTTTAAGGAGGAAACAATGCTTTTAGAAATTCATAAATTTCTCAATAACAAGTTCTCTATGTAACAGGGTATGATACCATGCCTAAAATGCATCAATCAGACGCATAACCCATGCAAAAATTCTACAGAAAGGGAAGTATATGACACATAATGAAAATAGCATGCAAACTGAACAAGGAATTATTGATTTAATAAATGATATAAAAATAAAAGCACAATACTTCTTGATGAAAGACAAAAAATAAAATAGGATTCAAATTTAAGAGGCAAACTGGAAGGAATGTGATTATACAATTTTTCAAATATGCATTAACTGACAGGATATGACTTAAAAAAGTATAGACCCTCTAATGAACTGATGCCCTATTGGCCAAAATTTCAATAAAAATATATCTTTTTAATTGCTGATTTGTAAAAGTATCTCTGATAGTCATGATCATAGAGATTTTCAAATTAGCTGCTGTGATGATTGTACTGTTTGGGACTGGTTTCATTTTCATTAGAAGTCTCTTGGTAAAAATTATTAAAATGGTGTACTGACAATGATTTTAATGATGGCCGCCTTGGTAGCTATAATGGACATACAACTTGCACCAGGCTTGTTTATCACCAACTGTGTGGTTATTGTTTTCTTGCAAATACCATGCTTGAAAGAGAAACTGGAATGCAAAAATTATTGTGCATTTGTCTAATCTATGATGTCTCTACAGTCATAAACATTGCTGTCTTTACTCTTTGTTCTTGGATACCACAATAATAACCATTTTTATATCCCAAAACTTAGCTACAAAGAAAGCTGTCTGAAATAGGAGTGGGGCACAATCAACTATTTAATGGATGGGTTCAGCCAATAAATTATTGTTCTTGCAAAAAGTACATCATTTATACAGTTCATTTTCAATATACTAATAATGGTTTGTGCAGTTGGAAGAGGGAAGAGATTATGCTAAAGTTTTGTCAAGAATTTTTCTTTTGGACACTAAACTTTTATTCCACGAGTCACTTTGTTCAACACAGTATAAATAGGTACAAATCAGCAGAAGTGAAAAAGAATAATGTTCATGAAAGAATGGTTGCTACTCCATCTGGCAAACTTGTTACCCATGTTGTATGCCATTTTAATCCATTTCTAATCCAACTGTCACCTAACATTGTCATCTTGTTTCCATTTCAAATCAAATAGAATCTTTTGATGTAAAAATGAAAGCAAATTATTTCCTAGAACAGTCCATTTTCAACTATCATCTGCATTCCATATTTGCAATGTTTTAATGTTTCTATTTTTAATAAGTTGTAGCTTTTATATGTAAATGATCACAAGTCCCAAATTTTCAGAAATTTATGGAATTATTCAAAACTAATCTACAATAGTGATTTACATTACATCAGCTGTCTGAAGAAAATAGACTCACCCAGGCAAATATGGTAACCATGTTAGGAAAGAAGCTTCAATTTGGTTTTAAATTTTAATTATGACAATATTAGAAACCCCATTGCAATGATCTGGTCTAATATTATAAATTGATGAATGAAAGACTATTTTGCTTATCTTTTATATCCCTGATGATTTTATTTTCTAAATCTGTAGGAAAGTAACACTGCCAGAAGGTTAGATGTTTTATGACTGATTCACAATATCTACAAGGCACATACATTCACTATTTTTATAAAACATTTTATAATTTAAATAGGGCATCATAAAAGGGACTGATGATTGCAATTATAAAAGGAACTTACAAGAGAATGGTGATTGCAACTATAAAAGGGACTTACAAGGGACTGATGATTGCAATTATAAAAGGGACAAGGTACTGATGATTGCAATATAAAAGGGACTTACAAAGTACTAACGATTGCAATTATAAAAGGGCTTACAAGGGACTGATCATTGAAATTATAAAAGGGACTTACAAGGTACTGATGATTGCAATTATAAAAGGAACTTGCAAGGGACTGATGATTGCAATCAAAAAAGGAACTTACAATGGACTGATGATTGCAATTATAAAAGGGACTTACAAGGTACTGATGATTGCAATCAAAAAAGGAACTTACAAGGGACTGATGATTGCAATTATAAAAGGGACTTACAAGGTACTAATGATTGCAATTATAAAGGGACTTACAAGGGACTGATGATTGCAACTATAAAAGGGACTTACAAGGTACTGATGATTGCAATTATAAAAGGGACTTACAAGATACTGATGATTGCAATTATAAAAGGGACTTACAAGGTACTGATGATTGCAATTATAAAAGGGACTTACAAGGTACTGATGATTGCAATTACAAAAGGGACTTACAAGGTACTGATGATTGCAATTACAAAAGGGACTTACAAGTGACTGACAATTGTAATTACACAGCTTGCATATTGTAGTCAAATGAATTTCAACAATAATTAAACAATATTAGAAATTATGTTTAGCCACACTTATTTTATCAATTTATCTTTATTTACTTATTTATGTACTTCTTATTTAACGATAAAATTAAATTTTAAAACTGATTACCACAACTAAACCATGCATCTTTCTTCAAGCATAATGATGATACTAAACTTAACACCTATATGTGCTAAAATTTAAGAAATATAAGTTATCAGACATTCTTACAAATTATAATTATTCAGGTAAAAGTTTATTCTAACAAAAGGCCCAAAATATTATCTCCTCTCCTGCTCATAACTTAAGTCCTCAGATATCTTTACATGTTTACCAACAGTCACATGGCTTTCATGCAAATTGAAATTACAAGTCATGTGTACTTTTTTTCAAGGCAATGGATTTGTATACTATTGCTAATTTAATATGGAAATGTTCAAGAAAAGCATATTGTGGTCAATTCATTTTTCTTCATAAAAACTAAAAATTCTAATTAGAAATATCAAATAATTTGTGAGAATAATGACTTAATTTAAGAAATAAAATTATGCACAAAAAATTAAATATAATAAGGGACAAACAATGCAATAAAATAATGCAAAATAAACATACATCAAATATACTCTCAAATATTTAAATATTTCAAAAGTAAAAATTTTAGAAAAAATTATATGCAAAATGAATTTATGTACTCTTACCTCCACATCAGGAGAGTCACTGTGTGAGAAGGAGGTAGATGACTCTTGGAGAAGAAAAACCATTCTTCCTGCCCCTCCCTGCTCCTTTATCTCCAACAGATCCCTCATTTTGTACAGCTCTGCAACACTGATGGACCGGTGATATCTAATAAAAATGCACACACAAAAATGTCTGATCAAAGATTACATATTCATCTTCGTGAAGCTTTTAGTCATCTACCGTTGCCATATAAGCATGATCATTGCATAAAATTCAAACAAAAGTAGACTTTGAAATAAAAATGTAAATCCCTTTCCTAAGTTTTTGTTTGCTTTTTTTCATATCTTTATTTGAAACAACTTAATTTTTTATAAACACTATACAGCCAAAATTGTACTGACATGCTGTGCAACCATATACATACATACATTATTACATGCATATAGCAACAGGGCAAATGAAAAGAAATAGCAAAAAAAAACAGTTCTTATGTAATGTCAAAATAGATATGCTTCAATGACCTAAAAACGTTAGTCCCTCAAAGTTTGTTTTTCTTTCACAGCATCTCCATTTTGTTTCTATATTAAACACCAAAATTATAGTTATATAATGGAATTTTAAGGCAAAATATAGCAGAAATACATGAAAAACTCCAGTATCAATGATGGAAATTTATAAATCCTTACCTTTTTCAGTTCATACTACAAACCACACCCATTTCAAAGCCCTACAGAAGAATGGTGATCACCTGCCATCTGTATAGACTGTGTACCATAACTCACCCCATGTATCTGAAATTTGTTATTCATTCTTTAACAACATCATAAAACCAGAAAATACAACTTAAATGACACTGCACAATACTTTGTAACAATAAACAATTTTTGAAATATATCCTTACTGATATATATTACATATTTAATTAAGATTCTATCAGAAAAATGAAATGTCAAAGTTGCATTTTATTTTGAAAATATTTAAAAAGCAAAGATAAGGTATACTACTTTACAAAAGTCAACTTCTTTCCAATCTGATCAAGATGCAAGTTTTAAGCAAAACAATTTTAACACCTAGTTTTGCAACAGTAATTTCAATAATAGATGACTTTAATTCTAATCTTCCCTATATTTGTAATGAGTATATTTTGGATAAAGGATAGAAATTGAATCTGTAATAAAATTTTTGTTTTACAATTATCACAAATGTAAATGTCCAATCAAGTTTCCATTAATTACAATGATTCTGATATGTTAAAAGGTCTGCTTTTGTTTATTTAAATCAAAGAAGCAGGCATGTCCAAAAACAAAAACCCTTAAAAAGTCTGACACTCATTCCTTAGTGGTTTGGCTCCATTTGCATTTCCTCCTGAGAAGTTTTATAGTCATCATATATTAATGAATAACCCAAGTTACCATCAATCACCTCTTTCAATGTTTGTTCGATCACAAAAAAATCCAATTTCATATGATATTGTATCACAAACTTAAAATCTACCTAATCCAAAATTTTCAGCAATGAGACGTTTGAACATTCTGCCAAAATGGTCAATTAACTCATCACTAGATCTAATGGAAAAGACGATTGCTATGACCTTTGTAGCACTCAAGTAGTTTTATCTCTTTGACCTAATTACAAAGTGATCATGATAGAACTAAGATTATTTTCTGTTTTCTTTTATATCTTTTTCCTTTTCAGATCAGAAGCAACTAAAGCAAGAGTGATCTGATTAAATTTTAAAATATCCAATAATGCTACATCACAATTTGTATCTTGCTGCTATACTGTACTGCTAGATTTAAAATATTTCAATTATTTCCATGGAAAATTACTTGCAATATAATGTGCAACAAGCTAATCTTTTTATACCACAAGTCAGCTTGAAATCATTCACCATCTTTCATGTCCTGATAGCTTGTGTGACTCCTGTAATCTTAACGTCTTCATATAATCTAGTATGTGTGTGTGCATCACTTGACATAATTTGGCTTGGTTTGGTACCTTATGGCACAGCAACACAGGTAGATTACTTAGTTCAAGGAAATTAGAGTAAAATGTCATGCCCAAGGACATGACATAGTAGCTGACCCAGGCTGGTCTGATGGTAGGATTAAAACCTGCACTCCTTTGATCCCAGTTCCAGTAGTCTTAGAATAAGTGTCTAAGAATCCTATGATACAGCCTAGTGTCTATGAATCACAATATGATACAGCCCAGTGTTTATGAATCTTATGATACAACCTAGTGTCTATGAATCAAAATATACAGCCCAGTGTTTATGAATCTTATGATACAACCTAGTGTCTATGAATCCTAGGATACAATCTAGTGTCTTGTCTATGAATCAAAATATGATATAGCCATTAGTGTTATGATAGAGCCAAGTATCAATGATTAAGCCTATGATAGTCTATCATATGTGAATTCACAATATGCTGCATATTAATGTCTATCGTACAATCTAGTGAATATGAATTCATATGATACAGCCTAGTGAATATGAATTCATATGATACAGCCTAGTTAATATGAATTCATATGATACAGCCTAGTGAATATGAATTCATATGATACAGCCTATTGTATACGAATCCATGATACAGCCTAGTGAATATGAATTCATATGATACAGCCTAGTGTATATAAATCCATATGATACAGCCTAGTGTATATGAATCCATATGATACAGCCTAGTGTATATGAATTCATATGATACAGCCTAGTGTATATGATTCATATGATACAGCCTAGTGTATATGAATCCATATGATACAGCCTAGTGTATATGAATTCATATGATACAGCCTAGTGTATATAATTCATATGATACAGCCTAGTGTATATAATTCATATGATACAGCCTAGTGTATATGAATTCATATGATACAGCCTAGTGTATTGAAATCCATCCACTGATGCAGCACTGCATCATGAATTCAGCATGATACAGCCAAGTCTATGAATCCATCTTGTATTACAGCCTAGAGTCTGAATTCATCCTATGATACAGCCTGTGTATACAAGGCTGACAAGAAGGGGGCAACCATAAGAGGGCTGGGCTGAACAACACTTTAATTTTATAAAAGAACATTTTTATTTGAACACGAACTAGGACAGGGCTGGGTATTTCTTACAGCCCTGAGTGTATTTGGATCTATCATATGATACAGCCTAGTGTCTATGAATTCGTCCGATGACACAGACTTGTGTCTATGAATCTTTCAAATGGTAAATAATATGCAACAAATCTACAGGATAAAAAAGTTCCAGAGAAGAGGGCAGTAAAATAGTTCTAGGATGAATTTCACTGACCTCATTTTATTTAATAAATGTTCAAAACCTTATTCACAATTACCTTCAGATGTCACAACCCCAAGGAAAGTTATTTTGTTTCTGACTCCATTATAAGCTTGGCTATTAAATACCACAGGTTTTCAAGGAATGCTACTCAAACATAGTTGGGAAAATACTAAAATTGTATCAAAAGTATCAAAACTGCTTTTCCTTCTTTACTATCACAAATCTATTTGGAACTCTTTTACTATGTGTGTGGAACAAGCACACAAACTCCCTGAGTTTTCATTGGGATGAAACTTTTCACGTGTGTTTAATGAAAACTAAACTTACCAGACATTAGGATGAAGTAGAACATGAGGTACATGGAGTGATATCTAGTGCAGCAAGCCATACAGATGTAACAATGGTGATCTAAGCCATCTCTTCTGTAGGGTACAATCTGAAAGGATACTTATAAGCTACCAGTAAAAATTCATTGATTACATTGATTACAAAATGGTATAAAATTTTGAGGATACTTTGGTAAAAATATTAGGAGATAAACAGAAATGTAGGACTAGAGGAGCATTTTATCACAAAAAGGAATTCAGCTGCCCCAGGACTCAATATCACTTGAGTTCTGAAATCATCTCATATTAGCAATAACTAGATTTCAACTTTGTTGCCATTGTGTCCATATTTGATGCTAGACTGTCACCATTATTATTTAAAACTAGTCTGAAATCATAAAAAGTCTTTAGGTGAAAACCCAATGTCAATATGACCAATACACGAGTAACAATAAAATATTTTCTGTAACAATAAAAAGATATTTTCCTGGAACAATAAGATTTCCTTTAACAATACAAAGATATCTCAATACTAATGTTATGAATTCAAGATAAGTAACAATTTTGGACCAGCCATATATCATAAGATACCAGAGTGGTATTATTTTCATCAAAGACCAGCTAACCTTGGGATAAATGCATGTGTAAAGTTTCATGGCAATACTCAGTAATTTAGGAGGAATAACAATCTTGTGTATAAATGACATGGTTTTCTGGTTATTACCATTGAAATTTAAAAGCCAGAGATTAGTTCTTTTCTTCGTTTTTTAAATCATTGTTCTAAAAAATCTGCTCCAGAAGATAGCAACAAGGTCCACCCCTAGAATCCAATTGTATTCAGTGAAGGTAAAAGGTTATGAATAAACACAGAACAATCTGAGTAATAAATAGATCATGCATCAGTAATTCCCTTGATTAACCACTTCAGCTTAGACACTCAGAGCATGCAATCCACTGGACTAAGTCCTATACACATTTACATGTACTTGTTATGTGTCAACAAGCTTTGTAAATTTTAACAAAATAATTTATTTCTCTAGAAAACAATGTAAAAATAGAAAATAGGACTTATGGTTTGTGAAAAAATTCCAAAAATTAATCCTAGAATTAAAAAATATAAACCCAATCACTAATCAGTTCTGAGTCAAGGTTTGAATCTCGAAGTTCCAATATGGAAGGCGATGTCAGATGAGGTTGTTGTACTGATGGCATCAGTTCTTTGTTGAATTTTGTGACTCAATATTCCAGCTTTAGAATTCCAAATAATTTCCACTGAATGTCTTTGTCCAAGACTTTGATGAAGAAGCACTTATTTTTTCAGAGAATATAAATTATTCTTAAATAACAAAACTCAAATCGGCAACACCACCAAAATACCTCTCAGCACATAAAGAAATTTTTTATGACTAAATTTAATACCAGCTGTCTGTTAAGCCTTGGTTTTAGATAACATGGTACTTCATGTGACAAACTATGTTGATTTCCAATTTGAACATTGCAATAAAAAAATGCCACTTGTCATGTAGCTTAGAAAAATCTAAAAAATCAGATTCTCATGCTAAAAATTAACAAACTTTACAATATGGGGCACATGTTGGCAGGACATGACCCTGAGAATAGCCAATCATTTCCACAGTGTTTACAAATTTGTGAACCAAGGTTGGTGAAAAAAAATTATAAAGTAACTTGCGTTCTAATTAGGTAAAGTAAATTTTCTGAAGTTTTAAATCTAATGAAAATTATCACTACCAGAAAATATAGAAATAATGTGATGTGATATGATACGATTAGGATTTTTAACATAGCTTTAACAATTTTTCAGTCATATCACTACGATGACTGCAGTGTGGCAGTTTATGGTGATGTCTAGCACTGGGGCATCGTGCCGCAATCATGTAGCATGATGTCCCACCCAGTCACACTATCATGACACCAGGCCGACCAGTCCTTATACTAGCCTCTTAATGCTGAGCATCAAAAAGAATTTAAAACACTCAATTTAATTACATATATGCAACACTTCCCGCATTAAAGAAAAGGATTTATACAAAAAAAGCTTTCTTTTTACCTTGTTTAAGTTATACAAGAGAAAATAAAATTATAAAAGAAAACTTATGAATTATACAAACAGTACATGAAATAATATTTATATACATGGGGAAAGTGCATCTGCAATCAAATTGTCTTTTCCTTTGATGTGCTTGATGTTATGAACATATTCTTGTAACAACAAACTCCACCATAATCTTTGAGTTTTATTTTTCATCTTGTCGATTAAAGTAAGGGGGTTGTGATCATTAAACAACCAGAGAAGAAGCTGAGCTAATGTAAACTTCAAAATGCTGTTAAAACCAATATTAAAACCAAAAATTCCTTCTCAGTTGTTGAGTAGCTCAACACTACTCAACTGGGTGATCAACACTGTTTCTATCTTCTTGAAGCATAAAAATCTCTAACCCCAACTTCACTTGCATCAACAGATTGAAATTTGTAGCTGTGAGAATTGGTGCACTTTTGAATATGGATTTTAACCTATTGAAAGCTTCCTGACATTTTTCAGTCCAAAAAAACTAGTTTTGTTTACTTAACAAGTTTGTCAGGGGTTCAGCAATATTAGAAAATTTGGAACAAAATTTCCAATAGTACCTGGCCATACCCAAAAACTGCATCAATTGCTTTTTACTGACAGGCACAGGGAAATCAGATAGCCTTGACCTTAGTATCTATAGGTTTAACTTGTCCAAAACCCACAATATGTCCTAGAAATGTCACAAGCATGGCAAAACTCACTTTTAGACAGTTAAATTTGCATCAGGGAGTCTGTCAAATTTTTGAATCATGTTCTTTCCAGGTGTCATAGATGACGACATCAATATATGCATCACAGTTGTCTAGACCAGAAATAATAAGGCATTGAAAAGAACCCTTCATCCCAAAAGGCATCACTTTGTACTGGTAGAGTCCATCTGGAGTCACAAAAGCCGAAATATCCTTTGCTCTTTCTGTTAGTTGAATTTGCCAAAATACTTTCAGAAGGTGACATACTTGGCATTTCCAATTTTATCAATACAGTCATTGATTCTTGGTAATGGAAATGAATCTTGTCACACTGTTCACCCTATAATCAGAGCACATACAGAAAGTTTTATCTTTCTTCAGAACATGTATACATGGTGAATTCCAATCATTTCTACTGGGCTCTATGAAATTGTTCTCCAGCAAATACTGAATTTCCTTTTTCAAGTATTCCCATTTAAAAGAGTTCATCCTGTATGGGCTTTATATAGATTTGGAATCTACAATTTCAACGTCATTAAAAATTTTGTTTGTCCTCAGGAATATTTGGAAAAAAGTGATCATTCCTTTCTTCTTGTTGTAAATGAAAAAAGTTTCTGGTTCTGATATTTTCATCATTTCCGAATTCAGAAGATTTGTTGCCCCAAGATCAACACTGTCCGATTAAATTTCTTCACTTAAATCCTCAGTTTGTGGGATAGGTAAAACTAAATTGCATGATTTACTTGGCTATCTCTTTCAATATACTCCTTTAACATGTTAATGTGACAGTTGTTTTGTTTTCACCTACTGGGAGTATTTATGATGTAATTTAATTCATTTTTTTTCATTTCAACTGTGTATGGACCGTAATACTTGACCCGAAGGGGATTTTGTGGAATTGGCAAGACAGCCATAATAACACCAGGTTGAGAACTCCTTTTCTTTGTATAGTTGAGTTTTTATCATACTTTATTTTAAAATGAGTAGAGTGCAGATTTGTTCTTGCAACCCCACAAGCCTTTGACAACTTGTCCTTAAAATCAGAAACCTAATCAAGAAGATTGAGCTCAGTATCTTCATTGGAAAGAAATTTCTCTTTCAACAACTTCAAAGTTCCACACACAGTATGTACAAACACTAGTTCAAAAGGATTGAATCCTAAAGATTCTTAAACAGACTCCCTAACAGCAAACAAAAGTAAATTTTAAAATAATTTAGCCTTTATCTTTACTCTTATCAAAGCAATATGACAATCATATTCTTCAAAGTCAGATAAAATCTTTTTAAAGCACCATGGCTTTCAGAGTGGTAAGCAGAAGATTTAGATTGTTGACTATTTCACACTTGACTTGATGGAAAATTCTAGACAAAATTTGATCCCTGATCCAACTGGACAGATTTGGAAAGCTTTTACTATGGTTTTGATTTTAATATTCCTCCAAGGAATTTTCTCTGGGAATTTTGTTGGTGCACACATAATTGTCAACAAATATTGGTTGCCTGACTTGGTCTTGATAAGGGACCAACACAATCTACCATTAATTCTGCTAAATGGTTCGTCAAATGCAGGAATTGGTTGTAGATGAGCCTTAGGTATCTGATGATTGGGTTTTCCTAACATTTGACAAGTATAATGACAAGATATACAGTATTTACAAACATCACTTGATTTTTGGCCAAAAAAAGATCTTGTGATAAGTTATTTTTTTAAATCTTTAAATGACCAGCTAGAGAAGTTTCATGGGCCCAACAAATTATTTCCTAAGATTTTGGAACTACAATTTGATAGTTCACTGAGCACTCATCACTAGCAGGTACCTTGGGAGGTCTCCACTTTCTCATAAGAATTCCATTTTAATGAAATAACAGGTATAACAGTGACTTATTTCACTAATGGACCTCTGAAACAGGAGATCTTAAGATCTTTTTCTAGTTTGATAAGTGATTGTTGCTTATCACACTGATTAGACAAAAGCAAGTATTCAAAAAAAGGATCACTGATCAATAACTTCTGACTGATCTAAACAAGGAGTGAAAGCGACCTCATCAAAAGCCCGACCAATACACATGTCAGCTATAGGAATATTTTCCTCATCAAAATCATTCTCAAGAGAATTCTTTTCCATAGCTCTGGTAAGCGCACAAGCTGGGTAATAGCTCAGGGTATTCTTTTTCAATAGGATCAACATTCTGATCCAAAGAAGACTGGTCAGTTACAAGTGGATTAGCCACAACTTCATCTCCAGCTAGGTAGTTGCCTAATAACCAATGAATGCCCTCAATGGGCAATGTAGACACTATAACGACCATCACAGGTCCTGAAACCAAGTCTGATGACAAATTTCCAGAAGCCGCATTTTACTCCCTGAATGAGAAATCATTAGAACAAGACATCTCAGAAAAAGGCAAAGTACCTGATAATAAAGCCTCAGAGAAGGTCCTGTAATCCCTTACTTTTAATAGGGATAGGATTGGTCAAATCACCCAAGAGTAGCATAAAACCCTTCGACATTAATGGTTCATAATTCTTTATAATAAAATCAGACTGAAATTTATGAGACCCAACAAATGTATTGTTTTCTCCAATATTTTATTTAAACTATTGTAAAAGTCCCACCCAGGCTTCATTTTGGGTTGGAACTTAAATTAGTGATGTAAAACTTTGATCCCCCAGTCAGCAATGCCAACAGTTCAATGGTTAAATATACAAAAGGCTGAAATTCAATGAATAACAATTTAGTAATTCAATAATTAAATTATTCAAATTTCCACTTGATTAGCTGTGTGAGATCACTTTGCACCTGTCCTTGTATTCTACTCATCTGGTATTCCTCTCATTTGTTTCTCCCAATTCTTTTTCCTCTTCCTCCCAGACTTTCTCCAAATTCCTTCTCTTCCTCAACTTCTCTATACTCCTCCTTCCCAACTTCTCTATACTCCTTCTCCACTTCTTTTTCTCCCCTCAACCTATCCACCTTCTCTCCACTGACTAGACTTCTGTTGACTTCGAATGTTCAGCTAGTCTCATTTCCATCTCCACCTCTTGGAGACTCAGGACTACTAAACCAATGTTCTGTCCCTAAAAAGTTTTTATGAAGCTTTGTCTTTCCTTAGAATCTACCTCTAAATTTTACCACCAAATTATGAGTGGCTATCTCAAAGTAACCCTACTAATCAGCAATCTTTCCAGGTGAATACTAACTGAACAAGTTTGCAGGTAACATTTGCATCAAATTGTAATCACACCCTCTATCTCAATTTCTGATTGGTTATCGCTGTGGACTAATCCAATCAAACTTAGTGGACAATGTCCCTCTTATCTGTCAATCTGGGGACATAACATGCTCTGCTCACCCGGCAGACTTCCCTCTGATCTTAGAACTAAGCTTTAACACCTAAAGTAATAACTACAAGCTTTTGTCAAATGGTGAAATCTATCGCCTTTGCCGATTTAAGATTTCTGGTCTCTGGCTGGTCATGTAAAACTGTAGGAGATTAACAGTAGCCTACTTAAAGCAGTCTTTAGATCTCAAACACATGGCCACAGTAATATTCCCAAAACAGTAGATGATAGTTCATACACAACTTTATAGCTGGGGCTTAGCAAACACAACAATGTCCTACAATTCATGCAAACAAAGTTTCAGGAGTTTAGATAGCGGCACACAAGGTACACACAGTTAAAGTGAAATGTAACACTGTAGAACAGGTATAGTATTAACAGATGTACAAGTATCATTTTAGATCACTTCAACATCCACTACATAAAAACTCCATTAAAATGCAGGAGTAACTGTTGAAATTTAACAGCTTCACCCAAATAATAAAAACTCCAATTAGAATAACAGATAAAAGTGTTAATCTCATGATCATGTTTACACTAATAAACCTGAAAAGTTAAATCAACATGCAATTATTTGCATAAGGTGACAGTCTATATCTAGTCTATAACTGTAAAAATGGTTATAACATTGAAATATGGCACAGAGGCTATCAGCAGTTTGATGAGGAAATGTCAAAAGTTGATTTACAATATTGATGACTGCCATAGATTCTAGGTATCAATTATTCCCAGTCATGCATGCCCAGATTAAAACAAAAATTAAACACCAAATTACATCACAGTGGATGATCATCTATATCATTAAGACTAGGAAATAATAATAATAATAATAATAATAATTATAATAATAATAATAATAATAATAATAATAATAATAATAATAATAATAATAATAATAATAATAATAATAAAAATAATAATAATAAAGACTAGAGAAAGTAACCCAATTGCAGATCTAATCTAACTTGAGTCAAAGCTGTTATGTACAATATTTACAGTATATACAACATGTGATAAATTTAGCTTGCCCAAAAAAAAAAATGATTGTAAAAATCAATGTTTCAGGCTCAGAAACTATAAATCCAAGCATAAAAAAGAGACAGTTACATTTTATAGTCATAGAGAAGAGAATTTAGTACCTGAATGATATATTTTGAAGTATTTTGTCCAAAATTAATTATGACCGAAACTGAATGTCAACACATATCCTGACAGTGAATAGATACCTATAAACTCAGAAAATTTTTTTAAAAAAAATTCTTTGAGCATCTTAATGTGACATAAAATAAATTTTATCTCTGACTTATTCTGTAAATTCTCTCCAGTAATTATAAAAAGGTCAACATCATTTCTGAATTGTAAGAAAAGACAAGTTTACTGTCCCACTACCAACACTTTGTTTATGCACATATATCAAAATGGTAAATGTTGCGACAGAAAAGATTTATGAATGCTCTAAAGAAAAATGCTGATCATAACAGTTCTTACATAGAGCATTTATTTTTTTTATAGCAAAGATGTATTATATTCTTTACCTTTTGTCAAAAAGTTCAATGAATTTAAACAGGGGTAGAACATTTCCATTTGCTTCCTGTAGTAAAGCCACAGCCTCAGCTCTGCAATATGAAAAAACATAATCCATCCCATAGTTTATTGTTACTGCACATTTTATTAGAAATTTCAGTTCAATTACTTCCTATATAATAGTCTAAGTACCATACATATTAGTTTATAAATCAACCTCTTTTGCTAGTTCGTGTAGTCTAAGGGTCGTCTAATAAGTGCACTATACAAATAGTTTTTATTGATGTTGGAAACTCTACATGTCTGCAGCACACAAGAATATTGTCAATTCAAATGTTTTTATATTTTCATGCCTCTATTCCTATTCGAAAATTGTATGTAGTATGCACTGTGTTTATCCATTTCATGGTATTCATTACACAATGGTTTCTATATTTAGATTGTATGGATAAATTAAATACTACACATTGCAAAGTCAATTGTCCACCAATGTTTACCATAGCAAATATATTGCTCTCATTTTCATGCAAGTCCTAACAACCTGTATTGGTATTAATACTTTTTTCTTCTTAAACCACTGTATTTGATGCAGTAAAAGGTTTCATATCAGTTTTATTTTCCTTTTCCATAAGTTGGCTTTAATTCTGAAGTGATGTTTAAGTTTTCTGGCTATGTGACTCAACAAGCTCGTGGATTTTTTTTCAAATTGACAATCCTTTTGACAACTGAGAATTTAGTATATGTACTTTTTAAGTGCCAAGTAGAACTCTACATCTTCCAGTGAATGATCATCTCTTGTTTTCCCATTTAACTTTCCTTTCCATCGAGCTGTGAATTTGATACTTGCTCACTGCCAAGTAGTAGAGTGATTATGTGAACCTCCCATGATCTTGCCTCACAATTGACCGAAGTACAGTTGCAACCTTTAACAGATTTCACACATTCTTAAAGTGTTACAATGCCCAAACTCAGTCTTTTCTTAAGTAGAGTGAAGTAGAGAAAAATTATCTGACTATTTATGATGACTAGATAAGCATTGTCCTCCAGTCATTATAAATTGATTTCAGAAATTTATCAGACAATGAAAATGAATCCCTGAACTTTTTACCCAATGACATTAAATATGGTTTAGGATACTGTGAATCACAAAAATGTGGACTTTCATTGTTTATTTGTAAGACTCAAGAAATTAACATATGAGATATTGTGAATTGGATCATTCTCAACTATTTTTATACTGGTTTGTGACCTAGACTGACTTATAACTGAATTCATGGATTTATGTAAACGGATTTTAATAGATGTAATTAGAAAAAACTGAAAGTGGTCAATTTATCTGTGATGCATTCCACTCAATAATACATGTATTTTACACTAGTTTTCTGATGCATCCATCCTTCCAGTTGGGCTTCTTTATTTTTCTAAAGTGCAACTCTGACTCACTGAAAAGAAGACATCACTTCAGATGGATCAAAATGCATCCAGAATTATAGTAAAGAGAAATTTTGGTAGCCTAAACAGGAGGGGTTTAGACTCAAAAGTAAACTTTAAAGCAAGTAGATGGAAGGTATTTTCTCTGCTACTCACATGTATTACAGGACAGGTCTGAAATAACATCTTATTTTCCTGAAGATTAAACTTGCAGACAAATTCAGACCAAAGATTTTCATCATGTTTACAAAAAAAATTTCAGCTTGTCTTTTGTGTTGTAATCTGAACAAAAATATTACAGGAAACTGTCAAATGATCCCACATCTGATTTGCTATTTCCAGTATATAAGTAACATACATTTTCTGTCAATATACTTCCTATAGTTTAAATAGTGACAGACATTTGTGTCAAGACAACCAATATAGTATAAACTGACATGACAGTTCTGTTACAACAGTCAGTATAGCAGAAAAAGTGAGGTGACATTTGTCAACACAGCCAGTATAGCATAACCTTTCCATCAAGATAGTCAGTAGAGCATAACTTAATATAAAATATATTTATATTTATATATATATATATATATATATATATATATATATATATATATATATATATATATATATATAAAATTTGTACATGCAGTAAAACAAATAGGGACGTCAATTTTACTGAATCATGTTTATTGAAAATATTTTCAAAAATATAAATATAATATACTCAATAAATTCATTAAAAGTGCTCACTAAAATTCTTTGATTTACAGTTTCTCATAAAAATAAATAAAAATAGATTTGAAGGTAAAACGCTCAGTCTAATCTAAATTGGATACTGATATATTAAATTATCAAGACTTGCAACATATTATTCTGAAAGGGAAATATGTGTCATTATCACTAAAGGGAAGTAATATTTTATTATCACTGATTAATGAAAAGTAAATTTTATCATCACCAAAACTAAAGGGAAGTAATATATATCTATCACTGAAATAAAAGAACTCTTGTTCATTTATCAGTGAAATGAAGGGAAGTAATGATTTATTATTATTAATGAAATAGTTATATATCAATTATCAAGAAACATCACTGCTTACACTATTGTAATATGCATGGTTGTAATGATATTACAGAAGGATTTCTTTGCTGTTGATGCTCTGAATAGAACTTAACAAATCTTTATATCATGACAAGGGAATTAGCTGCCTTCTGCAAGGAAGCAATGAAGAAGTTGACAGGGTGGGTACTGAACCTTTGACCCATGGATTACAAGTCCAACACACTATCAACTGAGCTCCTAAAATCCATGTTTGGACCAAAGTTCAAACATTGTATTTTGAAATGTACTTTTCAATGTTATGTTAGTTTAACACAGTTAAGAAAACAATTTATAATTAGAAGTACGTCATGAAAAATATTGGGATATCCCTTAACTGGATGCCAAGATATTTGCTCTCATGTTGGGAAAAATGTTTCTTTCAAGTGCTTAAAAACCTAGCAAGAAATCAAATGACTCCAAATGAGAGAAAGACTAATATATATATATATTAAAACAATTATGAGACTTGTACATGAAATCTTAGGGTAGCTGAATTAAGATCTATCCAAATAGCTGCCAAGCTTTGCCCCACCTAATACTGCTGGCTGTTTTCTGACTGTCATCACTTTTTAGAGTCACATGAATTCTCTTGTAGCCAATCTTCTTCCTGTGAAATTGAGATATAGCCAGACGGGCATCATCTATAGTGGCCACGCGAACAGTCCCCAGGCTTGTGTTATCAGGTTGCAATCGAACATTTACACTTACAACCTGCCAATAGAATTAATACATACTCAAAATTTTCTACAGTGTTGGATATGAAAAGGTCTAGTCATGAAGCAAGCAGTCTTGGAGTCCTGAAGCTCTCTTACAAGCCATTATCAATTCAAACTAGGTGCCATCAGTTCAACAATAGTAACTATTGTTCCTCTCATGCCAGGTATCTACAATTCAAATAAAAGCTTTTTCTATCTGAGTTCACAATCACTCTTTGCATCGGTTTCAAATTTGTTATACAAATACAAAAAAAACATTTAATTACAAAATAAACATTTAACAAACTGATGCATCTTTATATCTTTATAGAAATTTGGAAATCTTTGAATTTTAGTTTGCTGCAAAAAAACATCAAAATTTGAGTTTAATTGTTGGGTTATTGTGGCACCATTTTCATTTATGACCAAATAGACATTAAGTCTTTTGGTTAAACCCCCATATCAATATGATCATCCATCATCCAAGATTTTCAAGATGGCTTTCATGGCAGCCATACTGGATGTAATGATTGGCACAATTTTCATTTATAATCACAATAAGTCTCAGATAAATATGACCTTTCTGCCAATCTATTCTCACTTTGCATCAGAATATTTAATTTGACCCCCAATTCTAATACCAGGATTTGTTTTCTTGATGCAATCTGACCCCAAGTTCAGATACCAAAGGGACATTTTACTCTCATTTCAAGAGAAAACACTGCATCCACTGGCAGTAGAGATAATTGTTAACATACTCAACTGTTTAAGATATCCACCATGGCAATACTGAGAGTCAATTTTTATTAAGCATAATAACGATTGCAGTGAAAACTCCATGTCAAAATTACTTTCCTTTTATGAGGGGTAGCAATAACAAAATTTTCAAAATGGTTACTATTGTGGCCATATTGGATGTCAGATTGGAACCATTTTTTAAGACCAACAGTACGGCACACAGAAAGTCTTCATGGTAAAACCCTATGTTGATATGACTTCTGGTTTTAAATGAGAAAGGATTATGGATAAGATGTTGAAGATAGCTGGCTATGATGGCCATTTGGCTATCAGACTGGCACCATTTCCATTTAGACTTGAAGTTCTTTGGTTTGGTGGGTTTAAATAATATACCCCACATACCATATTGTCCTTAAAGAGTACTGAGATCTATATTGTCCACATGACAACCAAAGCAGGTGACATTACAGAAAATGGGAAAGATTTAGTTGTGCAATGATATAAAATGTAAACTTTCAGAATGCATTAAGAAATACAGCAGAAAAAACAAATTTGGTTGGCTGAAAATTACTTGTTTGGAACCAGAACTCATTTCCAGATTTCAAGTTAATGGTTTTATTTAGCTCTAAATCAGACCAGTTGGAACTGCAAACAGATGAACCTTTGCAAAATGTAGCTCAAGTTTAGAGTAGGACACAACATTTTGAGTCCAGTACAAAAATTGCCTCCCTCGATCACATTTTCACCTTTATGCACATTTAGCAAAATCAGCCAATCCAAAGCAACATCTATTATACATTTAAGTATCTGGCTTTCTCAAACAGCCAATCAAAACAGGGCCCATGCAAAAAGTCCTTAAATAATAGAGATTCCTCTTGATTTTTCCAATGTCAAAAGAATAAAAAATATATGGAAAGCTGTTATTTGCTACATTTCTTTGAAAACTTTATAGCAGGAATGTGCAATTTCCTCCAGGACACAGGCTAGTTGCAGCCCATGATGTAAATAAGCAGTTAAAACTAGGTTACAGGCCAGATCCAGCCTGCAGGATATAGGATGCATATGCCAGCGTTATTAGATGAAGCCAAAGACTCCCCTGAAGACATGAATCATTGGACTTTGTGACAAGCTACCATAATCCATTTCAGTTATCAAGATTTGGATACCAGGATGATCTCACCATGGTTCACTTGATTTAACCACATTTAAAACAAGGGAAAAGTCAAAATTGTTCAACTGAAGTGTTTGGAAGAGATTATGCCATAAAGAACAACTTCCAGAACAGCATCAATTTTAAATGAAAGATGCATTTAATAATTTAATGATAGTTTTTGGACCAGCGGTGGAATG
Source organism: Potamilus streckersoni (assembly GCA_016746295.1). Taxonomy (NCBI): domain Eukaryota; kingdom Metazoa; phylum Mollusca; class Bivalvia; order Unionida; family Unionidae; genus Potamilus; species Potamilus streckersoni. Next base: position 7,090,781 of record JAEAOA010001694.1, read on the forward strand.
ATCATCTGTCAATGATGCAAGTGTAATTAGTTTTATAAGACCATTTCTTCTACTGGTCCTTAATATTTTCAATTCTTTAAAAGAGACTAACTATGAAAGACCACTCAAATATCTGCCAAAACCCAAAGGGTTAAAATGTGTTTAAAGACTAAATAATTCTCAATACATATCTTCATTCAATTTATATGTAATAGATCAATAAAACATCTTCAGAAAAAAATAATTTTTTGTCAATCAAAAACTATGGTATTTGGATCACAAAAAGTCAACATCTGTAGGATGGGATATAATTTAGGCAAAAAGCAATGACCTTTCTGGAAAAAATTTTCCTGTAATGATTGTTAAATAGAAAGCAATACAAACTACTACAACTGCATGTATCAATGTGATTTTTGGTTGCATCTACAGTAATGACTATAGCTGACATGAATATAAGCACATTTCAGGTTAGCTTTTTCAAAGCTGGAATTTCATTGCTATGATCAGATAACAATGATGACAAAGTACAAACAAATAATACATTCCCTTTTTATGTAGCTTTTTTTTACTTAACCAGAAACGTATGCATAGAATAAGAATGCTGTACCATCCCCTTTATGAACAACCTTGCCATCAATAAGCCTGAGAAAATGATCAAATTGCAAAACTTAACCCAAATCACTAAAATATAAACTGAAAATCAGTGATCCACTTTCAGTTGTATGCTGATGCACATATGAAGATGTATCCACATACAAGGAGATTGATTATGTGGTTCATAATGAACAAAACAAATGACCTAAATACAAATATGAACAACAGTCTGTCAAGATAAATTTAGGTCACAGTAACCCAATTTTTGTCCAGGAAGGTCATTATACTTGCCAAATCAATGTTTCTTTTAAATTGGATGTAATTCAGTACCTTGGAGATCTACACTGAGAACTATTTTGAATCACACTGGCACAATATGGGTGTAGCAAAAGATATGACTTATTACATTACTGACCACCTTTCTCATGCATCTTTTATGGTGAACCTCTATGGTGGCAAATCACAAAATCACCGACTGAGCTGCATTAACAAAGTTGCATCAATCTAAACAATGATGAAAAACTGACTCAATCCTAATATTTAAAACAGGGTGTGATGGACAGACATGAAGAGATGTGTAAATGGACAAGGGTAATGTCCCATCCATATTTGTGGCACAGAATTCAAAATTTAATCTCAAAATCCAATGAAGTAGTATTTGCACAGTAGTTTTAACATATAATTATTGCAACACTTGTTTGATTTCCTTACCTTTACATGTGGACTGAATGTTGTTTGAAGGATATTCTTCCATTCCCCAGGACTTATGTTGTAGTCCAGATTGGATACAAACAGCTCAACAGGTGTGCCTATCTCCATAATGTCATTTCTGTTATATGATAGCATGGGTGTGGAATAAAATGATAAAGATGATTTTGCTGGCTGAAACATCTGCATCTCATTTCCAGCTGCAGACTGTCTTTCATAACCATGAATCATTACAGAGTTTAGTGAAGATCTGTGCAAATGACTGGTTTCATAACTAGATGATTTCTGTGAATATACTTTATGATTCTGAAAACTATTGTACCCATTTAGTGTATCATAAGATCCACTTAGTGTATTATCCCTGAACTGGTCACTGAATGTTCGTGCATATGATGCTTGTGACATGGTGTAGTAACCAGTCTGATTGCTGGCTGCATTGAAATTAGAAAACTGAGAGTAATTATTGGTCTTATCTGAATCAGTTGGTTTTTGACTTTCTTGGTACATTTGTTGATGTAGCATCAATATTTGTCTGGTAGGTTTTTTATCTTTGGAAACTTTTTTGACAATGTCAGCAAGGGGCTGTTCCTGATCATTTGGCAACTTTATTAAAGTCGTATGCAAGTCTGGCCCAACATCACCATTTTCAGCACTGGTAGGTAAATGAGGAAGGGCATTTTTTTGGCTCTGGTTTGAAATAGCAACTGCACTCTGACTGCCTTCCTGTTTTGGCAGAGTGCCATTCTTTTGGGGCTCTTTGCTCTGATTATGTTCCTGTGATTTGATCCTTCCTGTGGCAGTTTTGGCATTGGATGTGGCAGTAGACTTGGAAGAAGACAAAGAACTTCCACCATTCTTCTTGTTCTGCCTCTTTTGTGGTGAAGCCTTGGAGGCTGCATGCAAAGATAAATTATCTTATAACCAACATACATGTATCTTGCATCTTCAATACAGAGGTTAATGTGGGAGTAAAATTAAGTTTTCTCCAAAATTTGCATACATGGAAGTACACTTAAGATTTAGGTAATGCACCCCCAATTAAAAACTATCCTTTTATGTTTTAAATCATCCTACAACAAAAATATTGTCTCAAAAACTGTCTAAATAAGATAATTAGCTCAACCAAACTCATCCAAGCTTCCGATAAAGTGGAATTACATGTGCATGGGTCAGACAAGATCTTGAAACTGGTTAATTCTACTTGCACAGGTACAAGACCAGGACAGGATAATAAAAACAATACTTGGTAGGTACATATTTGAAAAATAAACTTATTCAATTATCTGACCAGGTGCTCATTCATATGTTTTTTTAATGTCATAATTGACGTAAACACAAGAGTTAAACCTTTCTTTTATACCCCAGTCCTAATTTTAGAGGCCAAATTAAAATAACTGAATATAAGTGAACATTTATTTGTTGGGCTTTACAGTCTGCAACTAAGTATAGTTACATGATGATACGACTTGTAATATCCAACTCAAGTACAGTAGAACCTGTCTTGAAAGACCACCTCTTTTGCCAACATATTATGGTCTCTCAAGACAGGTGATATGTTTAACCTTACACCAAGAAGCAGAAGGATTAAATTCCAGTGCCTCAACAGATAAGTTTTAAATATTGAATAATCTCTTATCCTAGTTAAGTGCTGTAACTTTGAAAGGTTAACTTATTGTATCTGACATAGCTATAATTCACAGAAAAACATGAATATATCAGTCTATACTTAACACTGCAATAACATGACTACTTTATCCACCATCCAAAGAAAATTGCTTTGAACCTCACTGTAATGATAAAAACTCCCTTGCTTTTGAATGTGACAGTGAGACTGGTGAACACAAGATGAGAAATGCTTACACATCAATTCACATGCCTTTAAACAATTTTTGCCTATACAAAATTTGTTTACTTGCATGCTTAGATCAGTCACTATATATTCTCCAGTGGATGCTTATGGCAAGAGAAACCACTGTCACTCAGGAAATACCAGACTGTTGACAGCACAAGTCAGGTGACTGTTACACAAAGAATTTTTATAGAAAATTCACAGGCTGGGATATTAGAATGGCCTTTGTACCAGGTGACAGTTATGTGCAGGTGACTCATGATATTTATGATTGTGCTTAAAATTAGTTTTACTCACATATACTACATTTTAATAGCAGTACAACATTATCTGCTATGTCTTTGTTGTTTAGGGTTAACACTACTTCACAATTCAAGATAGGCTAAACATAGTTACCAGGATACATGGTGGAGGAAGAACATAGGAAAAGAACCACCATCCCATAGGAAGCCACTGGCAGCTTCTCACATGGACATTGACAGTGATTGATGATGGGAGTGCTTTAGATGACTGTCACCCTGTGCCCTCATTATCTGCTATTATTAATTAGCTGAGTTTTCTTGTTCAGAGGAAGGCGGTTGTCCCCACAAAAAGCCATCACTAATGAATGTACCATCTGTTTCTAGCACAATGTTTTAGTGCAGACTGAAGGATAACTTTTTTACAACTTGCTGAATAGTGTGCAATTCTGATGTGACACAGAATGATGGTTTAATGAAAATGGTTGAATGAGACCACCAAAAAGGTATCTTTCAAGATATTCTCCAAAGATTAATGATGAAATAATACCCATAATACAGCAAAATTCTAACACCATGGATTGTGATCTTTCATGAAAAACTGATTTTTATGTCTTAGCTTTTATATAATCTTGCATAATCTTGTTTACTTGAAAAATTAAATAATTCTTACATTTAACACCTGAGGCAGAATCAATTTTATTGTGTTATAGTTGTGTTCAGTATCTCATTTGGATTGTATTTAAACAAGTTATTCACTACAAATACAAAGTGCTCATTCTACATGTAGAAATCATGACCACCACTATATAACATACCAGACAAAGAAGTACATCTTGATCATCCCTAGCAAAATGTGAAGAAAAAAAAACTGATTTCAACAGTCTGGTGATAATGAAGGTAGTTGATTCCTGGCTAGAAACCACAAATGACAGACTTAATCATAGTTGCCCTATATTAGCAACCCTCTTCCACCAATAATGCGTGAATTTCACTATTCTTCATACCAGACTCTAAAAGAAGGAAGACTTTACAGTAAGATTCTCAAAAGTTTCATTCAGAGGTTCATAAGGTATAGATAATGACCAAAGAATATATGCCATGTTTTACAAAGAAAACATGGTTTTGGAAAAGAATGAAAGGTTTTGAAAAAAACACATGAAAGGTTTTAAAGAACATGTGAGAAGTTTTTTAAAGAACACATGAAAGGTTTCAAAAGAAGACATGACAATTTTATAACAAAAGTTCAGGGCAGCAATGAGCTTGACTGTTGTGGGGTTTAATGTCATTCTCTATTACAAGATAGACTATTCATGGCAGCTAGTATTAATGGTGGAGGAAGAACCAGGGAAAACCCTGGAAAGAACCACTGAGCCACAAGTTGTATATGGAAGATTTTGTACACAATGCTTTTTCAACTACAGCCTATCCTCTGGATGTACAGTTTCATTATGTGGATGTCACTTTCACCATGATGCATGAATATTGAAAAATTCATAGAGCACTTCAATTACATTGATGAAAATATCTATTTTTGGATACCTGTGTTCACATTTTAGATTACTGGAAAACAAAAGTTGTGATTTATTGTAAAAATACCCCCACAGACCAGTATCTGAACTTCAACTCAAGTCACCATCTTAAACATAAGAGATCAGTGGTGAGAAAACTTGCATTGGGTAAACAGCATTGTGTTTAGGAAGACCTAGTCACAGAGGTCAATGTCATTAAGAAAGCTATAAATGCTAATATAACCAAGTCTGAATGTTTGTGCTTCCAAAACAGGAATGGAGAAGGAATAAACATCTGAAGGAAAAAGAAAAAAATGTGTCATTTTTTCTTTACCATATGTTGAGACTTTCCAACAAATTACAAAAAAACTCTTGAAAGCATCAAGTTTTTTTTGTGATCTACAAACCCTTTACCACCAGTTAAAAAACCACAGTACATACCACATCCTTTGAATATGAATAGCTTGGTAATCTATAGACTCCAGTGTGATAATTGCAAGGAAGACTACATTGGGGAGACTGCGGAGTTAAAGAACACAAGAGAATCCCTCACACCAGATGGTGAACACTGCAAAGAATTGGCACATAACATCTTTTTAGATAACAGTATTCTGTAGAGGAAATAATACCCAAAGGTGAAGAACAAGGAAAGCTACTGAAATCAGGGAAGGAAGCCAGTGATGAACTGTGATATTGGATTGGAACTTCCACCTTTGTACAAAAGAATTTTGTCACATGATCCACTATGACTAGTCTTGACATCATTCCTCTAATGAATGATTTGTGACTAGGTCAAAAGCTAAAGACTGATAATTTAGTTTGCTGCAAAAAGGTACTATTCTTGTTTATTAACTATAAATGGTTGCAGCTAGTAACAATATTTATTCCAAAATATTACCAGCAGTACTGTATTCTTTTCTACAACTTGCTTGTTCAATCCCAATTAAAGTTTTTGGTTGAGACCATTCTGTAACCCTTTAATTCAAGACTGATGTTAAGGTCTTATTTAGTATGGGAAGCAGACCAATGCCTCTAATTATTTGGGTTTTTGTCTCCTTTGCTTGGCAAATTTATAATTATTTCTGTAAACCAAACCCTATGGAAGTAGGAAGCTTGAAACAGAGTATTACACTTGTGTGTCAGTGGTTGTAATACTAAATGAAAAACATCTGAATGGAACCCCTCAACTGTGTTAAACTTAATGGAGCAAACACTGCACAATCAAATTTTCAAGTGCATCTACAATTGGCACTTTTAATGTCACTTTTCTTAAGAAATGTAACATCTTTTATAAATACTTTTTTTTCTAATGCATTCTTCACTGTAATCTCAAAATTTAACAATTCTAGTTTAATAGTTCTCTAACTGCCATTCATTTTGCATTCTGACATGGTGTACCAAACTGTCTTGTAGAGAATGTATTATGCCAATTGTTTTATAACTTACCAGACCTTTTAGTTTTTTTTCATCCCAAACTTTTCAGCTGCAATCTGAAGAGATCCTGAACCTATGTTTTCATAGTGCTATCAAAATTGGATAACTTGTTTTGATCATATTGTAAACAAATCTTGAATGATAAGTTACTAAATTGCACATGCATACAGTCAAAACATACACTGTCTTCTGAAGTCCACAACTTTGTCAAGGGTCAATCTCAGTCAAGCATAATGAAAATGTGGCATGTTAATGATTTAACTGTGTTGAAGATGACAAAATTTAATATAAAGTTTTCAACAGTATAATCTGACAAAAGTAAAATAGTAAAACCATGGAATGATATCTTTGGGAGATGCATTTAAAGTTATCAACTCAATCATTAACACAAGTCCAACTGCAAAATGAAAATACCCAGACCTGCCATTAAGTAATAAGCCAGCAGATCTGGATCTTCAGTTGGTTAGTAGTAATTAGTAGAAAAACAAGACTGACTGGGATCTGCAGGTGCATTATGCTACAGCAGATCTGGATCTTTGTTTGCATTTTGACATGCCTTGTGAATGTATATGTGGCAATCTTTAACATTCCTCTATATTATAATATATAATAAATAAATCTATATTAGTCCTTTTTGAGTAGATTTTACATTTGATACAATGACCTCTTCATTTTGAAATATATTTGTGATTTGTAAACATTCTTTCACTGATTTTAGAGTTGTTTAACACCAATAGTGCAACATTACAGCTTCTGTGGCCTTAAGAAGGGCTGTTTCATATTCATCTGCACTGTTAGGTTTGTAGGAGGGTAAAGGTAAGGTTGGTTATTTTGAGGTTAGATCTTGTTCTAGAGGGCTCAGAGGCATTTTGCAAACCTTTGGAGTAAATTGAACTCAGACCTCTCACTTGATTTTGCCTTTAGACCTATCTCACTTGATTTTGCCTTTAGACCTTTCTCACTCAATTTTGCCTTTAGACCTCTCACTCAATTTTGCCTTTAGACCTCTCACTCAATTTCGCCTTTAGACCTCTCTAACCTAATGTTGCCTTTACCTCACTTGATTTTGCCTTTAGATCTCACTTAATTTTGCTTTTAGATCTCACTTAATTTCGCTTTTAGATCTCACTTAATTTCGCTTTTAGATCTCACTTGATTTTGCCTTTAGATCTCACTTGATTTTGCCTTTAAGATTCCATTGTGTAAGTAGTCATCTTAGGGCTGTTCCAGTAAAACATACATGGTACCCAGAGAAGGCACTTTTCATGTGTAATATCCTAATATATATATATATATATATATATATATATATATATATATATATATATATATATATATATATATATATATATATATATATATATATCAAGTTTATTGTGTACATGACCAGAGTCTTATTTTGTAAACAAAACTTTTTTATGAGTGTGGGTTAAATATTTGGGTCATTATCAACTGAAGTAAATTCACTTTGGTCTGGGTCTAGGACATTGGTAATCCCCATAAAACTGTTTTATCTGATATTTATGTTCATTATTATAATTTCAGCAACAGATTTTATCTTCCTGACAACTTGAAATTTCATAGAAATAAACTTTTGACCATCTTAGTTGCATTTTGGTGTCTTAGCTTTTATATAATCTTGTATAATCTTGTTTATTTGAAAAATTAAAAATTAAGTCATTATTACATTTAACACCTGAAGCAGAATCAATTTTATTGTGTTATAATTGTGTTCAGTATCTCATTTGGATTGAATTATTTAAACAAATTATTCACTACAAATACAAAGTGCTCATTTATAATATTCTTGGAGTGGAACATTAATTTGGAATTAGTGATTTTAGACAAGGACATTTTTGGATTTTATTATTGTGATATCTAAAGACTTTTGGAACATCACCATCTTCAGGCTATTGACACATTACCATGTTTGAGACTGCAGGCACATCAACACATTCATTACTGGAACTTATTTGGAATACCACTTTAATTCTGCAGGAACATTCATATAGACTTGCAATGCATCTTAATACTATCTGGGATTTAATTTGAATTACTGTTCTGTTTTTTTTATATTTTCACTTTGTATATGAGGGAAATAAATTTTTTGAATTTTACAAAACTTTGGGTTTCACTTTTCTGTTTAGTTCAAGATCATAGTCATAATACCAGATAGACTGATGCACTTCCACATAGACTACAGAGAGGTGTTGATGCACTCCGATAAAGACTTTAGAGAGAGGTTCTCATGCACTTCCACAGAGACTACAGAGAGGTGTTGATGCACTCCGATAAAGACTTTATAGAGAGGTTCTCATGCACTTCCACATAGAGACTACAGAGAGGTGTTGATGCACTCCGATAAAGACTTTAGAGAGAGGTTCTCATGCACTTCCACAGAGACTCTAGATAAAAACTGATGCACTCCCATAAAAATTCTAGAGTTATTGATGCATTACTGATGTATTCCCACAAATGCTCTAGACAAAAGTACTGATACACTCCCATATAGGGACTATCAATAGAAGTGCTGATGCACTCTCCAAGAATCCATAAGCTCTTGGTATATTTCAGATCTATTAGACTGGCATCCATATTCAGTTAAGTTAAAACTAAGGTACTTTCTAAATGAAAGTTGGTGTGTCCTCCCATTTGCTCTGATCACCCTTGGTCCCTTGACATTAAACAAGTGGTTTTGACAGATGTATTACAAGGTACTGAATTCTTGAATGATAAAATCGAAAAAGATTTAATTTACTTGAGAAATTGTCTACCTTTATCCGATCATACAAACTGACTCTTCAGCATAAAGTCTGAACTAAGCCATGGTGAAATCATGTTGAATTGTAAAATACAGATAGTTCCACATCTTGCAGAGGACTGACCGGGAAGTTCAGAAAATGATTTTAATTTGCTGACTGATATAAACATTGCTTTTTCTTAAGTTAATTATTTCACAATACCACAAATATGAACTAAAGAGCATGTATACACACCAGAAAGAATGTTCTGCAACTTTCAGCAGATTTTTACTTTAAAAATCACAAATAAAACAAATATAAACATTTTATACCCTCAAGACAGGATACAGATCAAATAAAGTAGCCAGATTAGCAGATTTTAAATTTAAATGTCACAAGAATATGGGCTTATGACTATTTCAAGTGCTAGTCATTGTGACCTATATTCCATAGTGATCTAATTTTTGTTTGCACTCAAGTTTTGTAAATTATAGTGAAAGCTAATGTATTTTGATCCATCACTATAATGGTATTGTGTATGACATTTTGATTTTTAACAGCTTTAAAAAAATTTCAGTCATATCTCTTCAATGTCTGCAATGTGACAGTTGATAGTTATGTCTAGCAGACATGTAGCATGATGTCCCACCAAGAAACACATTATCCTGACACCAGGCCTGACCAGTCCTAACACTCTTAATGCTGAGCACCTACTGAGGCAGCTGTTAGTACCATTTTTATATTTATTTGGCATGACTTGTCTGGGGTTTGAACCTGTGACCTCCCATATCAAAGGTGGGATGCTTTAACCACTTGGTCACCCGAAGAAAGCCTATAATGGTGTTCAGGACATTTATTAAAGTGTAGTGTGTTATAAGTAAGGTCACTTATACTCTGGTAGGTTGAGTATCAAAACTATGGTCATCCCATAAATGAGATCCATGATTGTACCAGTCATATGGAGGTATGCATTATACTGCAGTCCTTTATAATGAGGGACTGGTGTATTTTAAAGTCATCATGAAGAATACTTAATTCATTCTCAATTTAACACTGGGTCAGTATGTTCTCTTTCACTTTTCCCCATAATATACATTTTGAAACGCCTATTTTCAGAGACTTGCTGGTTATATCCTGTAACTTGGTAGAAGTAATACTACATCTTCTAGTCAAAATTAGATCCATGTGACCTATACATAATTTATACTCCATTGATCTGCATTCAAATTTGAGTTTAGCTGTTTCTTGTATACTCCACTTGCACAGTAACCCATTTTATTTGTAGATCCATCATAACCAGGCAGACAAAGCAAAGGACATTGTTCAATTCCTTGTTTGAGAAAAAGTTTCAATTTTCTTTCACATTTTGATTTGTATTGAAATCTTGCATATTTTCAAAGTATATACTGATTTAAATAAGTTTATCAACTGTGACATTTTCAAAGGTAGGCACTTTATACTTCAGTCCATTTACTGTAGTCTTTGAAACTTACTTCAGGTCAATTACTATACTCATTTAATAGTTTTTTAATGTCATGCATGGCTATATACCATTTCAAAAATACATGCATGTACCATTCACACCTTATTTTAATAATTTATTATGCAAATTTTGATACAAATTTCAACAAACTATTTCCACATTCAGATAGCTACTATATGTTATCAACTATTTGTAAAAAAGTGACAAGAATTGTAGGGAACAAGCTTGTTTTATTTTATTATTAGTAGCTTGCTTTTATTTTGTGTTTAGTACAATTGCAATAGTCATGCTTAGTGAATTCTGTAATTTGTATAATACCTACTTTTGTTTGGTTTGTGTCCTTGCCAGGACTGGGTATTTCCAGACTGAGGTGTATTGTTTTCTGTTGGAATACTGCATTCTTCATTGTTGTGGCTCCCATTCACCACCTCCTCATCCATTTTATGCTTGACCCTGCAGCAAAATGTTGTTACACTCTATGGTAGTTCCTTTTCACATCCCAAGCATCCTCTCTGTAATTTCCTGGAAAGAAGTTTCTAAATGAACCCAAACTATTCTTCCCTGACTGGAAAGTCTGAATGGAATGAGTTGTTGGCTTGGGGAACTGCATAATTTTATCAGGATTCTAATACCTTTAACTGAGTTGCTGTGAGCAATGCTCAGTTGGATTTCAACAAGACTACTGTACATGGTAGCACATAAGACTGAGTACTTCTGTGGAAGATGTACTCTACAAAACAAAAGGAGTGAGGACAAATAAAATTATTAATCTAAAACAGTGACTTGTATGGATTACACAAACGAGTTTTTGGGAATCCATAATAATTTATTTACTAAGCTGTAAAATCTCAGGAACAAGAGGAGTTATCTTGTGGTAACATCCCTGTTTAACATATATACTTGCTTATAATTCTAGTTACCTGCAAGCAACAAATATCCACATCAGCCTTAGCATAATGTGCCCACAGATTTGGTTCTGTTATTTGCTCTATTGATTATTCCTAAAAAAAACTTCACAGACACAGATCTGTCAGTGCATTATGTGAGAGCAGATCTGGGTTTGCACAGTTTGCAGTTGGGATCATCTTATAAGTGAGTATACATGAGATGCGAAGTTCAAATTGAATGCATGTATAGTTTACCACTTTCATTATTTATACCATTTATGACAGCAACCTAAGAGCTGTAGCTCTTAATTTATATAGCACTTATACAACTTTTTGTTGTAATGGTAGCATGAAAAATACTGAAAGCAGAAATTGGAAGTATTTAAAGACACTTTCTATGTGACCAACTTGAAGTGCATACCAGGTCTGGTTGAAATACCTTGAATGTTTCAATGGAAATAAAAATGTCTCAAGGCAGAAAGAGAAGTCCATAACAATAGTTACTGCCCTCTCTACTACCATATGTACTCACTTATGAGTCCTGCTGCACACTGCACAGACCTCGATCTGCCATTACAAAATGTGCTGGCAGATTTGGGTGTGTGGAGTCTATTAGGAGTAAACAGCAGAATAAACAAATCAGACCTTGATCTGAAGGCCTATTATACTATGGCAAATCAGGATCTTTGTTTTTGCAGTTTTACTGGACTGATAAGGTGTAAATATGGTACACACCTGGAAGATAATTAGGAGCAATAATTTTGGGTGTACACTGTTTATAACAGTGAGTAAAAGGACAATTGGTAGAGGCAGCAGGAAGAAAGCATGCTTCATACATTCAATTGGGTAAAAGAAAACAATATGAAAACTAAAAACAAAAGAAAACTAACCATGTCCAGCTGTTAAAACTGACCAGGGGTATGCATTAGACTTTGACTAAATAATCTTTTCCTCTTTGAATCAAATGGTGACCAGACTATGCTAAAAAGGAAAAAAAGACATTATCTTCTTGTGAACTATGTGATGGTCACCAATACCTCGGAGTGATGACTTAGGCTGAAACATGTGACATCCATTGTGGACAAAAATCAATACTTCTCATATTACAAATGATTAAAACATACATCTGATATTTTATTATTAAAATGATTATAAAATACATCTTAATTTTAAATATTACAAATAATATATATATATATATATATATATATATATATATATATATATATATATATATATATATATATATATATACATACATACATACATACATATATACACATATACATATATATATATATATATATATATATATATATATATACATACATACATACATACATATATATATATATATATATATAGTTGTCCATATTGAAAATTAGTTTAAAAAATTAAAACATGATTATTGACACATTCAACAACACCAATACATTTTTATATCATGTTGACTAAATAACTTTTTAATTATTTTAATTAGTATGGATCATATTTTAAACTGATCAATGCATTGATGCACAAACAAGACATTTCAAAACTACAAATTTATTTTTCTATACAGTTGTCTTATATAGCTGTAAAGATGTTAATAAATGTAAAACAATGACATAATTAATATTTGCATTGCTGTCATCAAATTGTTTATTTACAAAACTATTGTAAAGGAATGATGTAATCACCTGAAGTGCATCAATAAAGATGGTGTGGCAGTGCTTGAAGAAATGAAGGAATAAAAATGGATATTTTTCAGATTTTTTTACATATAAAATACATCTCATTTTCTAATATTCAAAATAATTATAAAATACTTCTGACTTTAAATATTAAAAATAGTTAGAATGATTTTGTACAATACTTTAAAGTCTGAATAGTCCATAAAATATGCATGTTTCTAACTCCTTCAAATATGTATCACATAATATAAAATTGATTTTCAAAATCCATGTTATTTTTTCTGTATTTTTTAACTTTTTGATCATCTGATTTCGATTGATTTGTTGAATCAACTTGAGCCAAGCATCTCTATTATTAGTGAATACAGTAAAATAAGACCCCTCTAATGTGGAATTTTCTCCTATCTACACTTTCATTCATTTGCCAATAAACTGCACTGTTGTTATGACCTACCATAGCTGTCTTTTTTTTGGGTAGGTTTCCTCTGTTTTCCCCATCAACACATAAAACATACTGTAATATTTCACAAACAGAAATGTCTCATGGTCTTGCTCTTTCATTTTTGTCACTATTCTTGCTATATTTGTTGCTACTGATGATGAAAAGGAAAATTTCTAAAGTTAATTTGAAAAACTTGATAATAACAAAAATAATAATAATTGGGTTAATCATGTCAAAAGTCAATAATTCTATCCCTAAATTTGTTGATTAATGAACTAATGTATGTATCACCCAGTGTTTCCTTTATGATTTATTTATTTATTTACAATGAAATGCTAATTCATCCCTTCTACTTTTGATTTACAATTACAACACTAATAATTAATTTATGCTGTGTTAAATATTATTTTCATATTGATCTATTCTAGTTCAACCTATTCTTTCCAACTATATCAATGAAATTAAATAACATCAAAGTTTACATCATTCTAAAGCACACAAACTGCAAAAGCATTATATAGACAGGGGAAGTAACTCATATCATCAAATCTTACCACTGTATACACAATGTGTGGGGAATTAGAGTTGTTGCTCTAAATATCTTGTTTAATTTTCCTGGATTGGTATGACATCTGGCCTCAGTTTACCTGTTAGAAAGATATTTCAATGCTGCATGGTCATGATTATTTCTCCCCCATGTTAAACACTGAAAATTAAGCCCTATCCTAAAATTTGAAAAAGCTACAACAAACCCTTCTCATAAAGCCAGTAAATGACCTGTCCCATCTTTCTGAACATGATATATATATATATATATATATATATATATATATATATATATATATATCCATAATTTGCAGACTACTCCACCCACAGAATAGGTGTTGTTCTGCATATATCTTGCTTGTTTACTTGGAAAAATTATTTTATGAGAATCCAGCATGCATTATTCATGGATAATGCTATATCTTTTTCCTTTGTGGATATGAAGCAAAGATTACTCCTGAGATGGTGGGGTTATTAATTTCATGTGAGATAAAAACATTCAAGCAGTATGCATCTGGCTATGCATAAGTTGTAATGATCTACAGAAATATTTTCTTTAAAGATAATGATTGTTCTTTTTACAGTACTTTCTATTTTTTATTTCCCTTTTGATTTTGACAGCACCTTGTGTGTGTGTGTGTGTGTGTGTGTAATTTGGATTTTTAACATAGCTTAAAAAAAATTAAGTCATATTGCTGCGACGTCTGCAGTGTTACAGTTTTTATTGCATAGTGAAGCAGGATATCTCATTTGTGCCCAACGATTTAACTTACAAATATGGAAATAATTTTCTCTGATATTGTCCCATTTAGCTAAAAACTGTTACTACATTTCCTCTAATGACTTGCTTGGCAAGTATATTTTGTAATGTCAAGAAGTCTTTTAGTGAAAATGCATTACTCATTTGACCATCCATTAAACATATCATATAAATTTTCAACATGTGTGCCAAGACAACTATTTTGCTATTGATGTTAAAGTCAGTAACATTTTCATTCAGGACCATCTATTTAACACAAAATGTCTATTAGTGCAAACCTAATGTTGATACAACCATCCATTATGGAGTAATAACAATAAAATTTTAGGATGGTCTCAGAGTATTCACCACATTGCAAATCTAAGATGCACTATTTTAAACAGGACTTACTAGACCTCAGGAATTAACTGTGTTCCAAGTTTTATTACATGTACTTCCCTCCAAGCAGTTTAAGTAAAGTGGTGATAACAAACTTGTACCAATGTTAGGCCAGATGCTGGATGTAGTATTACAGGACCTTGTATAAGCTCTTTTAGTTTTCAACTAGTAGTGCTAAGGAGAATCTTGAAAATGAAAGAACAAGCAAACAGGGCTGATAAATGGCTGATGTTGAATCATTGGTGCTGGAGGGTGGGAGGGAGAGAGAGAGAGAGAGAGAGAGAGAGAGAGAGAGAGAGAGAGAGAGAGAGAGAGAGAGAGAGAGAGAGAGAGACATCCTTTGAATAAAGTCTGCTCACTCTCAGAAGTGATAACCAAACTTACTTAGTACAAGTTTTATATCAAGGCACACAGTAGACAGAATCAGATATTCATATTATGTGTACTCTTACTCTTGACTGGAATTACACTATATTATTTTAGTTCCTGTCACAAAAAGAGAATATGGAAAAAGAAAGAAGAAATTCAAGAGTTACTTAGGTAAAGTAACATGTACCAAAATTTGATCAATTAACTACAGATTTTTTGGCCATTTTGTAACTGTGAACATGGCCACTCCTACAGATCCTGAGGATGTCCATTCATCTAATGATCATCATTGCTCTGTGAAAGTACTGAAGACCTCATTCAGTAACTTATGTAACTTGGACACATTAAAAGAACAAAACAAGCACATAGCTATCAGAGCTAATGATTCAGTTTACTGTGTAATGCATGTCATTAACCTAATGTCTTTGCCTGTTCCCAGCAATTATCTAAGTAGTGATATACCTTGTCTTTGCCTGTTCCTAGCAATTCACTTTAGCAGTGATGTACCTTGCCTTGGCCTGTTCCTAGCAATTCACTTTAGCAGTGATACACCTTGCCTTGGCCTGTTCCTAGCAATTCACTTTAGCAGTGATGTGCCTTGCCTTGGCCTGTTCCTAGCAATTTACTTTAGCAGTGATGTATCTTGCCTTGGCCTGTTCCTATCAATTCTCTTTAGCAGTGATGTGCCTTGCCTTGGCCTGTTCCTAGCAATTCTCTTTAGCAGTGATGTACCTTGCCTTGGCCTGTTCCTAGCGATTCACTTTAGCAGTGATGTACCTTGCCTTGATCTGTTCCTAGCAATTCACTTTAGCAGTGATACACCTTGCCTTGGCCTGTTCCTAGCAATTCACTTTAGCAGTGATGTACCTTGCCTTGGCCTGTTCCTAGCAATTCTCTAAGTAGTGATGCATTCTGTATTTGCCTGTTCCTAGCAATTCTCTTCAGCAGTGATGCACATTGCCTTGGCCGGTTCCTAGCAATTCCATTTAGCAGTGATGTACCTTGCCTTGGTTTGTTCCTATAAATTCTCTAAGTAGTGATTCATTCTGTATTTGCCTGTTCCTAGCAATTCTCTTCAGCAGTGATGGACATTGCATTGGCCTGTTCCTAGCAATTCTCTTTACCAGTGATGTACCTTGCCTTGACCTGTTCCTAGCAATTTACTTTAGCAGTGATACACCTTGCCTTGGCCTGTTCCTAGCAATTCCATTTAGCAGTGATATACCTTGCCTAGGCCTGTTCCTAGCAATTCACTTTAGCAGTGATATACCTTGCCTTGACCTGTTACTAGCAATTCACTTTAGCAGTGATGTACCTTGCCTTGGCCTGTTCCTAGCAATTCACTTTAGCAGTGATGTACCTTGCCTTGGCCTGTTTCTAGCAATTCACTTTAGCAGTGATGTACCTTGCCTTGGCCTGTTCCTATCAATTCTCTAAGTAGTGATGCATTCTGTATCTGCCTGTTCCTAGCAATTCTCTTCAGCAGTGATGCACATTGCCTTGGCCAGTTCCTAGCAATTCCATTTAGCAGTGATGTACCTTGCCTTGGTTTGTTCCTATAAATTCTCTAAGTAGTGATGCATTCTGTATTTGCCTGTTCCTAGCAATTCTCTTAAGCAGTGATGCACATTGCATTGGCCTGTTCCTAGCAATTCTCTTTAGCAGTGATGTACCTTGCCTTGGCCTGTTCCTAGCAATTCTCTAAGTAGTGATGCATTCTGTATTTGCCTGTTCCTAGCAATTATCTTTACCAGTGATGTACCTTGCCTTGGCCTGTTCCTAGCAATTCACTTTAGCAATGTTACACCTTGCCTTGGCCTGTTCCTAGCAATTCCCTTTAGCAGTGATACACCTTGCCTTGGCCTGTTCCTAGCAATTCCCTTTAGCAGTGATACACCTTGCCTTGGCTTGTTCCTAGCAATTCACTTTAGCAGTGATACACCTTGCCTTGGCCTGTTCCTAGCAATTCACTTTAGCAGTGATGTACCTTGCCTTGGCCTGTTCCTAGCAATTCACTTTAGCAGTGATGTACCTTGCCTTTGCCTGTTCCTAGCCATTCCATTTAGTAGTGATGTACCTTGCCTTGGTTTGTTCCTATAAATTCCCTTTAGCAGTGATGTACCTTGACTTGGACTCTTCCTTGCAATTCTCTTTAGCAGTGTTGCACCTTGCCTTGGTCTGTTCCTAGCAATTCTCTTTAACAGTGATGTACCTTGCCTTGGTTTGTTTCTATCAATTCCCTTTAGCAGTGATGTACCTTGCCTTGACCTGTTCTTACAATTCCTTTAGAAGTGATGTACCTTGACTTGACCTGTTCTTACAATTCCTTTAGAAGTGATGTACCTTGCCTTGACCTGTTCTTACAATTCCTTTAGGAGAGATACATCTTAGATGAGTTAGATGAGCTATCAGGTCATTTTATCTCTTACTTTAGTAAAAGAAAAACAAAAAAAAAAAACAACCCAAGGCTTAATTGATATTGCTCAAGAGCTCACAAAATAATTCATTCATATGTGTAGATTTTGCACATAACTCCAATTTATCAAAGATCATGGTTATTAAAGCTTATAGTCTATGCATAATAGAAAAAAGATCTGAAATATAATCTCTGCATTATAGTACCATGTTTAGGCAAGTCAATATGACAAAAAGCTGATTTAATATGCATAGATCTCACTCATGATCTTCCAAGTAAGAGGTTTTTATGATATTTGCTTTTATGTATCATGTTTATTGAAAATCTTGTCAGAAATATGTGCAAAGCTGCTGAGACTATAGAAGATTCAGAAAATCCGATACAATGCAAAAACACCAGTGACCTCATAAATATATCTAGATGTCATATATATATATATATATATATATATATATATATATATATATATATATATATATATAATTCACAGACCTACAGGCAATCTAACGGTCGGTTCCTAAAGCAATTAGTAGTGATCATCCTGTTCACTAAATGAGACAGAATAATTAGGTTTTCCATTTGGGTTCTGTGTCAATTACATCAGTTTGAAACTATAAGAATTCCCAATATAACAGTCTCTATTCCTTCCTATCTGTTCTGCTTTGTGTTGGCGGCACTAATGTCAATTTTAGTAGCTTCATACACTTTTGCAGGTTCTATAATAAGTATTGGAAGTTTTCAGTATTTGTTTGCATAACACCACTTGTCGTGTGCTTTTCTTTTATACACTGGATATCCCTAACTTATTAGTTCTGCATTGCAGTTGATTTCAAGAAAATTTCGTGATTGCTAGCAAGTACACTATTTTAAAAATACACCCATGAATATTGCTGTTCCAAAAATGGCCATAACCCGTGTTCTCAGAAAAAATTTATATCTTCTTAAACTCGATATGGAAGTAACAAATCGATTAACCAGTATGTTGTCTGATAATGTCCAGTGTCAAGAGTTAGATCACATAATTACCATTTTAGTCAATAAGCTAGAGATTGAATATATGGTAGCACATAAGAGTCAAAATGTGAAGAATTCATGTTGTTTTGCAATTGACAGATGTTGACCTCAAAACTTTTTTTTTACAAGAAGTATTACGTTTCATTGGAACACCTGGAGTTTTTTTTTTTTTAAACAGTCTGTGGTCAACATGTACTTTCATGATGATTGACCCATTCTCAATGTTTCTGGCGCCAAATCCACATCACTGGTGGGGTTAGACCAACAGGTAGGTCTCTGCTTTTTCCCTTCTTTTTATAACAGCCGTAAAAAAAGCGGAGACCTACTTGTTGGTCTAAGGTGGTTACAAATGCATGGCTTTAATTCTCTTCAATAAATTTTGTTGAAAGGTGTGGCAAAATGAGGGCAATGGAAGTAGCATCCATTTTTGAAGTTGATTTACACTTCGTGCAACATACATCAAGTTTCCAAAATTATGACAAGTATATGCCATCGTGCAGATATCTATATTGTAGAAAAATAACTTTATTTTCACAATATTGTAATTAAAAGTTTTTTTTTAAAAAATAAAGGATGTTTTAGCGTTGGTTTAAAGTAAAATTTGTACACATGCAACCTTAGTTGACTCCCTTTATCTCATGTTAGGATATAAGCCGAGAATTGTTAATAAACGTGCATTAACTAAATAATTATATTACTGAGATATACACAGTAATATTACTATAGTATCATACTGTATAAGTTTAATAGAACAGTGACAGATATATAGTGCAGGAGTTAGACATAGCGAGGACTTAAATTATGGGAAACTGTAGAGGCCCTATTTCATATAAAATAAATTTGTGAGGCCCCTTCAGACTGAGGCCCTCAGTTGTAGCTTGCTTGTGCCAAAATTTGGCACTGCAGATATAATTTGACAGTCATATAATTGAACTTATGACAAAAGCAAACCCGATGTGACAAATCCTGATTAAATAATTTTATAACATCACCCACCCACCCCCAAAACCTGAATACCCCCTCCCACTTTGTGTGACTATCCATGACTATGTATGACGTTACGGTGTTTAGTAAGACCGTGCATTAGTAATTGAATCATTTGCAGATAGAATACGATCAGGAAAGGAAATCATTGGCATCCATATTCTCTGTACAACAGGGTCCTGTAAAATCTCTTTATTTGCAGACGACAGTACAGGCTTCTGTTGTACCGAAACATATATTGAAACATTTATTCTGGTCACAGTTATATTACCAAGTTTCTGGAGCAAAACTAAATGTCTCAGAATGAATGGACTCTTCATGGGTACATGAAAAGTCGTATCAATTGTGTATATCTGTATTAGGGGTGGTACCCCGCTGAATCTGTCTGATGACTGGCACTCCAGAGTGACAATACACGTTGCGATGATACCGTCTTATTCCTGGCTTCTTGGGTGTCGCCGACTTGTCGCAGGGTCACCGACTAGTTGCAGCATCGCCGACTGATCTCACTCGGATCAGCGACTGTCGTAACCTCGGTGGCAGATTGGGCCTTCTTCTGGTCGCCGACTCGTCGCAGAGTTGCCGACTTCTCACAGGTTTGTCGACTTGGTCGCATACTTGTTGTAGTCATCGACTGTGTCGTAGTGTCGCTGACTGGTCGCAGAGTCTATGACAGGCTTTTCTCTAGTCGCCGACCGTGTCTCTGTCTCGGTCGCAATCATCAACTGGGTCACAGGGTCGCCGACTTGGTCGCAGTCGCCGATTGTGTCGCTGTCTCGGTCACAGTTACCGACTGGGTCGCAAACTTTCAGTTTCGCAGACTGGTCTTCCTCTGGACGCCGACTGTCGCAGTCTGGACCTTCTTCTGGTCCCCGACTTGTCGCAGGGTTGCTGACTTGGTTTCAGACTTGTTAATGTTGCAGACTGTGTCGCTGTCTCGGTAGCCGATTGGTTGCAGACTGGGTCTTCTTGTCGCCGACTGGTCGCAGAGTCGCGTCGTTATCCGCTTGAGAGAGAGAGAGAGAGAGAGAGAGAGAGAGAGAGAGAGAGAGAGAGAGAGAGAGAGAGAGAGAGAGAGAGAGATTATCTTCAGTCGCAACGTGTATTGTCGCAACGTGTATATATTCAACAACATCATCACCGTCATCACTGTACAACGACTTTGCGTTTTCATTCAAATCTTTAAGTACTTCATAACACCGTTGATCATCTACAGATAGTGTTACTAAATACAATTTATGCCACTTGAGCCATATGATTACCAAATTAAGTAGTAATTGTGTTTTACCAGACCCAGATGGGCCTATTATTATACAAGTGACAGAATTCGGTAGCGCTGGATAATGCTTGACTGGTCTTTCTTTCGTGATGCTGAGAAGACAATTATAAACATATAATAAATTATATGGACTTATATTGTGTTAGATGCATAGCACCCACCATTACCAGTGAATTAACAACCGTAACAACAAAAAATAAATGACGTGCAATTACAGGCAAATGTGTAAAATGTGGCACAAAAAACCATAAATCTATTCCTCTTGACATGTTATTAAAAGGTTTTGATATCGCTGCTTCACTTGGAAAATTACCAGGAGCTCCATGGGTAAAGCATCCTGGTGAGAAACATCTTCCTGGATATAATTATTGTAGTCTTGGAACTCGACCTGATATCTGACTTGACGAACAAGATCAACCAATACCTGAAAAGTATCAATTAACGAAATTGATCAAGCATGTCACATTCATGATGTCGCGTATAAATGCAAAGACTTGCAACAACTACATATCGCGGATGTGAAGTTGATTTATGCATTAAATTCCATAAGAAATAAATCTCCTGCTAGTGGCTGGCAATTAATTATATAACTTTTATAATGGAATCTGTTTATTATATCCCAAGAGGATATTGGAGAGGCAGAGCAGCGATTAGTAAACTTACTGAAGCAGCAAAAGTCTTACTATCTGTTGCTGAAAATTGGTTAGCAAGACAGGCAATATGGCAAATTTATCTACCATCACCAAACAAAGTCAGCATGCACATTTTGATGTCATCAATTCAAATGAAGTTAATTAAGCAGATATTTTTTTACCACATGACACCAATAAAATTGGTAGACGTCAATCACGCACGTACAAATACGCATTGACTGTCGTCGACGTTGCAAGTAGATATAAATTAACAGAACCACTATCAACAAGAACAGCATCCGAAGTTGCATCTGCGCTTAAACGAATTTACCAACGGGGAACATTGCGAGAGACACAGCTATTATAGGTTGATCCTGACAGATAATTTTTTGGTGCAGCATCAGCGTTGATGAAAAAACATGACGTTAAAATCAGACGATAACACTGAAATTCATCTTGATCATGCAATCGTTAAACGATTTAATCGAATACTTGCAGAGCGGTTATTTGGATATCAATATGCGAGGGAAATATCCACTGACTTTAAGTCCGGGGAGAGATCTCGTGAATGGGTTGCAAGGTTACATAGTATGATTGCTGCGTTGAATAATGAAATTACGCGTGCATCTTCTATGTAATGCCATTACAAAGAAATTTATATCAATGCAACGACGTGAATCTTCCTCTCCACCATTATTAGGTAATATAACTGTAAGGTATTTATATATTTATATGAACCTAGTGAACTTAAAGGGGATAAACAAGGGCAGCTGATTCTAACTGGAGTGTGATCACACAAAATTTCCAGCGTGGTAAGCTCCAAGGGTAGACCTGCAATCAACATACTATATTCGATGGCTCCTTAACGTGGATTTGTTCGTGAACAATTAAAATTATAATTCCTAAAGACACAATTACCACCGCGTTCACTTTTGTAAACTTGCACCCATGCTACGATTACATTCAAGACATGTTAGCATTACATTTTCGTGTGTGTGACCTAGACTACTATTAACTCTATCCACGGCGAATTGTCTGGGATTATTAATCGAATATTTCCACACAATCAGTGTGTTACAGCTTGCACAATGATTATTCTGCTGTTGTTTCAGTGTTATAATAAATTCAGCATCAAGATCAATGTCGCGCTTATATTTAGTCATTGCTTATAGCTCGCTATTTTTTTCTTGATGATGTTAAAGTCGTTAGTGATTTCTTCGGTTATTACGTAATCCATGATGGCCCTCCACAGCTGAGATTTTCTTCTGACTCGAGATACCGCGAGATAAACTAAATTTGACCATTCGATCCGATCATCAACAATCCAGATATTTTCTTTTTAATTAGATATAATTAATCCCTGTGAGGAGTGGATCATTATAGCATATCCTAACGTCCATGGAGATTTGTCCATCGCTAATGCGCTCTCAACAGCACTGACGGAAACTAAAACAATATCATTAACACAAGGTTTTGAATCTCTCCAACAGAAGTTTCAACTTCAATATTCTGTCGTCGAGTACCTGCTGGGCGATAACACAATGGTACAGGTAGATTTGAAAACGTTTCTTTATGTAATAAAAATAATTGTTGTTGAAGGTTATCACGAATAATATTTCTACTTGCAACTATGAAATCAGCAGGTTTCGATAATTCCAAAAATCTTTCATAAGAGTTTCTGAAATTACTTTACGCATTATCTCCCACTATATTTGATATGGTTGCAGTCTGATTAACCTTGAAAACTCTCAACGGTTCATTAATAGCTCTATGGTCATCTGTAATAATCTATAAATGTTTTCAGGCACTCATGTGGAGACTGTCCAATAAAGGGTGGTGGTTGACCATTATCGCCACACATTGTTACGGAAGTATTCTTTTCCAATAACCAATCATGAAATAGTTATAATATTTCCAACGATACCGTGCATGTCTCGTCTCTTATAATATATTTAAGTATATATTTTTCAACCATTCGCTCAGGAGTCCATGTGTCTCCACACCAACTGAAGAAACTATGATACATTAGAAATTTGATTCCTCTGGCGAGTTTATATGTAGGTGTCAAAACATTTATATCTGAATAGTTGCTCAGGAATAATTTAATCGCATGAATTGTTTTACCTTAACTACCGCATCCATTTAAGATAAACAGTCTTATGTCTAGCCACTGGATCATATACACATGTTGCGGATGACAATTATAATATATGCTTATTTTTGAAACACATTTCCTAAATTTCAATATCGACAGATTCAGAATAACGAAGTAGGTTTTCTCGTTTTATTCTCCATTCGCTGTATGGTGCATAATTGTCAATATGTAATTGTTTTAACAAATAAACCTATTTTTTATTGATATAAAATGAATCTGTCGCGACTCTGACTGCAATCAGAGGAAATCTATTTTATCATTAATAATAGATTTATCGAAACATACGCTAGCATCAAAGATCTTAAATGAGTAAACTACGGCAAGTCGCCATCAATATAACTCACAATTGTACCTAATTTATTTCCATCTGATAAATAAGCATTACTTAGGCTTATTAATGGCTTTTTGTCTTCGTTGTATCAGTAATTATAAACTTGGTCAACCATGGTCGAGTTCAGTATCGCCCATAATTAATCTTGTACAGTGTCGTTTATGATCGTATGAACTACCTTGAGTAAATTTGCCAATTATTTGTCTACCGAGATCTTTTGCAAGTTTTTCGTTCTTTTCTTTTCTTTATTTAAATACATCATTTGTAATTTTAACAATATAATTTTCGTTAAGATCAGGAAATGCTTTCCCGACATCTTTCTCTATATCAAACTTATCCGGTTCTGGTAACCAAACTTGTCTCCGTGGACAATACGATATAATTGCTTCATTTACTTTCAACTATATAAATATTTTATTATCAAACATTTATCGTAATAGTACTATTGGAACCAAACCTTTATCTAAAACATGTCTTCCAAACCAACCATTAAATAATTGGATAGAGATTTTCTGCAAACTCCAATGACTTTATACGGGCGAATCCGGTTAATTCAATATTTGGTATGGGTTCATTTATCGTAACACTGGTCATCTCGTGTGATGGATGTCCAAATCTTTTAAAGTAATCTGAACACTCCGTATCCAAGAAAACTTCCAAGATAATATGCAACCATATCAGCTGCAGTAACATAACCATAACCGTATTTATTATTCCATAATCCATCATGTCCGTCCGTATTAGATACAACTACGTTGGACATCTTCAAGAAATTCCAATCTTGTCGGTTGTGTGTTAAAAGTTATTATATAGCTAACCCAATAATGAATAAGCAGGCAAATTAAGTACGAACAATATACTGAATAAAATCACGATTATTGCACAGCTGTAGCGTAGATGTACTTTATTTCCAAACAAATTTCATAAAATATAATAATTCTACACAGGAAGTCCAGAAGATGAAGAGTACATACAGATCAATATAAATGCCACACCTGGCGTAGTTTATAAAATCAGTTATTGTAGAACTGTAGCATTGTTTTACTTCAATTTCCAAGCACACTTCATAAAATGTGCTATATAAAATAATCGCAAATTATATATTTGGTATAAGTTCCCGTTTGCTAGGTTAAAATACGTCAATACAATACACAGGTAAACAGATAAATATAACTTGAATTTGTAATTACGCACTTGAATAAGCCGACGCAATTTAATGTTTTTCTGAGGTCAATCAGGTTCCTAAAAGTGTATAAATATCATTCTATGTTACAAATTGATGCTCCAGTGATATATAATTGGTTACAGAGAACAATTAAATCAATAAATATAGCCGTTACAATGAAAGAAAAATAAAACAGTTTCTGTTGTCTTAAAAATCGACGCAGCAGCAAGTGAGATAATTGCTTAATTTATTATACAGAGAGAGCTTTTACTTGACAAAATTATCTCGCTTTTTCCTATGTGCAATTGTTTCAGATCGAGAAATTTGTAACTATTTAATGAATAAGAGTACTATTTAGCCCATAAGAGTTTGAAAATCAGCACAAAAATAAATTTGGTAAAAAATATTAATTTAGAATCAGAAGAATGTAATATCTTTTTAGAATCAGATTATGTTTTTTATTCTATGATAAATATTTACTCAGACGTTCTACGATCTCACACACAGTTTTATATTTAATTCTTCATTTCTTAAATCGAAAACGTTTTCCGTCTGGTTAATAAGTTTAAAATGTATCCTTGATAATAGCGGATTATGTACAGGTGGATAAACAGGGTTAATCGGCTCAGATATCATCAACAAACCAGGAGGCGCTTGAGGACTAAATGAATATAATTTATATCCTTGCTGGGCCTGGCTAGACTTTGAAAGATCTACCAGATTGCTTCCATTACGTCACATAATTAGATTAACTGCGATTGTTGATGCTACACGGACAATACCAGGTGATATATGGCGGCCTCCACCGGGTAGATCAATATTATATTTAAGAATAACCGGTGGAGGGGTTGTGTTTCTATATGATTCAATTACTCCGGGAAAATATTAATCGATTTTAATAAAATTCGGAATTTTTACTTCAGATATAAAATTATTTACTATTGTTTCTTAACATCATCAGGGACAATCATTGATTAAAATAATATACATTTCAGGTGAAAATACGTTAAAGAGAATTAAATACATATTTTAAATTTAAGTGTCGAATTCCTTCAATGATAATTTCTTTTGTGTCGTTGCAGTAATGTTGTATCATGTTAGTAAAATAAGGTTTAATAACATTGGAAAATAATTAAATTCATCATTCATTGCTCTATTTACATCAGGAATGGATATTTTACTAAAAAGCCATTCTGGAGGTTTCTCTGTGAAAATTTCTTTCAAATCAGGAATACTATCAGCGTTATCAATTAAAAAAAAATTATTGACGGTCCATGGGTACATTTTTCTGTAATCGGAAATGTTTATAAATCTTTTTTTACCATCGTGAGAAATTATTTTTTAGGTTGGTTTTGGTGGACCTGTAAGAACAGAAGGAGCTTCAGGCCATCCTGATTCTATTCTGATTGAGGAGTGTTAAAAATCTACAACGTAGTCGGTTGAATTTATTCCACTCACCGCTAATAATGTTGATTCGTAAACAGCAATTGTTATTTTAGATTCTTTACATGTAATTGACTTAATGCTGCGTTGGAATTCATCGTTGATTTGATCTAATGGATAACTGCCCATCGAAATATCAACAACTTGCCAATCATGAGTTCCATCAGGTTTATTCTTATGCGAAAATGCCAGCTAATTATTTGGTTCTAATAAAAAAAACTGTTTTGATCTAATATTTGGCCAGCTATGATAAACTTGCAATTAAACTAGCGCGATTTCTTTTGCTGAAATTTCCGCTGGAATGTTAACGCTAAACTCGTCGAACTCGTCGATATCATTGTGACTTTTGACGGTGCTGTATTAGTGACGATCTTCTTGCCTTGGCTATAGTAAAGGAAAGCTTCATCATAAGTTCTCATTATCGTTGCAAACTACTCATTAGATAATTTACCATCACTGGGATACGACGATAGTTTAGAATACACAGTTGTTGCTTTATTTAATTTTATTATATACTCGTGTAATTTAGTATTTGTATATTTTATTTTATCTTCTTAGCGATAATACTGAAAATGCCTGCGATAGTTGTAAAAGTTGAAGTGAAAAATGTTGCATCTGTAGGTGCTGTCATTGTTATTGTTGATAATAATAATCCGGTTCCAGCAATAATAGCAGGAACAGAACCAAGAATTATTACAATGACAACCATACGTCTACGATATTGTTTACTTTTATTGTATAATCGTCAATGATATTATTAGTTCAATCTGACACTTACATATTTGATTGTATCTGTGACGTTGAACGATTGATGTTTGATTCATCATACTTAAAGACGTTGTCATTTAATTAGGTAATTAATTGAGGAGTTTCAGCCACAACCAGTAAGGTGCAGCGGTGAATGTTTTATCACTTGGATCTAGTATAAACGTTTCTTCGTTATCTTCATTTCCCACTATAGATACAATTCCAGAAAAATTATCGGTTGAGTGACGTCATTGAAACTGTAGTAAAAATCCTAAATTTTGCAGATCTCAATACGGGCAGCCTGTACACACTATAAACCTCAGCGATATGTTTGATAGTATTATTTTGCTGTGACCATGTCACAGATCATAGTGCTACTATGTATACAATATTGATGATCTGAATGAGAGAAATTTCAAATCAGATTCATTGTATTAACAATATTAGGAATTCCACTGACAATATGGTTGAGTATTGTGTTAATGTCGGCGAGTTTGATTTCAACAGCCACATCCAAAAAATTCATTTATAGATCTTTATATATTCTTATGAAAATCCAGAAACGTTTGCACGTGATTAGAAAAATTAGCCCTGAATGCGGTCATTTCATCATTAATTGTTGTTAATGATGTCACCGTTGATATTGCTACCATAGACATATTTTTTGCAGCGTCAAAATCTGATTCTGGTGTTCTGAGATTATTAATATCATTATTATTCATGTTGAAAAATCAAATCATAATACCACCGTTGGCTAATTAGTATTTAGATTCTTGATCATCGACGTATTTTTGTTACAGACTCTATATCTGCAGCTAGGTTTCCATGGACAATAATTATATTTTTAGTAATAATAATGCTAATCGTGAATAAATCAACAGGTCAATTGATAAATTCGTGACTTACCGGAATCCTGAATTTTACCGCGATTAATAAAAGTAAGAATATTATTAACAACCGAGGTGGGAATTCGTATCAGCAGATCTGGTAGTTGTTTATTACATGTATTTAATCGTCCTTGTTTATTCTGAAAAACAACGACTTCATTTTGATCCACATTTGTAATGTTTAATAAGTCACAGATTTCATTTTTGATTCTGGTCAAGAGTTGCATATTTAGATAAGTTGCCTTGCTGCTGAGCTTTACCTCCAAATCTTCTGTGAATACCTACCATTTTATTTACTAATATGTTAAAATGTTCATGCATGACTTTATGATATGGTTTTTCAGGTGGTGCCAAAAATACAGTATCAACCACAGGGAGTACTTCACGATCACATATTGGCGGATTTGTTCATTTTTGTGTTGGTAATGTTGAATACCAGATTGAAATACTTTGCACAGCGATTTTATCGCTGCTCACATATTTTAATTTTTTTTTGTTGTTGTTGTGTTAGTCCATACGAATCTAAATAAACAATTCCACGTGGAATAATCGCGTATGCTACCCAAGGAGTACTTAGTCCAGAGTTTTCATCGAGATTAATAATACAAGTTTCAATATTGTTTGGTTGTTTTGGTAATTGATCGCGTATAACGCAGCTGCCTTTACAACAGCTCGGGCTGCAGAGGGTATTGATACAGGTGTAGCTGCAAAAAGTAGAAATATACTACCTGTTTTAGCGATGTTTTTAATGGCAAACACAGAAAGTGTAAGTCATATGCCATTCTTTGATTGTTTGGCTTTATCGAAGTGCCTGAACTGACATTCCGATAATGAAAGCTTATTCGGACCACCTGCGATCTGTTTTATTTTAGAGATATTTTTATTTCACGGTTATCTTTTGATGCTGATTATAGTTTTTTAATTTGACCGGGAGTCAGAGTAACACTAACGTGGTAATATGACATTATAATATCATTAAAGATCTAATTACATGTTTTGTACTGGAGTATCAACAACTCATATTCGTCCACCTTTAAGTAACATTGATTTATCACCGAGTATAATAGCGGATGCCCTATAATTAACTCGAAAATGTATATCTTCAACAGATTGTCTAGTTAAATCTAAATATTCAAGTGAAAAGTAATAAATTGGATACATCGTTGTAGAATCCAGATGCCATATTTGTAAACCAAAATTAATGTTTTGATCACGCCTTATGAATGTCATCAAACGTTGATATGCACGTGCTACATGATTTTGATTAAAATTTAATAATATATCCTCAGCTGGTTCTTGATGTCCATTTATCCTCAGTGAAACCTCAGAAATATCAAGGTTGTTGAATATTCAGTGTGTTTGTGAATTTACTCGTACAGTATCTTGTAATGCAATAGACATATGCCTTGGTGCATAGACACCTTTCTGAGATGCTATTTGCCAGGTAAATAAACCATTAATTGTATTTTAAACACTATATGTGGTCATCGTCAACCATGATAACACTGATTTACCACCTTGACTCATAAAAGAAATAAACGTTCTTCCTCAGGTATTGTTGGAGTCGATACCGGCATCCACTATGAAAGTTTTGTCAGTATTACTTTACCAACATCACCAACAGCAACAGGCTGCCATATTGCATCATCATCTGTAGCCTTTAGTACGAGTACAACTGTATGCAAAGCTCCGAAAATAACCTTTCTGGCATTTTTACAAAATCCAAAGATATGTAAAAGTGGAATTGCACATGAAAATAGTCTGTTTCCATCTTTCAGCATTGATCGATGTGCTGCGAATCCTAATTTCTAGATTACCACTATGAACCACCGGAGACACATCTGTGTCAGCTCTATTGGCATTGTTTCTTGGTCGTTATGTAATACTTTATGTTGTTAGGGTGATTAGAAGTATCTTTCAGAAATATCATTGATGAACCAGCAGATCTTGAGTGATCGTCACTGTATCTTGCTAGACCCAATATTGTCATGGCAACGTCGATATCTTTCAAAATTGATTCAATATATTTTTCGTCAATCATCTTACATGAAGACCACTTATCGCTTATGAGATTAGCGGTTATATTTTTTTTCTAACATTGTTACACCAGCCAACTCTGCTAGTTTTTGACTAGCAGCTTGATTTACTATTTTGATAACATTTGCGGGCATCACTTCAGTACTGACCAATTTAACTGGTGGTTGAGGTTATCCTTGATTGCCGAGAATGCTTTTTTAGCAACATCACCAACAGCACCAATACCTTTTCACGAATAACATCAATAACTTTTATTCCCAGTTGCTTTGTGATCGCTATTGCTTTTGGGGCTATCCTTCTAAAAAGACCTTATCGACGTTGAGATTTCATTTTCATAGGAAGCTATACAATTTAAATAAATTAAATTCTCCAGCAAAATGGTCTGTTTATCTCCTATGCTGCTATATTTGATTGGTGACGTAGATCAGGTTGTAAAGAAACGTTCACTGAGAACAAATCCTGGATAAATAACTGCTAATTATTTTACAAACAAAATTGTCCACAAAGATTATATAAATTAATTCATCTACAATTATTAACCTAACCCATTTATAAACACGAAAATAGATTTTACAAAACGAAATTAGATTACTCACAAGTCTGGAGAGTGATGAACCAGCCAAATCACTTTCAGTTCATGACAGAATCTGATCTAACAGTGATTTTTAAAAAATACCTTTAGATCTTTACTTTGAATACTTAACATCCATACTGAATACATTTGTCCATTTAGATCATATATGCAGACCAAGTTACTCTTTTGACGATGGCGTTGTAATTTACGCCTATGCAGGTTAATTAATTGTTCTATAAATAGCTCGAACGTGTAAATTTGCACGGCCGCCGTGTACCATCCTGTTAGAAAGCCTATTCGCAGTGCCATCATGTACCATCTTTTAGAAAGCCTATTCGCTCGGTTGCCATGCGCCCACTATAAGAAAGAAAATTACCGCAGCAGCTGGTCAATAAATAAAGACGATTCCAAAATATTCCCAATTATGTAAACTCGGTTAAAAATCAGTAGCATGATAGATTTGACAGCCAATTATTGGAGTTCAAGACACAATAATATAATTTAAAAAAGTAAATAAATAAAGGAAAGGAAATTAAATTGTTTTATATAGAATATTTCTTATAGCGGCTGTCAAAGCAGAACGTTGCTGTTGAAAATTTAATGTCATCTATCCAGAATTTCAATTTCACATATTGTATCAAAAATGCTTGTCATTAAAGTTCCATTTTTAAGGTTGAGATTTTAGATTGTATCTGTTGAATTAAACAGTAGTGGTTAAAAGTGAAAACTACATTAAAAATCCAAATCTCTCTGTCTCACACACACACACACACATTTTTGTCTCGAGGTTTTAGATTGTGTCGTTTCAATTACATATATGCAAATGTAATATTACCGTTTATCTTGCATTGGCAATTTAGTAAAGAAATATTTTTAATATTTTTAATGCAGTTAATTAACCTTTGTTCAAAATTTAAATAGCTTAATTTATTCATAAATAAAAAAAATTACTAATCCTAAAAAGCCCTGCATAAATTTTTGCATATACATGTGTATTTGTATATATATATATATATATATATATATATATATATATATATATATATATATATATATATATATATATATATATATATATATATATATAACTTGGTCTCAGTATGCTAATGATGTCCATACAAACTGATCTGAGCCTATTAATGCCTTTTATATAACATATTTGTATTCTTTGTACTAAATAAATCCCATATACAAAGAAATAATCAGCACCATAAAGTGATTTTCATTAGTTGAATGTATAATGTATTATTTAAATGTATGAATATTAATAATGAAATTGGATACTGTACAAGAGCAAAGATAACAAAATAGCACATTATTTTAAAAAATAATTTTATTTCTAGATTTCTCAGTGTAGGACTGCTTCAATGCCATAAATTGTCATTGGCACTTCCTGATCTGTTGATGTTGGTATTTCGTGAATTTACCCATGGATACCACTTTAACATAAATTAGTACCATTTGTTTATTACTTTGTTTGATCACTCAATCCTTAATTAATTTAACAGCAAACACTAATAGTGGATGACCACAAATTGGCCAAACCCATTTGAGAATCGTCAGAGGACAATGGGGTTATGGCCTTATATTGGCCTTTCCATATACTACTCATTGGCACTTATTTCCCTGCCTCCTCCAGTTAATCCATTTACAATATTGCTGCTGTTGTTGTTGTTGTTGTGGGGCTAAACGCCATTTTTCAGCACATGATAGGCTATACATGGTGGCCAGTATTAATGGTGGAGGAAACAGGGAAATCCGCAGAAAGAACCACTGACCCATGAGAAGCTACTGGCAAGCTTTCTCACATATCCACATTAGCTTCGAATCTTCGACTCGAACCCACGAAGACAGAGGTGAGATGGCAGTGATCCATAAAGGAAAGCACTTTAGACCACTCGGACACTCTGAGCCCCCATTTACAATACTGCCATGGTTATGCCATGTTTTATTGCTATCACACTTGAAGCTGTGAAAGAACAATTATGACTCTTTTATTAAACAATTGTTACACCTTTTCAGGTAAACAATTGTTGTGGCCTTTTCCATTAAACAGTTGTTGTTGCCTTTCACCTCATGATAATTCGTGTGTAACTTTTGAATCAATGTTATTAATTTATTAAAAGTTTCTATAAAATAAGTTGGTAAATCTGATACATATCCATCTAATGTGATAAGTTTGTAAATGGATTAACTGACTTTAAAGTCCTAATAATAAAAACTTCTGATATCAAGATACAATAAGAGGTGTACCAAGGACTTTTTGTTATTGCAGTTTAAAAGTAACATCCAGTCAGTGTAGGAAATTATGCTCTATATAAAATCAACAATCTATTAATACATAGCAAAAGAAAAGAAGGAATGTATTTAACATTTTATTGACACTGGCATGTACTGGGAGTAAGATGATAGCACAACTAGTATGAAATTTATATTAATATATAATGCGACAAACTGTACATCTAATTAGTAATAACAAAGCTCAAATACTATTTTCTGTACCCTTGTACATAGCTCCAGAAAATCTGTACATTAGCACATTACTTAAAGTGCTTCAGCTAAGAGAATAAACAGATTATAACTTACCAAAATATTGTATCTCAGCTGAACTTTACAGCAATAAACAGAGTAGTATGTGTGTGTGCACACATTTTTGTGTAAATAGTGAGCTGGGAAGAATCAAATATATTACCTAGAATTATTCATCACATATTTATTCAAAGTTTTGGCACAGAAAAACAGAAACTGACGGATATTAATAACTATACAAGACTGAAATAGATGTGAATCAGTACCATACAATACCTTTCAAGTAATATGCAGCTACATAAAACATCGACTAATCAAAAATTACATATATACTCCACACATAATCTTTTCCTGATCAACATTTTCTGATCAAGTCTCTCATATAAAGGTGGCATATGATAAAATAAAGTCCTGTGTCCCTGGTATGATTGATTATGGGTATGATTGATTATGGGTGTGATTGATTATGGGTATGATTGATTATGGGTATGATTGATTATGGGTGTGATTGATTATGGGTGTGATTGATTATGGGTATGATTGATTATGGGTATGATTGATTATGGGTATGATTATGAGTATGATTGATTATGGGTGTGATTGATTATGGGTATGATTGATTATGGGTGTGATTGATTATGGGTATGATTGATTATGGATGTGATTGATTATGGATTATGGGTATGATTGATTATGGTTGTGATTGATTATGGGTATGATTGATTATAGGTATGATTGATTATGGGTGTGATTGATTATGGGTGGAGTGTATTATGGGTGGAGTGTAATACTTATATGAATCTGAAGCAGAGTGTGTTTTGTATTTTTGTTTTTTAAAAAAGTTTCATTGTTTGACAAGTCAACTTACAATCATGTGATGACCTTGAACATATACAATCATTATGACAATGACCTTCAATGTACTCCAGGCTCAATTATCAATTAGTTCTAAGCTGACAATATCAACTTGGGTAAATTGCCTGATAAATGGACTCAAATCAGTCTCTTGTGTCATGCTGACTGCAAAATGGCTGACTGGGTAAACTAAATTTCAAAATACATTTTAGACTTGCTTTTGATGGTAACTAAGATCTGAAACTAAAACGTTTGTTACAAAAAAAGTTTATTGTGGACAAGTCCAGTCATCTGCCAATGAAGGTCCCATCCTGATAATAATTAGCCTTGCTGACCTTGGAGGTCCCAACTAGTCTTAATGATCAGTGATGTGTTGTACATATATGGAAATGATGCCAATTTCGTAAGCCAATCCCAAAACTGAATGGTAGGGGACATACTCATTTTATTGATAACTGTTACTGGGGTTATCGCAAGATTTCATTCAGTCTCTAGTAATTTTCTCAAGCTGTGAAATGCTTTTAAATCTCATACATTCAACTACATTTTTGACATCTTAATACATGTATTTGTCAAATAATTTTTAAAAATGATACTGGATGTAATCTGAAATTAAAAAAAAAATGACCCGTAACTCCTCATATTTTTGTACATTAATTGAAAAGCCCGAAAGTTTGTGTAATTTTAACTTTACTTTTTATCAGCATTATGTAGCCAGGATTGTGTTATAAAACTCCATACATACATACCAGAATATTTATTCTCCATAAAGAACTATGAGTTATATTAAAACTCAATAAAGAAATACAATGTTATAATAATCCCAATCAAGAAATAAATATGATATAAAAATCCCAAGAAAGTAATAAAATGTTATAAAAATCCCAATGAAAAAATAAAATGTTATGATAATCTCAAAAAAGAAAAAATCTTTTTTTTTTAAACAAAATAAATGAATCTATTTTGTGAGCTTCAGAGAGTAATTCTCATTTAGACAAAGAGAAAGATTTGGAGACAAACTTCTGTTCTATAAATAAAAAGAAAATTGCCCAGAAAAAACAATGTTTACTGTGGATATAGAAAAAGATGTATTAATGCAAATTTACTTTAAAACAAAGGATACTTTGAGATTCTCTAATTCCATGGACATATTTTCTCTTAAAACTTTTCAGTAATTCTTTTTTCTGTGATGGAAGTATTGATTTAATTATATCACCCTGTGCATTAAGATTTTTCTGGTAACTGATTTTTTTCTGAATTAAGTTGAACACAGTCTACAATTAATGATCTCTAAAAAATTCAATTTTGCAATTTCACCAGTCATCCTCTAAAATTGATAAAAAAAATTACAAAAAGAATGTACAGATAAACAAACTAATGTAGAAGCAGGGTTAAAAATTTTACAGATGAATGAATGAATGCACAAATAACTGAATGTACAATAAAAGAGACACAATGGAAAATTATGAAATGTGTGAATTCATATACAAATGAGAAAAAAATTGAGAATACATAAATTAACATTACAAGAGTGTAAGACAATAAGATCAAACATAAAACTTTCTCATCTTCACAACTTGACACTTCATATCATACAATGATAATATAGCTACTGTATACATAAGCATACAAGTCCAACTGCAAAAATTGCACAGACCCATATCTGCCAATGCAAAATGTGCCAGCAGATTTGGGTCTTTGCAGTTTGTAAGGAATAATCAGTGGAATAAACAACAGAGATCATAATCTGCTGGCACATTATGCTATGGTAGGTCAGGAATTTTGTTGTTTGCAGTCTGACTCAACTTATGAGTGAGTATATATGGTAGAGAAATACTGATAGATGCAAATTACAAGAATGTTGTATGTTACTTTTGGATGATGGTTTAGTGTTGCCACTAAACAGAGCAACAAAACATTTATCTTCCTATCAAGTAATCCTGTGGTGCACATAAACTTTCAACACATCTGACAAGTCCCTAATCTCTCATAATTACAAAATAGTTGACAAGTCGCTAATCTCTCATAATTAGAGTAATTTATTTTATTTACTCCGCCATACCTTGTTTCTGTCATTGTCTTTTTTATGGGTGGGGTACACACTGACATAAGCAGAGCTTCACAATTAGAAATGGAACCTTTGACAATTCACAGGTAACAATGTAAGTAGCTGTTGAGGTTAGAGATACCATCAATAAAATTAAAAACTGTTAAATTGTAAAAAGCAATTCTGTAAAAAATACAAGTTATAGACACTGTAGAGTTTTGATTGTTGTTTACTAAAAATATCTCAATGGCTTACAGACTTGTAGTTTTTGATGACAAACATTTCCCTTTTAGTGAAACCTTGCAAATTCTCATGGGATTTATTATTATCTTAAGAACCATATGCATGCATGGAGACAATTTCAAAATGGTCTATAAGTTCTGGTGCTTTCTCTTCCTTTGGCAGTTTTTCCTAGCTCTTTGATGACAGGTTAAATAAAGCAGTTTCTTATCCAAGAACTACCAAACTAGAATGCAACAGCTTCCAACCATCAATAATGAAACAAGAGGCCCATGTGCATCTGACATCACTCACCCCCCCCGACAAAATACCCAAAAGTCAGTACTGGGGCAGTTGATCAAGAAATCTGAGTCAAAATATCCTTGCTAATATCGATACCTCTTCTACAGCTGCCAGATTTGATAACAGTTGACATCGTTTGTACAATTTAAAAAGTCTTCATGCTAGAATGTTTCCTGTTAAATTAGATTAGATTTTATTTATCACTTTTTAAAAAGTCTTCTAAAGGTATTTTTAAATGTGTAATGGCTGCTATATTTGGTTACAAAATTGGCTCATTAAAAAAATCTGAAAGGCCTTAAAGTGTGTTTGGCTTATGCCAAATTATGTTCATTGTTTTTTGTGAAATACTCATTTAAAGCTTATCCATTTTTTTTAGGAACATTAGCTATTATTGATGACAGATCTGTTTTTAGGAGCATTGGCTGAGATTGATCACAAATAACTGTAATTCGTACATATTTCAAAGGTCATCTTATGAGGTTGCTTTCTGTCAAATGGCTTTCTAATTTTTTAGCAACTATAGCCATAGCTGATGGTGGATGAGCTTTGTTTATACAAATCAAAAGGCCTTTATCTCAGGATGCAATGTCCCAAGTTGAAATTGGTCCAAGGAGAGGTTTAAAATTGCAGTTGTTGGAGGAGAATGCAGGACTATGCCATAAGCTTGCAAGTTTTCACGATGGAAGTTTTCATGATGCCCTCAATTTACATGCTGCAATGATGCAGCTTTCAATGACATTGGTCAGGTCACAATTTCTATTAATAATCTTGTCCTTTCAAAGACAGAAAGAGGATTTTATTGGTGAAACTGTTCTGAGCTCTGCATGGGTTATCAGTGTGTGTGTGTGTGTGATTTAGATTTTTAACATAGTTTTAAAAAAATTTCAGTCATATTGATATGTCTGCAGTGTGACAATTTATAGTGATGTTTAGCACTGGGGTATCATGCCGCAGACATGTAGCATGCTGTCCCACCCAGTAAAATTATCCTGACACCAGGCTGACCTGTTTAAACACTAACCTCTTAATGCTGAGTGCCAAGTGAGGCAGCTGTTAGTACCATTTTGAAAAGTCTTTGGTATAACCTGGCTTGGTTTGAACCCGCAACCTCCCGCATCCGAGGCAGACAATCTAAAATTAGATCACTGGAGCAGTTTCAAGTTATCAGCATAGCCTTGATAGATCTTTGCAATCAAACAGCTACACAAGTGAAACCCTGCAATCTTGACATTTGTTCCTGGCTTCCATTTCTTATAAAATACATTGAGACATTGCACCTTAAATTCCTGGCAGTCAATAATATATATATATATATATATATATATATATATATATATATATATATATATATATATATATATACACCTAAAGACAATAAGTTCCTTGAGTGAATTAAAACAACCTTCATTAATCCAAATATCCAGATCTTAAAACATAATTACAATTCATTCCGTCTGGATGACTGGTGTGCAAATGAAAATTGTATTTTTTCCCAAACATATGAAAATTAATATCTGTATTTTGATGCATCCAGTTTAGTCATCTTCATTGCCAGTCAGAAATGAGGTAGGTAAACAAGGCTGCACGATTTTCTTCCAAACTGATGAAGAACACTTATATAAATATTTTGGCATTTTCTTTTGCAAATGAAGAATACTTGTTCCTGTTCTGGTATTAATTTCTTTTTGTTTATGTAAACATAATGCAACTGGAAATACGAGTTCATAAAGGTCAAGATGATTGATGTTTCCAATGGAGTTATCTTTTTCAGTAAGAGTAACTTTTAAGTCATGTGACCATGTGGTAAATAAATGGCACTGACAAAGAGAACAGAAGAGCCTTATTCCTACAAATGTGATGAAGAATATTTTGATTCTTAATATAGGATGCAAGTAATGAGTAATGACATTTTGACCCTTCCCTACATACCAGTTCATGACTAGAAATTGTTTAGACAGAGTGGCAAGCATATGGAGACCATTCCAAAAAACCTTAGCCAGTGGAAAGATAAAAAAGCTGGAAGGACCATTTAAACTACTCATGTTATAATTATGATAAAGCATTTTCAAGATCATTTGTTTCTTAGTAACACGGGTAGTGCAATTTTTTTTAGTTTATTCAACCTTTAATATTTTGCCTCTTGGCTTTAAAACAGTGTTGAGATATTTGGATTAATGACAGTATTATGAAAGGTCAGCAATAATTGACTAGTAAGACTGAGATTACAGATGGTGGAGATATGCTCCAGTTCTAATTGATGCTTTTCTAATATGCTAGCTTAATTTCCCTGAGAATAAACCCCAATACCGATAAGAGGTAGCTAGGTGAGGTAAATCTATATAAAATTAGGATGTTCTACTGCATTAGATGAATGTAATGAGCACATCTCACTGTCTGCTGCTGTTGTCACTCTGAAATTCTAGAACAAGTGGCCATGATCTGATATTTGGATTTAAGCTAAATTTCTACAACTCCAACATTACCTTCGATCAGTGCGAGATTCAAATTTCTAATTCTACAAAAATCCTCTGCTACACAGAAACAGATGAATCATACATAGTTATCTATAAGATGAATTATACATAGTTATCTATAAGATGAATTATACTTAGTTATCTATAAGACGAATCATATATAGTTATATATAAGATGAATTGTATAGTTATCTATGCCCTTCAGCAACATAAACTGATCTAATACCATGTTCTGCAAACAGTGTCTATCAGGAAATGGTCACAATACAAAAACAGTATTAGTGGAGGGATTAACATTTCTTCATTTGAGGAAATGTAAAGAAACTATAGTCCTGTACTAAGTATATAGAGCAAATGATATGAGAGACATCAATTTCAAACAGAGAATTTGTCAAAAGTTGTGGAAAATGGCAAATACAATAGGATTTAACAGGTATTATATGTACTTGTCTACAAGTCCAACTGGAAACTGTACAAACCCAGATTTGCCAACGCATAATACACCAGTATATTGGGAGTAATTAGTATAACAAACAACACAGACCCTATTTTGCAGGTGCATTATGCCATGGCAGTATCAGGATCTTTGTTGTTTACAGTTTGACTCTACTTACAAACAAATATATATGGCAGTTGTATCTAATAAGTAAAAATGTACAGCTGCATTATTAACATCACCTAGGTGCTCTTTTCATCTTTGATATGTAAAAAAACTGCAGTTATTTTGTATAAACTCTTCAAAATAGGAATAATGAATAAAATATTTAGAGGTCAATTTGCATTACTTTGGTGGTCAGTTCCAAGCATTTAATTCAGTACAAGAAAAAACACCAGGTTCTGTAATATTTTGTGAAACATTTCTGACAATAGCTTCCTTTGCTTCCAACATTTTTATTCAAAATTGTGAATTTAGATTTTTGTAGAATTAATATCCAAATTCTCTCTAAATGTTCATAATTTATATCTCAAAAGATGTGTGAACTATAAAAAATAGTTGGGAGACCACTTCAAGAAGAGCAATTTAGCTGTTGAAGTAAAGAAATACTGTAGGCCATAACACATTATTAGCATGAATTTTGACCAAGCATTTCTACCTAGTCCTAGCTTGTTGAGACAATGTCATTTGTAGGAATTTGGATTGTGGGTCATGTGATTTCTGTCTAGTCCTAGTCCTAGCCTAAAACAACTATGTCATTTGTATGAATCTGGTTTGTGGGTCAATCAATTTGTAACTAGCCTGAAAACAAACAATGTTATGTGTGTGAATTTGGATTGTGGGTCATGCAATTTCTATCTTGTCCTAGTCCTAGCCTGAAAACAAACAATGTCATGTGTGTGAATTTGGATTGTGGATCATACGATTTCCAACTTGTCTTAGGCCTAGCCTGAAAACAAACTATGTCAACATGTGTGTAAATCTGGATTGTGGATCATGCAATTTCTACCTTGTCTTAGGCCTAGCCTGAAAACAAACAATGCCATGTGTGTGAATTTGGATTGTGGATCATGCAATTTCTACCTTGTCTTAGGCCTAGCCTGAAAACAAACAATGTCATGTGTGTGAATTTGGATTGTGGATCATACAATTTCTACCTTGTCTTAGGCCTAGCCTGAAAACAAACAATGCCATGTGTGTGAATTTGGATTGTGGATCATGCAATTTCTACCTTTTCTTAGGCTTAGCTTGAAAACAAACAATGTCATGTGTGTGAATTTGGATTGTGGAGCATGCAATTTCTACCTTGTCTTAGGCCTAGCCTGAAAACAAACAATGTTATGGGTGTGAATTTGGATTGTGGGTCATGCGAATTATACCCAGTCCAAAGTTTAAAAACACGCTATGTCATGTGTATGAATTTGGATTGTGTGTGATGCATTCACCAACTCCTAGCTGAAAACACACAAGTTTCTTTTCAAATTATTGAAAAACAGAAATATTCTTTGTCCCAAATGCACTGGAAAATGTATGGAATTACATGGATTTTCAAGCATTTGTACAGAAAACTGTATGAAAATACCTGAAATATTAAATGACTGTTCTATGCATGTGCCATCTTGTAATAAATGATTAGGAAAAATTATGAAATTTAAAAAAAAATGCTTACCATTGTTTTATGATCATCATGAACTTGAAAAAATGCATTTTCATTTAATAAACTGATTGCATATATACCGAGTGAAAACATCTTAGATTACCATATATTTTGCACAAATTATTTGATAATACTGTTGTAGAATTTAAAGCAAGAACAAACTGATCTCAATGCATTTACAGTCAAGCCAAAATTAAAAGCAGATTTTTAAATTTAGAATGTTTTTTATGCAATATTTGTTTCCTCAGAAGTTCTCTTAACTCATTAATCCCTGGAGATTTTGTCATTTTTGCCTGAAATGCGAGTAGGAAACACATTTTTGGGCCTATTTCTGAACACATCCCAGTTGGACTTCTTTTTTTTGTTTTCTTTTTTACTTGGCTTAAGGAACCCATCATATTCATATCCAGATTACATTTTATTCCGAATACCCAACTTATCCTACTTTTTGCAAAGGTTTGCCTGTCTGTGTGCAGTTCAGAATTAACTGCCTTAGATCTGAGGCCAAAATGTCTAAAACCCAGACACAAAGTCGGATTCCGATAATGGACAAATTTTGGGTAGAAAAAGATCTTGTTCAAAAAATATTTTTCCCTCTGTATTTTGTAGTGCAACTAGAAGGTTCATATTATTTGGTATCAATGTAGAACTACATCCGTCTTCCTATCTATAATACCACCCACTTAAGTGTATCTAAGATGATCTTGTTGCAACAGAGTTAAGAAGTAGGGTACTACCTTCTGATATGGAACCAAGGTGCCAGAGGTTAATGAGTCATTTAGCACCTCTTTGCTGGATATGACAGCATGTATGCAATTATAAGTTTAACTTTTGAGAAGCCAAAGTACAGTAATTAACAGATATCTAGCACTACAACAATCAAAGATTTCAATATCCAGGAGTAATTAACAGTAAATATATTTCTGTATCTAGTAGTATAAGATATTTTATATTTAGCACTATAACAGTCAGATATACCATATCTAGCACTATAACAGTCAGATATACCATATCTAGTACAATAACAGTCAGATATACCATATCTAGCACAATAAGTCAGATATTTCTAGCACTATAACAGTCAGATATTTCATATCTAGCATTACAACAGTCAGATATTTCTATATCTAGCACTACAACAGTCAGATATTTTTATATCTATCACTACATCAGTCAAAAATGTCTATTTCTCGTGTAAAATTTATCTAACAAGTGGAGCTACAAAATGATGACAAAGGTTGTAATAAAATGCCAGAGTACAGTAATGATTGAAAAGGAAAACTACTGAAAGGTTATGATTGTCTAAGTCATTACCAAATATATCCTAAAAATTAATATTACTAAAATATTAAATATATCCCTGAAGAAACAGGTGTCCAAATAAAGAAAATCTATTTTAATTTTCTGAGACAATATAAAAAATGCATATAACACCATAAGTTCTGTGCAGTCCATGAGGAATTATAAGGTTTATAAGTATTTATAGTTAGTTTACATAAAAAGGCCATGTGAAAACATTCTCTTAAGTATGACATTACAGAAACATACCTGACATAACGACAAAAACACAAAATTTCTTCTTGATACACAGGCAATTGTATTTGATACAACATCAATATATGTCTCTGAACAA
The DNA here is from genome assembly GCA_016746295.1 of Potamilus streckersoni. Classification (NCBI taxonomy): domain Eukaryota; kingdom Metazoa; phylum Mollusca; class Bivalvia; order Unionida; family Unionidae; genus Potamilus; species Potamilus streckersoni. The sequence continues at coordinate 7,134,191 of JAEAOA010001694.1, forward strand.
ATGAAGATACACTATTCAATGTTAGAGACATGAAAACTGCAACAAAATGGTTTTTTGTTTTGCACATTTGAATCCTGAGATACTAGTAGTCATAATTATGTATATACTGCCTGCCTGCCTGAATAACATGTAACATGACTGATGTTCATAAAATCACACATTTGTTGAAACTATTGCTCAAAAGCAAATACTAATAATTGGTTTAGGATAAAATAAAAAAGGAGTTTATCAAAACATGAGTGCGTTCTCCAAAATTTTACTCAGTTTAAAGGAATGGTGAGCAATTTGCTATAGGAAATATACTCCTACATCCCCCACTTACCCCATGATGGAGATGACTTTATAGTACTGAGGAGTGCGTGTGTTTGAAAATATTGAGGGTAAAATGACATGGTAATATGCATAACTTTTGGTGATGGGAATAATATATACTATGTTTCATTAAGTTTCCACAAAATTGGCAAGAGTAGCTGCATCACCAAAATTCTGTCACACTGTATCCAGCGGCAAGTTAAAAAATGGCAAGAATGAAAATCATGGGAGTACAAGATGACAATAATATTACCAAGTTTCCGCATAAAAGACAAGTTGTGTTCACACGATTCTAACAATGCTTTCTCCAGCTGGATTTAAAGAAGAAAAACCCTAAAAAACTTTGAAATTGCAAAGTGATTGGTGGACATCTTTGCATGATGACAATAACATGTGCAAAGTGTCATGGTTAGCCATTGAAAACTTTGAGACCAGCTGCTTTCACCAGATGTCATACAGCTGTACTATATAAGGTTCCAATTAAAATGGGCAAAAACTAACAAAAGTTTCAGAAGCACACTTATTTGTTCAAATTAGCATCTTTGAATGATCATACTATTTCCCAAGCACATGAAGATTGATTTAAATCTGTTTCACCAGTTGCTTGCAGAAGAATGTCATATACATACTGCATTTTAGATGACTCTCAAAAAGGGCAATAACTCTTAAAATTATGGAAACACTGATCTCTTGTTATGCACAACTTCTGATGGTGACCATAATATTTATCAAGTCTCAAGGTAGGCCATAAAAAAACCCAACAAACATTGGACTCGACATGTTAATGAAATTTCATTGTACAATGCATTAAGCTACATGACACAAAAGGTAATAACATTGAAAAAATATTGCATTAGCAAAGTGACTTGTTGGTATGCATATCTTCAGGTGATGACCATAATATTTATGAAGCTTTATGGCAATCCATCAAAAACTGCAGGACTTGTTGAAGCATACTCTCCTACAAGATAACAAGGGTATCAACTCACAAAAAAACTGTAAGAACAATGTCATTTGTTAATATGCACAATTGTCAGATGACGACCATATAATTTACTTTTTTATGGCATGGACTTATTTTGCCATCAAGATTTTTTCCAAGATGGATGGACACAACGATTACTATAGAGAAAGGGTATAAAATCACATATCAGACAACATTTCATGAAGTCAGTCACTTTGGACAGATAATATTGAGCATGTAGGGTATCATGTTTAACAAGTCCCAGCTATAAAGTCATTTATAAGCTAGAATATTACTGTGGCCATATGTTTGATGGTTACCGTGACCTACCAGAAGGCTGAAAACTTGAGTTGGCAAAGGTGACTGCTCGCATCATTTGACAAAAGGCTTGTAGTTACCACACCTATGTGTTAAGAGGTTAGGTTAGGATCAAAGGGAAGCCCACAGGATGAACAAGGCATGTTCTCAACTGTCCCCATGTTAACAAACAGTGAGAGGGACATGGTCTGCTAAGTTTAATTAGATCAGTTTACAGCGACATCCAATCAGAATTGAGATAGAGGGTGTGATTGTATTTAGATCTGAATTATAACTTTCAGAACTCTAAGAAAAATTCATTTGCCTGGGAAGATTGTTGTGCAAATATGGTTACTCAGAGAGAGCCACTTGTAATTTGGAGGCAAAACTTACAGGTAGATTCTAAGGAAAGACAAAGCTTCGAAAACAAACTTTTTAGGGGACATAGAACTTTCAGTTTAATTGAGTACTAATTCTCCAAGAGGTGGAGATGGAATTGAGACCAGCCGAACAGTCAAAGTCGACAGAAATCTAATCGGTGGAGAGAAGGTGCATAGAATGTGGAGGAGGAAAGAGTCTGGAGGAGAAAGTGGAGGAGGAATATAGAATTGAGGATGAGGAGTATAGAGAAGGAGAAGGTGTTTGGAGAAAGTCGGGAAGGAAGAAAAGGAATTTTGGAGAAACAGGAGAGAGAAGAACAACACAGATAAGTAGAATACAAGGACAGGTGGAAATCGATCTCACACTAATAATCAAGTGATATGGTTGAGCAGGATTGTAATTAGAAATTTGAATCATTTGATTGTTAAATTGTCATTAAATAGTTATTCATTGACATTCACCATTTTTTATATATTTAACCATCTGACCATCAGCATAGCTGACTGGGGGCTCAGAGGTTTACATCTATCTTTCACTAATTTAACTTCCTACCAAAATTTAGTCTGGATGAGACTTTTATAATAGTCAAAATAAAATACTTGGAGCACATCACCTCCCACAAACACAACCCCCACATAGAGTAAATTTTATTGATTACATATTTGTTCTAAAATCACTTGGGCATTTGCAGACAGAGATATTTTTAGCTGAAAATTTTACTGAGTGATAATGCCTTTAAACCATGAAAAATAAGTCAGACTGACTACTTTCTGCATCAACATAAAGTACCTGTAAAAATGTGATAAGATTTGATGGGGGTATAGTTCTAGTTTCATGTTGGGTAAATACATTATGGTGACAGAGTATATCCAACATGAAAGATAGGTCACAATAAATTAGGTTGCATTGCTCTACTGAAAATGCATCCACATACCAATTTTGATCAGTGTATGTTTATCAATATGTAAAGTATGGAGTGTATTATGAATGACCATATGAAACACCCCATTCAATCAAGCACTTAAAATAGGTCACATGACCTATTTTGGGAATTATCCTTCTTGAAATTCATCCATATATACCAGTTTTGATGATTACATGTGAAATTATATCCAAGATGCAGATTTTATGAACCAATATTTAAATAAACCCCCAAGTTTCTCAATTAGGGAAAACAGCAATGGCAAAATACTTTTGTTGATGTTTGACTTCTCCTGAGAAGTATCTATACAACAAGCTTGATGAATTAAGTGAAAAAGGGTTCAAAATATGGAGTGGTTTTGATTCATAATGAAGAAATGAATGAAAGAACCCATGGAGAAGCCATTCAAACATGTGCCAGGTGCTTTCACTGTCCTGTTAGTAAGTGAAAAACAAGCTTTATATACTGTATGTACTCACATATAAGATGACTCCAACTGCAAACTGCACAGACCCAGATCTACCATTGCATATTTGCACTGACAAATCTAGGTCTGTGCAGTTTGTTAGGAGTAGTCAGTACAACAAACAACATAGACCCTAACATGCAGGTGCTACAGCAGGTCAGGATCTATGTTATGAGCAATTTGACTAGGATTATAAATGAGTACATATGGTAGCTGGCTAAAATATGAATATATGCTATAATGCAGGTAAAAGCACTAACTATATATTATTCTGCATCTCTTCCTGGCTATATACTTAATTTCAGGTATTCTGGTTCAATTAATTCTTTGAACTTCATACTACAACTATGACTGAGGTATGTTGGGGATCCTGAAAAGGTGCCTATAGGACAAAGTTCTATTGTACATACAAAATAAACTGTACAGAAGAAGAACTTATTACTAGATGTTAATTGTACTTCAGATGATACAACAATTAATTAGCCTTTTCCCTCATCTTTATATCTTAATTATCAAACAACACTGTCATCCCTCATAATGGCCCAGAGAATACCATATATAGTCAAACTGCAAACAGCATAGATCCAGATTTGCCATAGCATAATACACCTGCAGACCAGGGTCTATGTTGTTTGTTCTACTGATTACTTCTAACAAACTCCACTAACTCTGATTCTTCTATTGCCCTGTGCACTGATCTGGGTCTTTACTGATTGCAGCTTGGTTCATATATATGGTATCTTCTGAAATGGCAAATATCTGATATATTACCAGTATTATTACAAAAACATACATGGACATAGAACATTGAGAAAAAAAATGACCTATAGGTATCCCAGAGGTCTGAATACTGGTAACAAATTAGATAAATAATATAACTATATAAATAAAATACATACACAAGTACATGCATCTGTGATGTATTCCAAAATACAAACAGGACATAGTTCTGAATTTACTACTGAAACAGACGTTAAAATATTAAGTACTATTTACTATTTGTATGAAGATAATGCAAGGAAATTTAAATAGTGGGCTATACGTTTGTACTTTACGAAGCTAATACAATTTGAAAACATTTTCAAAAGATTATTACTAATATAAACATTAATCAGCTTTATGTACAAACAACAAAATTATATGAAAGTCAGTGAAAAAATGTGTATTTGTCTTATGTTAGAATGGTGAAATGTACATAAATACATGAGTATGAGAATTTTGATATACATGATAATGATAAAACAAAAAATGAGGATGAATCAATCCCTGCTATTTCAAAGCTTCTGAGGTTTGAATTACTGCACCGAAACTGAGAGGTATACATATAAAACAGATACATACCCAGAGGAGACCAACACAAATTATAATGGCCTCTGAGAGGTATTTACAGCATAAAAGAAAGAGGTATTATATGTAATTATTTTGGATCCTGAAACAAGCCCCAAAAATCAACAAAATTCAGCCCTGGTCTGATCATTTTTCCATCTGCCACTTACTTATACATGACTGAAACCTATCAAATACAGAAATGACAATGATGATCAAGAATGGGATCAGGTCAGACAGTATGTTTTAGTGTACTGTCCAGTGGCATTTACTTAGTATCTAACTTTAAGCAACAAGTCATGTTGGACAAGATACAATTACTGATCTTGGAGAAATCTTGGCATGACTGAAACTAAATTCATTAGTTTTCATCATCTACCAATTTTTAGGAGGTTCAAATTTCATGGGTACCAATTTCATTAGAAACCATTTTTCATGGATTTTATTGTTACAAACCTTTCATGGGTACCAATTTCATTAGAAACCATTTTTCATGGATTTTATTGTTACAAACCTTTCATGGGTACCAATTTCATTAGAAACCATTTTTCATGGATTTTATTGTTACAAACCATGAATTTGAATATCCAAAATGAAATAAGAGGATCCCTTCTCTAATTTACCAAGTTCTCAAAAAAATGTAATTTCTCACACAACTATGAAAATAAATGCATTGTATATTTTCAAATGCTTTCCCTATTCCCTTGTGTAAATCATATGCACATTTGTAAAAGGCTTAATGCAAAAAATCTTTTGTGATTAAAATACCCAATCTGTTCTTCAATTAACTGTTTGGTAATGGTCATTTTCCTTGTACTACAATAATATACAATATTAAATGCAACGGTCATTTTCATTTTACTTTAAAACTTGTATTGTCCTTGTTACGAGGATTATCCAGAGTTTCATATTTCAAGATACTTAATGTACATGCTTGTAAGTTCAACTGCAAACAACATAGGCCTTGATATGCCATTGTAAACTGTGCTGGCAGATCTGGGTTATTGTTGTTTGTGTGCCTGATTACTCCTAACAAACTACAAAGATTCAGACCTGCTATCACATTATGCAATGGAAAATTTCTGTCTATGCAGTGGGACTTGAGTATGGAAAATCTGTTTATGCAGTGGGACTTGAGTATGGAAAATCTGTTTATGCAGTGGGAATTGAGTATGTATAGTACTGTGGCAAAGATCTGTGGCAAAGCCATGGAAGCTTTTTGTGGGTACTGTGGCCATGTTAAATGGTGGTAAAAAACAGGTCCTTATACAAAAGTCCTCCATCAAGCATTCTTAAGGGGATAATCTATAAAGCATCAAGGAAAAGGCCAATAAAAAGTATTGTGAAAGTCACCTTGGCAAAACCTCAGAATACCAATTACTTTAGTATCCATGTACATGTCTATACCCTAGATTAAACTCAGTGCTAAAAGTTTGATATTTTTCTAGATAGTAGGCAGACTTAACATAAAATGGGGTCTTTTGTTTTAATTATTAAGCAATACTTATTCAACATACAAAGGGAGTCTCTTGTTTTAGTTACAAGGCCATACCAGATCTACATAAAATGGGGTATTTTGTTTTAGTTACCAAGACATACCAAATCAACATAAAAGGGGATCTTTTGTTTTAGTTATTAAGCTATACTTATTCAACATACAAAGGGAGTCTCTTGTTTTAGTTACAAGGCCATACCAGATCTACATAAAATGGGGTATTTTGTTTTAGTTACCAAGACATACCAAATCAACATAAAAAGTGGTTCTTTTGTTTTAGTTATTAGGCCATACCAGATCTACATAAAATGGGGTGTTTTGTTTTTGTTATTAGGCCATACCAGATCTATATAAAATAGGGTCTCTTGTTTTAGTTATTAAGCCCTACCAAAGCTACATAAAATAGGGGTCTCTTATTTTAGTTATTAAGCCATGCCAGATCAGCATAAAAGGATAATCGTTCAAGTCAATAAGCCATGCCAAATCTACATAAATGGAGGTCTTATGTTATATTTATTAAGGCATACCAGATCTACATAAAAAGGAGGTCAGTTGTTTGTGTTATTAAGCAATACTAGATCTAAATTTGACTAATGTTATCAGTTTACAAAACTAATAAGCCGGACTACACCTTTTTCACAAACGTGGTCAGGGTGTGTTTGATGTATTTGTTGAGTAATCTTTCACAGTTTTTTGCTGTATGTAGCAATGGGAACCTTTCTGGAATGATAGATTAGCCTCAAGTAAGACATTCAACTGCTTGGATGCATGTACGTCCCTTTTGCTTAGTGGGTTTTATGCAAAACAACAATGTAGCAAGCTCCAAACACACACTGTATTGTTCTGTGTAAATAATCTGTAGCATAGAAAGTGTATCCCATATACACTTGCCTATAAGTCCAACTGCACAGAGCTAGATCTGATGCCATCTAATGTGTCTGGAGATCTGGGTCTATGCAGTTTGTTAAGAGTAGTCAGTAGAACAAAAATCAAAGATGTCATACCGGTGTCTATGTTATTTACAGTTGGACTCTACAGGTATGCAAGTATGTAGGGTATGTTGTAAATATTCCCCATATATGATTCACAGTCATAAATAATACAAATTATTTACCTGTGTATGAACTAGGGATGTTGGTTAAACAAATGTGCATTTGAATGAAAGTGAGAATATTTTATTTTAATGCAAGTAAGATTATTTTTATTCCTATCTTTTCACTTTAATAATCTGCATTTGATAGCACTACATGGCATCATGAGAAGATCAGATTGAACCCAATGGCACATAAAAGTTTTGGGCTTTTCATAGTTTGCTCTTAGCTTACTTGTGTTTTCACCTAGCTGTGGACTGGTCACAATCTATATTTACACAAAAAGTATCTGCATTATTAAAATGGTCACTTTTTTCATGATTTACTGACGAGAATGGTTCACTTTTGTCATTAAACAGGGCTGGATTTGCTTGGTCATAAGCCATGTTGTCTGTGTTTAATGTTATGGCAGTGCTGTCATAGCTAATGTGCTGATCAGCATGAACAACTGTACTCTGCTGGCCCTCATTTTGATTTTCTCCTTTAGATGACAGTGTGGATGTGGGACTTGGCCCCTCCTGAGGGCTCCCCTCGCTACCCCCAACTCCACTGCTGCTGTTGCTAGGAGACAGCAAGGCTCTCTGCTCTGCAGAGGTCTACAAGAGAAACAGCATGTAAATATCTTGCATTAAATGGTGCACTATGCTTGAATCAAGCTAACGGAACTTACTCAAATATTTCTTTACTATGATAACATTCATATATCAATAAAAACGAATTTGTCCTAAATTAAAAGATGAATATTGTGTACTCAGTGGTAACATGCCTGTGACACCTACATCTTTGAAGTAAATTTCAAATTTTTTGGCAATTTCAAATGCTCACTTGGTGAAATTATTATATCAGAAAAAAATTCTTATGCAAAACTTTCCATTATCATATATTATGATATATATGGCAAATTAATGGAGGTAGGAATTTAATTGAACATTTACAGTCTAGAGGTGTATCAGAGGACTCTCATTAACAATGTAGATAAACAAACTACAAGTGTTTAGGTCCATGTCATATGTAATATTACAGGATGTTAATCTTGCTCACAACACATATATACATCCAGAAAATGAACAAACAATAGTATGCACACACTTCAATCAAATGTACATGAAAGGAGAAAAAAAAATCTGATAGAAAAGTATTCAACTTTTACTGAATATTTTGCCAGCTTTTGACAGTTTGCAGCCTGGTAAATGTCACATACATTCTGCAGCCTGGTAAATATCCCATATATAGTCTGCAGCCTAGTTATATGTCACATATTAAGTCTGCAGCCTGGTTAAATGTCACATAGTCTGCAGCCTGGTTAAATGTCACATAAATAGTCTGCAGCCTGGTTAAATGTTACATAAATAGTCTGCAGCCTGGTTAAATATCACATAAATAGTCTGCAGCCTAGTTATATGTCACATATTAAGTCTGCAGCCTGGTTATATATCATGTATATAGTCTGCAGCCTGGTTAAATGTCACATAAATAGTCTGCAGCCTAGTTATATGTCACATATTAAGTCTGCAGTCTGGTTATATATCATGTATATAGTCTGCAGCCTGGTTAAATGTCACATAAATAGTCTGCAGCCTGGTTAAATGTCACATAAATAGTCTGCAGCCTGGTTAAATGTCACATATATAGTCTGCAGCCTGGTTAAATGTCACATATATAGTCTGCAGACTGGTTAAATGTCACATAAATAGTCTGCAGCCTGGTTAAATGTCACATAAATAGTCTGCAGCCTAGTTATATGTCACATATTAAGTCTGCAGCCTGGTTATATATTATGTATATAGTCTGCAGCCTGGTTAAATGTCACATAAATAGTCTGCAGCCTAGTTATATGTCACATATTAAGTCTGCAGCCTGGTTATATATCATGTATATAGTCTGCAGCCTGGTTAAATGTCACATAAATAGTCTGCAGCCTGGTTAAATGTCACATAAATAGTCTGCAGCCTGGTTAAATGTCACATAAATAGTCTGCAGCCTGGTTAAATGTCACATAGTCTGCAGCCTTGTAAAATGTCACATAAATAGTCTGCAGCCTGGTTAAATGTCACATAAATAGTCTGCAGCCTGGTTAAATGTCACATAAATAGTCTGCAGCCTGGTTAAATGTCACATAAATAGTCTGCAGCCTGGTTAAATGTCACATAAATAGTCTGCAGCCTGGTTAAATGTCACATATATAGTCTGCAGCCTGGTTAAATGTCACATATATAGCCTGTAGCCTGATTAAATGTCATATATAGTCAGCAGCCAGGTAAATGTCACATATATTATGCAGCCTGGTAAATGTCACATATATAGTCTGCAGCCTGGTAAATGTCACATATAGCCTGCAGCCTGGTAAATATCACATATACAGTCTGCAGCCTAGTAAATATCATGCATAAAGTCAAAGTTACACATACAGTCTGCACTCATTAGAATGACATTTGTCCATAGATATGCATAGGGACTTAGATAAAATGATGATAAGATTATACTTGCTTATAAGTTTGGTATAACAACAAATAACAAATACCCTGATCTACCATCACATAATGCACTGGTAGATCAATGTCTTTGCTCCACTGATTACTCCTAACAAACTGAATAGATCCAGATCTGACAGTACATTATGCAATGGCAGATCTGGGTCTGTGCACTTTGCCTTTGGAGTTGACTTGTAAGTGAATGTATTAAGTAATATAGTTGTATTTAGTAATATAATCAATGTAAAAATGATAAACAGTGTATAGAAAACAATTTAATAAAGAAAAAGTCAAATATATTTACTCAATGATAATTGCAAATCATTTTTGTAAATTGAGAAACATTTAATGTTAAATCCTTCTTTCAATTTTCAGAAAAAAATTGCATCTTTTCAATGTTCTAAACTTGAATTAATGATTCAATTAGGAAGACACTAAAATAAAAGGAAATCAAAAAGGTTTCAAAAAATATCAAGCATGTAGAAGATGAATATTATTTTGTATATATATGAACTTTGCATACCAATTTAAGATGGATATATGTCTCATTGAGATGTATTATATCAAAACCTTCATTGGATAAGGTTAAAGATCTAATGTCCATCAGAAAGTAAGCATCCTTACAAATGTCTCAAATATTTTATATTTTACTTTTAAACTAAGAAACAAGCTATTAAAAAGTACCAATACCAACATCTAAACAAATATATTTTGCAATACTCTTTATGGTGCATTGTGTATTATACTGTTTATTTAATTATGTATTAATGTATTTTGCAATATTCTTTATGGTGCACTGTGTATTATACTGTTTATTTAATTATGTATTAATGTATTTTACAATACTCTTTATGACACACTGTGTATTTTACTGTTTATTTAACTATGTATTAATGTATTTTACAATACTCTTTATGGTGGACTGTGTATTATACTGTTTATTTAATTATGTATTAATGTATTTTACAATACTCTTTATGGTGGACTGTGTATTATACTGTTTATTTAATTATGTATTAATGTATTTTACAATACTCTTTATGACACATTGTGTATTATACTGTTTATTTAATTATGTATTAATGTATTTTGCAATACTCTTTATGGTGGACTGTGTATTATACTGTTTATTTAATTATGTATTAATGTATTTTACAATACTCTTTATGGTGGACTGTGTATTATACTGTTTATTTAATTATGTATTAATGTATTTTACAATACTCTTTATGGTGGACTGTGTATTATACTGTTTATTTAATTATGTATTAATGTATTTTACAATACTCTTTATGACACATTGTGTATTATACTGTTTATTTAATTATGTATTAATGTATTTTGCAATACTCTTTATGGTGCACTGTGTATTATACTGTTTATTTAATTATGTACTAATGTATTTTACAATACTCTTTATGACACACTGTGTATTATACTGTTTATTTAATTATGTATTAATGTATTTTGCAATACTCTTTATGGTGCACTGTGTATTATACTGTTTATTTAATTATGTATTAATGTATTTTACAATACTCTTTATGACACACTGTATTATACTGTTTATTTAATTATGTATTAATGTATTTTGCAATACTCTTTATGGTGCACTGTGTATTATACTGTTTATTTAATTAAGTATTAATGTATTTTACAATACTCTTTATGGTGGACTGTGTATTATACTGTTTATTTAATTATGTATTAATGTATTTTACAATACTCTTTATGGTGGACTGTGTATTATACTGTTTATTTAATTATGTATTAATGTATTTTACAATACTCTTTATGACACATTGTGTATTATACTGTTTATTTAATTATGTATTAATGTATTTTGCAATACTCTTTATGGTGGACTGTGTATTATACTGTTTATTTAATTATGTATTAATGTATTTTACAATACTCTTTATGGTGGACTGTGTATTATACTGTTTATTTAATTATGTATTAATGTATTTTACAATACTCTTTATGGTGGACTGTGTATTATACTGTTTATTTAATTATGTATTAATGTATTTTACAATACTCTTTATGACACATTGTGTATTATACTGTTTATTTAATTATGTATTAATGTATTTTGCAATACTCTTTATGGCGCACTGTGTATTATACTGTTTATTTAATTATGTACTAATGTATTTTACAATACTCTTTATGACACACTGTGTATTATACTGTTTATTTAATTATGTATTAATGTATTTTGCAATACTCTTTATGGTGCACTGTGTATTATACTGTTTATTTAATTATGTATTAATGTATTTTACAATACTCTTTATGACACACTGTATTATACTGTTTATTTAATTATGTATTAATGTATTTTGCAATACTCTTTATGGTGCACTGTGTATTATACTGTTTATTTAATTAAGTATTAATGTATTTTACAATACTCTTTATGGTGGACTGTGTATTATACTGTTTATTTAATATGTATTAATGTATTTTACAATACTCTTTATGATGGACTGTGTATTATACTGTTTATTTAATTATGTATTAATGTATTTTACAATACTCTTTATGGCACACTGTGTATTATACTGTTTATATAATTATGTATGAATGTATTTTACAATACTCTTTATAGTAGACTGTGTATTATACTGTTTATTTAATTATGTATTAATGTATTTTACAACACTCTTTATGGTACAATGTGTATTATACTGTTTATTTATTTATGTAGTATGGACCAGAGGCCAAAAGTACTTAGTGAACTTTAAGGTTCTGTTTTGTTCAAAGATGGAAACTTAAATCTGTCATTTGTAAAGTTTCAAAAAGTTTAAGAAACATTAATGTTAATCCAATAGAAAAGTTCTTATCAATCAAACTTAAATCTATATATTCTTAAATAATATGTTTGTTATTTTTGCTTTTGTTATTCATTAAGATGTCAGTTATCTAAGTCTGAAATAAAAGCTCTGAATCATTTATTTTTTTTATAGAACTTTTAGTGTGCAAAAAATTTTTGATGTGTGTCCTCTTGCATGGATCCTAAGTTTTGCAAAACCTTTACAGTAAGTTTAATATTACAACAGTCTTTTCAGCAGCATGGGGGTAAACAAATGTGTTAAGAATACACTAAAGATTTTCACTGTTTGACAGAACTGGTTAAACGAGGGAAGGAGGATATTATTAATTCACAGAAAACAATTTTGTTTTTAAAGGCAGTTAGTTTAAGCAAGTTGTACTTTAACCCAAAAAAGGACAAGGTTGCATAGGAAACCAGATTTGTTCCCTAAACTGGCAAGAAATTAAAAGAGCATATCGTAACATATAAACATCATGTAATGAAACATGAAATGAACTGTTGATTTTGTTCCTAAATAGACACATGTGTTCATCCAAAACTGCAAACTACTTCTGCATCTTGAAAGGCCTAAAAAACCAATAGCACAGTTGAGAACATTTGATTTTTTGACAGAAGATTATGTGTAAAAATCCAACACATGGATGTTGTTCATGCATTCTAGCTGGTTTTCACCCATTCCTAATGAACATCAAAATAATGACAGGCTGTCTTCTCAGCTTCCCTGTTTGAAACTCCATCGCCATGTGGACACAGAAGGTCTATTTTGACAGTATCATAAAAATTACACTTTAGATCTAGTCATAATAAAATGAATATTCTAATGTGTGTAACTAGATACAGAAGACCTACAATAACTACAACAAGCATTGGATTATGTTATTTGTGGCTTAAATGTGGCCTGAAAGAAAGAAAAAATGGCAACAACAAACATTTTAAGGAATTTGTTCCTTACCTTGGTTATTTAAGTCTACTTTTCATTCAATGACATGTAAAAAATTAGAATAACAATAGGAATGTACTTTTGGCTATATGGACATAGCTGCATCTGTCAAGTGGAATTGAGACGTATTTCCATTTCATGATGACATTAATATATCAAGTGAAAATAATGTATTCTAAAATTATAAGATGAACACCATGTACTTAATGGTCATATATCCATGCTAAAAAATTCTGTGAGGTAAAACTCAGATTTTTGGGCAATCTTGTGTACTCAATTGGCAAAATTAATCTACCAGAGGAAAACCTTACAAAGGAAGTAAACAAAACAAACAGATTCTATCTATATGTTGTAATTTGCCTAAACAGAGTAAGCTTTTGCAATGATGTAAAGGTGAAAGGTTAATTTCATCACTAGCAATTATCAGAGCAGTCTCAAGTCTAATTTTGAGCTTTCCCGTTTCTTTATGTCTAAAAAAACAGTTGCCCGATATATACACAAAATGTAAAACTCTTACAGCCAACATTCTATATATTATGGCTAATATATAAGTAAAGAAATGTGTCTATATCATTTTGGTAAAGAAAATGATCAAGAACTATATAAAGTGTGCTTTTTCAGTGATTCTAGCATGATTTGGACAGCAAGTCAGTGCTATACATAGAAATAAGTGGAATATTTCAATCATACCTAATGGTAATACACACATCATTTAAAAAATGGTGCAAAACAAAAATCAAATTTAAAAGGTATGCATATTCTTATTGGGTGTTATGCACATTGTTTGTAAATGCCCAATTTATGTTTTGGTATGCACATTGTTTGTAAATGCCCAATTTTAAGTTTTGGTATGCACATTGTTTGTAAATGCCCAATTTTAAGTTTTGGTATGCACATTGTTTGTAAATGCCCAATTTTAAGTTTTGGTATGCACATTGTTTGTAAATGCCCAATTTTAAGTTTTGGTATGCACATTGTTTGTAAATGCCCAATTTTAAGTTTTGGTATGCACATTGTTTGTAAATGCCCAATTTTAAGTTTTGGTATGCACATTGTTTGTAAATGCCCAATTTAAAGTTTTGGTATGCACATTGTTTGTAAATGCCCAATTTTAAGTTTTGGTATGCACATTAGCCACCTCAGTTTTTATGACTATTGCATGGCCTTATACCACCTCCATATTTCTAATGGCTATTGCATAGCATAGCCATGTGCCACCTCTATGTTCTTAATGGCTACAGCATGACAATATGCCAAGTCCATGTTTTTATGGCTATTGCATGACCATATGCAACCTCCATGTTTCTAATGGCTTATGCATGGCCATATGCCACCTATATATTTCTAATGTCTATTGCATGGCTAAGTGCCATCTCCATGTTTCTAATGGCTATTGCATGGTTAAGTGCCATCTTTATGTTTCTAATAAGCCACCTCCTTGTTTTTAATAGCTTTTGAATGTGTAAGTGCCACCTCAATGTTTCTAATGGCTACTGCACAGCCATATGACATCTCCATATTTTTATTGACTTATGCATGGCCATATGCCATCTCCATGTTTCTAATGGCTATTGCATGGCCAACAGCCACATTCATGTTTCTAATGGCTATTGCATGGCAAAGTGCAACATTCATGTTTCTAATTGTTATTGCATGGCCATATGCCACTTTCATGTTTCTAATGGCTATTGCATGGCCAAGTGCCACCTCCATTCTTTTACTAGCTACTGCATGGACAAATGGCACCTCCTACCCATTTGACTCCTTTACAAGATTTTTCTAACTGTGCAAAATCATTAACTTTTGAAAGCTATTTATAGTAAACTATAACTGTGCAGTTTAGGGTAATGGTACACAATACATGCATACATTAAAGAAAAATGTTTCCATTCATTGTACAAGTAGTGTTTTAAGTTGGGGTCAAGTTTCTGCTTCTGATTACAATCCCTCTTCTCAAGGAAAATATATGGGCTTATCTGGCAAAATTAAGGTACATGATGTAGGTTCAATGACATCTGAGTGAAAAACAAACATATACAGTGGAAAAATATACATACACAGGATCTCAAATGGATTATGATTTAATACTAAACTTATGAAATAAGTTGAATAATGTCCAGCTTTTACAAGCCTTGGAGAGCAAAAGCAAGACATTATTCAATAAGTTTCGTAAATTTAATATTAAATCATTATCCATTTCAGATTCTTTTTGTCAGTTTTTATTTCAGTGGAATTTATTTACATTGAAAGAAGAACAAATAATTTCATTCATTCTGACAGATGGTACACCTTTTAATTTGTTGTGTATAAAATATAGTCCCAAAGTTGAACTAGGAAAAGTAGATTGTACTTTTTTGTTTTACAAATTATAAATCAAAGAAAAACTTCCATCCGAATAAAAAGAACATTTTATAATGACAAAATCATTTTTCAAAACAGAATGATCAATGCTATGTGATGCCACATTGTTTGATATGGTGCACAGTAGGCCTACAGTACATGTTTACCCTAAAATGTCACTTTCAAAACTAAACTTTACATTATTGCAATATTCATGTGAAATAGGATTACTGGATGCAAAAATTCCCACATTTACTGCAATGCATTTGAGATCAGATATTGCAGTATTTGTTTGGAACAACAGACTGTATTGAAGACGTGAACAAATTTCTTTTTGAGTCGGATTTGCATCCATATATCTGTATAAAGATGCTGTGGTTGGATAAAAATTTGTCAGTTAGGAGACCCATTTATGTCCATATTCTTCTGTGAACAGAGGTGAGTTTATTTACTTATGTAAGTAAACATTTAAAATACGCTTGCATACACAGTTGATTCCAAATCTATTTTACAGATATACTGCACCCCCCCATCAAATAAGCAATACCCTTAGTTTTATTTCTTACTGTTTTTCTTGTATTGTAGTTTTATGCCAGTTTTGTTATGATGATGTTGTTATACATGGCATAACAGACCCCTGTTGGAGTAACACATCCATATTCTGACAGCCAAGATAATTTTTCCTCAATTTCCTTTTATCAGTCAACAAATGGCTGCCAAAAATGTTCATTCAAAACAAAACATTCCAGAAGGCAGGGTTAAAAACATTTTCCCATGATCCCAGACAATCATTAAAGAGGATACTGCAAAATAATTTCATGGGCTTATTTGGACCAATGAGAATCACATAAAGTGATATTTTAACATATGGTAATATCAAAAAAGATGAAACTGCACACACTGTAGGAAAACTACCTACTACATGATAAAGAAGGATACATTAGGTTACCATCAGCCAAATGAAAGAAGCTGATGGATGGACAATGTATTGTAAGTACTCTAAACAATCATACAGCTACAATTATGGATGATGGAATATATAGTTATTGCATTATAAACCATTTGAAAACCATACCTAACACAAAAAATGTTTTCCTTATGATGTATAGGCTATAATGTCCTTGGAAATTTAACTGTACTTACAATACCAGTGACTTGACCATGAGAAAAAATTGAAGCTGTTACTCCATTGGGAAAGAAAATTCCACTTATGACTCTTCTCCCTGGTCTGGGTCCAGTTCCATCATCGTCATCCTGAAAGACAATTCAATAAAAAATTACAATACCTTTAATCTTTAGACAGGGGTCATATACACCATCTAGTTAAAATGTCTTTGCAGAATTGATAAATCCCCAAGTTCTATCTATCTAACACACCTGTAAGTCAATTGTTGTTTATAGTATCTTACCTGCAAGAAGAAAATACTGAAAAACTTGTGCTGCCAAAAATTGATCAACATACCAGTATGAAGCCTTTAAAAAGCACTCAAAAAAAACCAAACATAGCCATGTGTAACCTATAAAAAAATGACTCAGAAAGCACTCAGAACAACCAAATATAGCCATGTGTAACCTATAAAAAATGACTCAGAAAGCACTCAGAACAACCAAACATAGCCATGTGT
This sequence comes from Potamilus streckersoni, assembly GCA_016746295.1. Lineage (NCBI taxonomy): Eukaryota > Metazoa > Mollusca > Bivalvia > Unionida > Unionidae > Potamilus > Potamilus streckersoni. Next base: position 7,151,660 of record JAEAOA010001694.1, read on the forward strand.
AACCTATAAAAATGACTCAGAAAGCACTCAGAACAACCAAACATAGCCATGTGTAACCTATAAAAAATGACTCAAAAAGCACTCAGAACAACCAAATATAGCCATGTGTAACCTATAAAAAATGACTCAGAAAGCACTCAGAACAACCAAACATAGCCATGTGTAACCTATAAAAATGACTCAGAAAGCACTCAGAACAACCAAACATAGCCATGTGTAACCTATAAAAAATGACTCAGAAAGCACTCAGAACAACCAAACATAGCCATGTGTAACCTATAAAAATGACTCAGAAAGCACTCAGAACAACCAAAAATAGCCATGTGTAACCTATAAAAATGACTCAGAAAGCACTCAGAACAACCAAACATAGCCATGTGTAACCTATAAAAAATGACTCAGAAAGCACTCAGAACAACCAAATATAGCCATGTGTAACGTATAAAAAATGACTCAAAAAGCACTCAGAACAACCAAACATAGCCATGTGTAACCTATAAAAAATGACTTGGCATTCAGCAGATAATTGGAAGTTAATTAGTAGGTGGCTGTTTGCTAAACTTAGTGAAGCAAATTTCAATAATTTAAAAAAAAAGAATTGAACTGTTACTACTTGTGACAGAGCCATGAAGAGTGTACCTTGAAGACAAAGCAAGGTCTCTCACTCAAACACACACACACCAAACATCCACCCACCCATGACAAAACATATGTTCGACTATAAAGTTCCACAATTACTGTATATGGTAAAAACCTGTCATGAAAGAGCTCCTTCTGTCAATAAAAATGGTCACTCAAGACCGGTGGTCTCTCACAACAGTTTTCCACAAAAACACAAGTTTCCAAGAGGAAGGTCCAGTTTAAGCAAATTAATGAAACTTAACCACAATCACTGTGTATATATTCTATTCTTTATGAATAATTGCCAATCACATGTACATGTATTAGCATATGAAATGATTTCTGATTTACTCTGTTTCCTTTATAACTATTCAGTTTGTTTTTCTGATGTTTAAACCACTATTTTGTGAATTGTCTGCTGTTTGTCACTTCTTTCAGTTACAATAATCATTTTATCCAGGTAAAAAATTTGTCTCTTTTTATTTCGAGGTTCATCCATTGTTATTAATGACTGGGTAGGACATGATGCTACATGTCTGTAGCTTGATGCCCCATTGCTAGACATCACTATAAACTCTCTGCAGTGTGGCAGTTTAAGTGATGTCTAGCATGTAGCATGATGTCCCACAATGTCACATTATCCTGACACCAGGCCAACAAAAACACTAACCTCTTAATGCTGAGGCCAATCGAGGCAGCTGTTAGTACCGTTATTTTAAGTCTTTGGATACAGGGGTCAAGATGGAATATATTGGGTTTAGTGGGATGCTTCATAAACAGTGGATACAGGGGCCAATATAGAATATATTGGGTTTAGTGGGATGCTTCATAAACAGTGGATACAGGGGTCAATATAGAATATATTGGGTTTAGTGGGATGCTTCATAAACAGTGGATACAGGGGTCAATATAGAATATATTGGGTTTAGTGGGATGCTTCATAAACAGTGGATACAAGGGTTGATTTTACTAGGTATCAAAGGGATACTTTTTACACAATGGATATGGTGTTTAATACAGAAATACTGGGTTTAGTGGGATGCTCCCTAAACAGGGATAAGGGGGTTAATATAGAACTAATAATGTCTTGCAATGGGATGCTCCCTAAACAGGGATATGGGGGTTAATATAGAACTAATAATGTCTTGCAATGGGATGCTCCCTAAACAGGGATAAGGGGGTTAATATAGAACTAATAATGTCTTGCAATGGGATGCTCCCTAAACAGGGATATGGGGGTTAATATAGAACTAATAATGTCTTGCAATGGGATGCTCCCTAAACTGGGATAAGGGGGTTAATATAGAACTAATAATGTCTTGCAATGGGATGCTCCTATAGAATATATTGGGTTTAATGGGATGCTTCATAAACAGTGGATACAGGGGTCAATATAGAATATATTGGGTTTAGTGGGATGCTTCATAAACAGTGGATACAGGGGTCAATATAGAATATATTGGGTTTAGTGGGATGCTTCATAAACAGTGGATACAGGGGTCAATATAGAATATATTGGGTTTAATGGGATGCTTCATTAACAATGGATACAGGGGCCAATATAGAATATATTGGGTTTAGTGGGATGCTTCATAAACAGTGGATACAGGGGTCAATATAGAATATATTGGGTTTAATGGGATGCTTCATTAACAATGGATACAGGGGCCAATATAGAATATATTGGGTTTAGTGGGATGCTTCATAAACAGTGGATACAGGGGTCAATACAGAATATATTGGGTTTAGTGGGATGCTTCATAAACAGTGGATACAGGGGCCAATATAGAATATATTGGGTTTAATGGGATGCTTCATAAACAGTGGATACAGGGATGCTCCCTAAACAGGGATAAGGGGGTTAATATAGAACTAATAATGTCTTGCAATGGGATGCTCCCTAAACAGGGATATGGGGGTTAATATAGAACTAATAATGTCTTGCAATGGAATGCTCCCTAAACAGGGATAAGGGGATTAATATAGAACTAATAATGTCTTGCAATGGGATGCTCCCTAAACAGGGATAAGGGGGTTAATATAGAACTAATAATGTCTTGCAATGGGATGCTCCCTAAACAGGGATAAGGGGATTAATATAGAACTAATAATGTCTTGCAATGGGATGCTCCCTAAACAGGGATATGGGGGTTATAGAACTTACTGTGTTGAAATTGGATGCTTCCTTAACAAGGATATGTGGTCAATATAGAATATACTGGGTTTAGTGGGATGCTTCTTTAACAAGGATATGGGGGGGTAAATAGAATTTACTGTATTGCAATTGGATGGTTCCTCATCAAGGATTTGGGGGTAATAAAATAAAACCTGTTATGAGAGATCACCCCTTCTACCAGCAAAAACTGGTCTCTTAAGATAGGTGATCCCTCATAACAGGTTTGTACAATAAAAACCAGTTTCCAAGGTCCCGTTTCAGAACAACAGAAAGAAAATTAACAACAATCACTGTACATATTCTATTCTTTATTAAAAGTTCTTGCTGAAATATTATATGCATTCATCTGAAAACAAAATTATATAGCTATAAAGATATACTTCAATCATTAAACATGAAATCACATTTACATTTGAAGATCACATGCACATTTACTCTTTTTTCATTTTACCTCTAATTTGTTTTTACCAATGTTTAAACTGCTTTTTTGCGAGTGGTCAGTTCTTTTTACTTCTTTCAGTTACAAAAACTATTTTCTTCAGTGTTAAAATTTGTCCCATTTTAGTTGGAGGTTCCTAAGGCTCTAGGTGTTAGAATTAGTGCTCAGTTGTAAAATCAACCGTAAAGATGGTTTTGACTAGGCTTTGGAAAATATAGTAAAGATACAATTGCACTTCATAAATAACAATTAATGAAAAAAAAAATAAACAGTTATCTAATCCAGAAACAGAAAACAATTTACATACAAAAGTCAACAGCTTAATTCAAAGACCACACACAGGGATTAACTCTATGCTTTTCTGCCTCCTTTTGCTCTCACTAATCATTTCCTTCATATTCTTCATAACCACTTCACTGCACTTATACTTACTTATACTTACTTATACGAAATGATATTGAAAATATTCTCATCTGTCCATTCCATGAGAGTCCACATTTTTTACATTTCACTAATATTTTGAGAAGTCTGTATGACAAATTTTCATTAACATAATGTCTACAAATCATTAGACAGTTTAATAGAAATCTAAATCGGATTTTTTAATTGGATGATATTTATGTAGACATTTTTGACAGCCTTTTTAGTCAAAAACCTTAGGTGGATTTTTATTTCAGTGGAAATTTCAGGTGGGCTTTTTTCAGGTAGAACTTTTTTCCGGTGGAAATCAGTATATCAGTGTGTTCAGGAACTTCATGTATGATGAATCAAAATTCATGAAGTGTTCATGAACTTAGTTGTGAAACTTTCATTTGTTCATGAACTCAAATAATGAACTTAGTTGTGAAACTTTCATTTGTTCATGAACTCAAATAATGAACTGACCATGAACATTTGAAGAACAGTCATGTACATTCATGAACAGTTCATGAAGTCATTAATTTGTTCTCACAGGGTTTTGAACACTATTCTGACAAAAGTAATAATCATGTTTTGCTTTTAACATACGGAGTATAGACCTGACTTTAAGGAAATGTTGCCACTGATCACAAACTTTATTGAAGTTGGCTTCAACATTATCAATGTAGCAATATGTAATGACATCTGTTCTTTAGTAAGTACTTTTAGTGTACTTCAGATTAACATTATGACTATTTAATAAGGGTACTCAATTAGCTAAGAACTAATCTACTAAGGATGTGATAGAGGTACATGTAGCATTGGGGGCAAGAGAATTAAGTATCACAACATTAATCCCCAAAACGAAGTCCAATTGAAGTTGTCTGATGAAATTGCACAATATATAGTTGGGTGGTTTTAATTCTTTATATGGTTTGGGAATTTTGTAATGTTTGGTAGACATTGATCTCAGGTGAGAAGTATTTCCGGGTAGCCTATACTTGAATAGTGATTGTAAATATTCAGGAGCACTATTATTGGCTATCTTGTACATTAATTTGGCTTTTCTTAAACAGATTCGGTCTTTAATAGGTAGTATTTTTAACTGACCAGCTAAATTCTCCTTGCTTTCTTTCTAGATTGATATTAACTCAAAAGCTCTTTTTTGGAGATGTGCCAGCTTTGCTATGTTTTTATCATTTGAATTACCCCATACTGTATTACAGTTGTCTAAATAGGGTTGTATGTAACCGTTATAAAATAGTTTTCTGTGCTTTTCCAGGAGAAAGTGTCTTATCCTACTGAGAAGCCATAAACTTGAATTGACTTTTTTTTTACTGATATATTTGATATGTTCAGTCCATGATAGGTTATTATCTACCAAAATACCAAGTAGACCATCATGACAGACCATTTGCAACCTATTATCCTTCCATGTTAGACATAGTTCATCACTATCAAGTTTTGTTCTTTTGATCTGTGTTGAGATAAGTAATATTTTAATTTTACCAAGATTAACCACCATGCCATTGCATGTGCACCAGTTGTCCAATTTGTTTAGGGCATTCTGTAAAGAAATTTCGGTTCTTGCTTTGTGTTTTGGATGTCTGACAGTGTTGTGTCATCTGCATAGAGATCTGTAGATGATACTGAGTCCTTTAGTACAAGTGATAGGTCATTAATAAATAAAATAAATAGTAATGGACCCAGAATTGAGCCTTGTGGTACTCCACATCTAATTGTTCCAAATGAATTGTTTCCATTTTGTTTAGCAAATAGGAAAGATGCAAATTAGATAAAGGATTCACCACACAGCAGAATTATACATGATTCATCATATAACATATTGTCAGCCAATAAGCAACCTCTGAAAGGTGAATGCTTATCTTACCGCATTAATTTTTAATAACTTATATCAGAAACATGCCCTGAGGCTTGGTTTACTGAGTTTTAAGCAGGACTGTTACTGTGGATACACATACTACAAATTATATGCATATATTCTGATGGTCAAGGAAAGTGAGATCCTTTGTTGCTGAAAAACTTTGGAGCTAAGATTACTGAAAATCGTGTAAAAAGAGTTTCATGGTAACCCACCAAGTAGTTTAGGACATATCTCGACATCAAAATGGATGTCTGATGGATAATATAGAACAGGACAAATAGCTCTTTTGGTTTATGAGCAGTAGAACTAAAACTTAATGGCAACAGGTGGAAGATTATGTGGAAGATTATTAAAAATGAAGAATGCATAAGGCATAGGGATGGATGGATGGACAGCAGAAAGGATGGACTGATGTGCATATCCAGTAAAATGGAAGTACCTTTGTGCCTAATGTTTCATTCTTCTTCGTTGTTGCTAAAACAGGAGAATAACTAATCTCCTCTGAACTGCTAATTGGCTGACTGAGATATCTTCCAACTCGGCCATTCATAGCTGTACATCTAGTCTGTGGAAGGCCATACTGATTTTGCAGCTGCCTGAAAGAAAAAAGTGAAGCAAAGAGTTTCAAAGCAAGATCTGTAGTAAATGGAATCAAATAGCATTATAGTTATCTTATAAATTCATATTCAATGTTTCAGCAAATTTAATTTTAAGGTTTCAATGAATCATTTGAGGAATACATTTTTGTACCCTGGACTGCATATTTAATTTTTTTTTTCTTTCTGTTACTTTAATTGTGCAACATTCCCAATCTGCTTGTGTATTCTCAATTTTTTCCATGACTTAAAGTTAAATAATTTATATAATGAGGATGTGAGCAAGTCCCCCTCAGCCATTTAGTGTCCCCTGAATGGTTGCAAAATTAATTTTTCACCAAATTTAAACTCTCTATGCAATTACTCACTGCTTGATTTTCTTTCAATAGTTTTTGTCCACATTCTCCTGAAATGTTTGTCAAGAATTTTATAAAATGTTGTTAAATGTTTTGCCGAAATTCAAAAGATGCAAAAGGGAGCAATTGATACATGGGTATTACTCAGTAGATTTAACAGCTCTATGACAAGATATGATTGGCTGCAGCTACACAAGGTGAATCTGTTATCACATGCTGGCTGCAGCTATTGCGTTAACTCTATCACATGGTTTTAACTAGATAATCCCTGTTTTTGACTCTTTATATCTATATGGAAAACCTGAGTGGTATTAAACACATATTAAAATGATGACAACAAAGGACAGCATTTTAAATACATCAAAAGTTTTAAATGTACATGTTTGAGCATGTCCTTATAATTCAAATCAAGTAACTTTCCACATATGCTTGATCATATGGGCAAGCATCAGATGGACTGTAATTATGTACAGTATATGAGAAATGCACAAATGGCCATATCTGCTGGATATGACAGAGAAATGATCTTGATGACCATTCACTAATTTTGATATGATGGACATATGACATAATGATGCCCATAATTTTCCCTTGGAATTGTTTGGTCATTATGTTTAAACACTCCGCAAGCATAAAACAAAAGAGGTGTAATAGCTTATTACATGAACTTATTAAAAATCCATTTCCCTGTACAATTTCCAATGTTATATTAGGACTTAATTACATAATAGGTAACTTTGTTTCTCCTTTCATTGCATCAGCTATCATTTTCAAGACTCTTTCATAAGGGTGAGTGTACAAGTGCTCACAAAATATATTTACATCATTTTCTCTAAAAGGAAGAAAATTAAGATGAAGGAGATAGTTAGCTTTCATTCCTATTAAACTGTTATTACCTTTGACACTGATAATTACTCAAAGTGATGAAGAGAACCAGTCATTCCTTTCTTCCAGGCCAATTTGATTAAAAAAGGTAGAAAGTATACTAAAGCAAGAGGTTCCATATATATATATATATATATATATATATATATATATATATATATATATATATATATATATATATATATATATATATATATATATATATATACACACACACACACACACACACACACACACACACACACATACATACAGTGTGACCTCGCTATAATGCGGTAGTTTGGAGCCATAGAACCCAACCACATTATGAACCAAATCGTGTTATAAGCAACCATGTATGTTACTAACAAATTTGCAGGGTTATTGTGGGTGGTAGTGAGGGTGGGGTGTGTGTAATAAAATCGGGTGCAAAAATGTGTGCTTCACTGGCACAGTTACCATTTTAAATCAATGAATATTAAATGAGAAAAACACCAGCAGTGATTAAAGATTGCATATATAATATATTACTTTATTCAGAGAACTACATATTGGTGTTATGATATGATTATGATTTTTAACGTAGCTTTAACAATTTTTCAGTCATATTGCTACGATGTCTGCAGTGTGGCAGTTTATAGTGACTACGTATTGGTGCATACACATAGTTTATATATACATGTCTAATCTATAGCATGAATAGAGTATCAACACCGTGTAATCACCCATGATTCTCATCATATACATTGAATCCACAATACAAATATTTCCATTGAAAATATCTGCACATGTATTTAAAATATTCAGTAATTTTGTCACAGATCTGTATGTGACTGAATACAATAAGAAAAAAATAAATAGCAAACAGTATGTAACGAATAATGAAACAGTATGTCCGAAGGTTAAATAATGGTGTCTGTATAAATTTCACACTGCTAAATTTTCTCATCCATGATTTATAATACTTTATTAATGTTTGAAAAATTGTACTTTTTAGCTGCTTTTTTTTTTGGAGTGTGTTCTCCGTTTGATCTTTTCAGACCAGTTAGGGAGGCCCTCCTGCCCTACATGTAGATGATTGTGCTATATTGTATTTGTTTTATTATGCTCCATTTTTTCTAATTAATTTTTTTTTTATAATTTGTTTTTCTTTGTTATTAAACTTGAGAGTAGTAATCATAAGCTGCTCTCTGTTGTTCCATTTGCCATTCTTCGTCTATTGTGTCGTCTATTAGAAGTAAGTTTTCTTTCTCTATTCTACGTTGTTCCTCTATTTGCATCTTATTCCTCCTTTTGGCTTTTCTTAGATCATTTTCTCTCTCAGTTTTTGTCTTTGACACTTCTAGTGTTGCTTCTGCTGTTTGTGAACCTAGGGATGCCAAAGTTAATGCCATTTTTATTTTCTTATTGATCTCAGGCTATTTTCTTATTGATATCAGGCTACAATATGGGATTTTTCTTTTGTGCTGCTGTCTTTGTTAAGGTTGTTTGTGCCTTTATTTAATTTTGTTTTGGTGGGAAATTCTGAATGTTCTTTAGTTTGGAGTGCTTTGGCTGTTGTTGTTTTGAATGTTGCTTCAATTCAATTGATTTTTGTTGATTCTGGTTGACAATCTTTGGTTTGGGGAATAGTAGTTGTTGTTGTTGTTTTAGCTTTTGTTGCTGTTGTTGACTTGGTTGCTTTGTACTCTCTTGTACTTGTATTTGTTTTAAAGGATGTCATTGTTGTTCTGCTTGTACTTGTTGTTTAGTCTGTTGTTGTTCTTGCCTTATAGATTTTTTCTGAAGTTTTTAAATTTCCTGGACATTTGTGTGGAGTATGCCCTGTAGTCTGTATCTATTAAAGTTATTGTAATATTTACAGCCCTTGTACCATGATTTTGCCAAAAAGCCAAACAAGTAAAACACTTTCTTCACTGCTTTTAACTTTTATTTTCTATATTTAAAAAAACCATATTCCCATTGCAGACAGATGTTTCAATGGATCTTATCCAATCTAGCAGATATAACTAAAATGTTGAATTTCTCCTTAAATCTTTTATTTGCTATTTCTAAGGATATCTGTAATGGATTGTCATTTAGATATAATTCTCCAGTTTGTTTCTTGATTATTTTCAGAATTGGGTTAGGTTTGACTTTGATGATGAACAATGTACTTTAATTGATTTATAAATTCAGGTGAGAATCTTTTATCAACTGCCACATTGTTTATTGCTTATCGCTTCATTGCTGATGAACCAGTAATAAGAACAATAACACTTATGAGCTGTCATCTTTCAACAATAAACAAAGACCAAAGTTCTCAAAAGGTCCAGACATGGATTCAGATACTCATATTTCCAATGTTTAATTTGGCACAAAACTGTAAGAAATTTCTTAAATTAAAATATTTTAGGAGCTATGCCATGATCGTTTTATATTAGAATCCATACATGATTTTCTTCCCATAATGATAATAAACTTTCTTCAGATTATTTTGTGCACTTTTAAGTAGAAATGTTTTCTGTGTACGAGAATAATACATGTATGTGATATTTTGGAGCAATGGCACAAATGTCTTATATTCAAATTTATAGGCAATATCTTTTACAAAATGATAACAAAACATTAGTTTACTTTTTGTACTTAATTTTTTTATGAGACAAATACCGGTAAAAAGATAAATGAAATTTTGGGAGCCATGCCACAACTGTTTCATATTAGAATCCATCATGATTTCATTCCCAAAATGATAATAAACATTCTACATGTTAGGTTTTGCACTTTTAAGAAGAAATATTTTCTGTGTTCGTGAATAACACATGTACATGTATATGACATTTCAGGAGCATGCCATAAATGTCTTATAATCAAATTTATAAGATATCTTTTTTTCAAAATAACAAAATTTTATGTAATTTACTTATCGTACTTAATTTTTTTTATGAGAAAAATACTGATAATAAGGTAAATGAAATTTCAGGAGCCAAGTCACAATCATTTTATATTAGAATCCATACATGATTTCCTCCCCAAACTGATAATAAACTTTCTATACGTTATTTTTTGCACTTTTAAGAAAAAAAGTTTTCCGTATATGAGAATAATATATGTACATGTATATATTTCGGGAGCAATGCCAAAAACATCTTATATTAAAATTTATAACCATTTTTTTCCCCAAAATGATTATAAAATTTTATGCAATTTATTTGCTGTACTTATTTTTTTTTACAAGAAAAATACCAGTAATAAGGTAAATGAAATTTCAGGAGCCACGCCACGATTGTTTAATATTAGAATCCATAGGTGATTTCCTCCCCAAAATTATGATAAAACTTTCTACACATTATTTTTTGCACTTTTAAGAAGAAATGTTTTCTGTGTATGAAAATATTTACATGTTATTGTATATATTTCGGTAGCCACGCCACAAACATCTTATATTCAAATTTATAAGCACTCTCTTTTCCAACATGATAATAAAACTTTACGCAATTTACTTTATGTAATTAAATTTTTTTGTTTACGAAAAATATCAGTAATAAGGTGAATGAAATTTCGGGAGCCATTTCATGTATCCGTTATAATATATATATATATATATATATATATATATATATATATATATATATAAAAGCTGTATTTGTAACTGAATAAATTATTGGTTACAAAAAACTATCCTACCATGAACTATAAATCCAACCATTTGAGACTGAATTGTAAAAATGACATCTTTACATACCACTCAGAAATATTAAATTCTTAACCATGATGGTATTACTGTCTAGGAATGGTTATCTAAACAGACCAATATGTGGAAAAAGCTATATTTTTTGTGTAGGTAGAATTTTTTTCATAGCAAACGTTTTTTTAAAAAATCTTAAAATTTGCATGTCATACCGACTACAAATTTCGTATGCATGAATGTTATATTAAGATACAAAAATTTGTCTATTGATAAACAGGTAAGCTAGAAATTATATTTACATTTAATGTGAGAAATGAATTTTTTTAATATAAAACATAACTAGAAATTCCACATTATCTTTGAGGGGTCTTGACATCAAAATGGTGATTGAAACAGATAAAGATATATGAATCATTTATTAAGACAATGTGTTTGGTTTTTAAAAGTATTAATGCAATTTTGTTATTTTAAGGTTTCTTTGAGGGTCTTTTCAGTGAGTTAAGGCATTGTAATGACAGACTAAGACTTGTTATATGGTGTCAATGGATATTGTGTGGAGTTAAATGTTTTCTCCAATAAAATATTGGATATTCTAAGGAAAACATATGACAAAAGAATCAGATGTGAATGTATATATATATAGAGTTCATGCAAAAACAAACAGGAAATATATGTCAGAATCATGTTGTTGTTGTTGTTATGTTCTAGGCTTAACACCGTTTTACAGCACATAATAGGCTATACATGGTGGCCAGTGTAACTGAGACTTGGAGAAAAACCCCAGGAAAAACCAGGGAATGACCACTGACCCACAGCTACTGTCACTTTTTTTTACATACCCATCTTGACCAAGCCCTTGATTTTGAAGTCATGCAGACAGAGGTTAGATGTCAGTGATCTGTAAAGATGAGCACCTTTGACTACTTGACCACCAAGGACTCCATGTAATGAAATGTAACAAATATATTTCACTAGAGTTTAGAAACTGGAAAATTGAGCAGTCTCTAACTCTTGTCAGTTCACACTCTGCATAAGCATTCCCAGCTGAAATTAACCAGTAACATACCTGTGAATTTTACAGTCCCATGGTTTTGAGTGACAAAGGTCACAAACATGTTCACTCAGGTGATTTCAATATGTGCATATTGATGTTCGAACTTATCTGTACCCATAATAAAATGTGAGGTGGATTTAATGTATCAGCTGTGGGCCACTGATCATCAGTACTGTCCAGTCTGGGCTCCAACAAAAAATCTGTTAAACACTGATTAGATCTCCCAAAAAGGTTTATTGCCATGGTGTGATGACAGACTGTTGGAAAATCTCTGAAAATAAAGCTCCTCTGACACTTTCTGGCCAAGACGTTGTGCCTCATTCATGACATTCAGTTGTGCACCAGGTATTCCACAAATAGGTTGTCAGTTACTGGGTTATTACTTGAAGACAGCTGGCAATAATTTATGTTCAATACTAGTTTTATAAAATCTTTCCTGACCTGACTAACTGAATATAAACTTTTTGTGATAAGGAGAAATATGTCCCTTGCAAAACCATCAGGTCTGGACACCTATAGTGGTCTGTCACTTTCTTACTTTGTGAGAAAAGTTATATTAAAACTCTTTACCTTCTGCTAATGCATATATGTAACACTAAAAATAGCCTTGTAACCCCAGGGTCGCATATGCAAGCTGCTAATAATATTGAGTCTATTCCGGCTGGCTCATACATACATTTTCAACCAATGGTTGGAAAACCACAGAGATGCATATAAACATTTCATATTAAGGTTTTGCATTGGATGAAATTGCAAACATCCGTTCTTTTTAAAACTATATTTAGCCATTGATGATAGCCCTTAGTACAGCGTTCTATTAGTACAGTAGCCTTTTCTCTTGTAAGGTCACCCCAATTGCAACAGGAAAGTGGCCTTATAAAGCGGGTGGCCTTTCTAGAGGGGGATGACAAATGCGAATAGTAAATACACGTACATACACGTATATAGAAAGTCACAACTAGATTTAATTCTAAAACCTTTAATATTTTCATTTAAAATCACATGCACATTGTGAAATCAATGTGAAACAAACTATTTCATCATTTTCAAAGTCGTCATATCCCAGTTCAACTGACAAAATTATTGCTTTTTCTTGGATCATTCGACAAGTGAGTGGAATGTTCTTAGCATGCGCAGTACAAAATCATTAAAAAATCTTGTCATTCAAATTGTGTACAAATATCTCCTGGCTCTAACAATCTTCCTTTGTCCATCCATTCCACCATCTCATTTCTGCAGAATTGTTTCCCTATCTTTCATGATATTGTTTATCTGAGTTTTTCTGACATAAAATTTTTCTGCCAGGATCCTTGAACTCTCCCCCTTTTTGGTCAATTGAATTACTTTCACTTTCTCTTCTGAGAATTTTTTTTTCCTGGATGACCCATTGATCTTTTAGGAATAACTGTGACAGAAGCCAAAACAGCTTCAATATCTATGCAGATTTGACCTGAACAATAGCACCTCCTGGCCATTAGGATTAGCAATATTGACAATTATTGTCAATAGTAATAGCCACTAATTATGTAAGTCAACAAGCTCAACATCTTACTAAGGGAAGCCATAAAGGCTATCAATCCATTTTCTCACTGACTTCTGTATTGTACATCAATACTGCCACTTCTCAGCTGTTACTTTATTAATAAGTGTAATCTTTACAATTATCAGTGGCTAAACCAGACATCTCATGATAACACAGCAGTAAGGCTAATCCGATTATGTGTAATTACCTTTTTCTATGGATTAAAATTTGAGTCTTTCTCAGCTTTATGGAATAAATGTGGCTTCTGGTGAGGCATAAATGATATAATATTAACTTTAGTGGTACACATACTTTAGTCAATACTTCTTCCAGGAACAAAAACTTGACATTGGGGAAACAAAAAGTGGATTACTTAGCACACATTATGAATAAAATTGGTTCTGGATAGATACATATTACAAAATAAAATGCAACCGCTTGTGAGGGGTAAATTTAAAATTTTTGCACAAAAAAGCTGGCATAGTTTGCATAGGACAAGATTGATAAAGAAAATGTAGACAGCATGCATACTAACTCAAGAAGCTCTCACTCAGGCAGCCATTATGATGCCTACAAACAGTAGCTAGAAGGCAGACTGGTTATCAGTCCTAGTAGGCAGTGCAGTAATTACTTGTAGAAGGTAAAGAGTTCAGGATACCATAGGAATGATGGACCTGACTATGGGCCCTAAATATTTTGCTCCTGAATGTCAAGAAACCAGCTAGTATGTTTGACATTTTCAATCAAATATCAAATTTACTTTTGGCACTAATAAATTTATACAGTTCTTGGCCACAAGTACTGCCCTAATGACGGTTTCATCTTGTCAGCTGACACTTGATTGCATTTGGCAGAATTCACAACTATAGTCAATTTATGCAAAACTGCAGACCTTGTACAATCCACAATTTGATATAACTGTTATAACTCTGCCACAAAATCCACTGCAGATCCTTCCGCAGTTCATTTTTTATGCTTTCTACAAAAAGACCTTCTAATTCATTCCTGGTGTTGCCAAAGCAAGTGAGTCTTTGTTGCCATGAGAGCATTCCTTGTTGCTATCATCAACTTGCTTGAAATGCCTCCTTGTGTATGCATTTTAGAAGATGTTACTGCCAACATATGGTTTAAAAGTGACAACACATTACTAGATAGCTCTTGTAGGAGATCTGTTTGTTGCTGCCACAATGGTTCATTTGCAGCGAATTGAAAAAACTAGCCTTGCTGATTGATGCTCTTCATCCTCAGTAGCTCTAACAACCTTGGCATAATGAACCGTCATGATAAAAGATACTGTTGCTAGAAGTTTAATATAAAAATGAAACCCTGTGCATAGCTGACCATAATTTCCTGCAAAAGTCTGAGTGCATTAGAAGGCGTGTTTTCAGTTTTCTTTGCAGGCAGCGCATCATCCATCATTATGACTGTGATCATGACCAGTGCAAAAAAAGATTGCTTTAAGAAGGAATTACTGTATACTCAGTCAAATATAAAGGAAACTACTAATCTGAATCTACCTTTTACAGGAGTCTTGAAAATGTGATGAAAATTCTTAACACAATAAAAATCTACAAAAACTTCATTTATAGCTAGAAACACAAACAGTCCATCACATATGGACCAGTCATCTGAACCTATGGTCAACTTGTGTGGTCCCTTAGGGGTCTAAAGGTTCCATGAAATTCAAATTCTTTCATAAACTTTAGTACAGAATCGGGACACTATCATTTAGCAACAAATAGTTTCAAAATATGTAAAATATGGCATGCAGACAAAAAATTGTCACATCATGCAATTGTTTTTTATATGGTGATAAATATGCATCTAATAAAACCACAGCAAGACCACTGAACTCCCCCCCACTACCATTTAAAAACTTCAGCTACCCCACAATAAAATCATAGCCTGAAAATGTTGATAATCTGGGTATTTAGTTTGATTATTTTTCTATACAGACATTTTAATTTCTATAGCATTACCGTTAATTCACCTTCACATAATTACATATGGTTAAAACTTTAAACTTTATGAACATAACTGCAAGATTTTTCTTCTATCAAAATCTATGTACAGTATGACCCCGCTATAGCATGCTGTTAAAACATGGATTCGCACACAACACAGTTTTGGTGTTGCCTCATGATATTTCATATACATGTACTTTTCTCATACACTAAATTCTTTTCTTTGTTTCTTAACAGTATGAAAACTAAATTGTAAAAAGTTTATTATCATTTCTTGGGTAAAGAGATCATGCTGTGGCTCCTGCATTTTCATATAAATATATTTATCTCATACATGATAACAGCTTTTTCTCTGTAAAAGTACAAAAAATAACTAACAAAATGTTTATTCAGAGATCATGATGGGCTTCGACAATGTTAAAAATTGCAATTTAATTTCCTTGCTGGTGATCTCCCCTCTGACATAATTTGCTTCTTTAAACTTTGATATAAAATGGAATTTAAATATTCTTAGATGAATAAATTGATTATTGATATGGACTAACCACCTCAACAGTGCCTAGTTATATCATAACCCACTTTTTCTGACATCTGGCCTGAGTACTGTATGTTGTAAGATCTCAGCATTTTGTTTTCTTTTAAACATTTCTGGTAGCAGAGATCAACTGGAAGAGGTACTATCTTGTAATGGATCTGTCCGATTATTGGCCACATGCTAGTAATTAATATATTTATTTTCACTAACCTAGGTGTATGGATGGTAAATACAATTCCTCTTCTTTTCACTCATTGAATTAAATCCCTCAAAACACTCATAAATTCTGTAGTAATCCCTATCAGAACAGAACACCTGTGTATTCATCATCTGTTGTTTTTTTTAAACCAAAAATTCTAATGCATGCATGAAAGGTAGCATCATTCTGCCACCAAAACAAAAATGGAGATCTACTTGTTGGTTTGTAGATGATACTGGGACTTGGTACAATCATCCAACTTTTGAAAGTAGGAAAAGTAACTGCTCCAATAGACCAAATGATAGCTAACTCCTGTTTTTAAAATGTACCCAGAAAAAATAGTTTTGCTTAAACTTCAAAGAAAACTGATCACCTTTCAAGCATCAATCTTTCTGTATAAAATCTAAGCAAATGAGAAAAAAAAAATCAGTCTCAGTCGATTTTCTACAGTTATTTGATGTTGCCACAGCAATGAGAAACACATCTATTTGGTCCTCCAAAGCTGTCCTTTACCAGTAACTTCAATAACACATGCACAATTCATCAAAGAAAACATACTGCAATCTTCAATAAAAAAAACTAAGGAAGTCAGCACCAAACTTAAATAAAAATGCTGGAATCTGACAGATTGTTGCATTTATCAAAGTGACTGGAACACAATTATTATACCACAAAAGATTCATTTCTGCAGGGGAAAAAAGTATGTTTACAGTAGCTACCAACGGCAGCATAAAACACTAAGTTAATTGAAGATGGGGTAGTATCTTGCAAAAAGTTTGGTTAACTAATATTAATTTGTTCAAATTTTCAATTCCCTATCAATAGTCTCATACCCTGGGTAGCCTCAGCTAGTCAGGTTCCTGTCTCCAGCTGATGAAAATCTAGGCCAATTTAAGTACATGTACATGTAGCATGTAAACAGCTATAGTCAAGTGCTACTTTCGACAACTGTAGTGAATTATTAAGTGACAATAGGATATAGATCAAAATGAGGACTACCATAATATGTGTTATTTGTGTTTTCTAATGGAATGTGAGACATATATGAAGTTTCTAACATGCAATCTATATTCATACTTATGGATTAATTACATAGAAGTACAGTACTTAATGGACTATGGATCATACTATACAAATGTAAGTTGTCGATATACAAGTTTTTCAGACTAGCTTACCTTCATTTAATGAAATCACATATTTTTGCTTCTGCTTTCATTGCCCCACCCTTACTCTCATCTGCCATAATATAGGAAAATGCATCATTTTCATCACTTAACTGACTTTGTTGGTTTTAACATGGTTCGCTCTATAACACAGTCAGGTTCTATGGACAGCAACTACTGTGTTATACTGGGGTCACACTGTACATGTATATCTGAAGGACATTAAAAACAAACTCTTTCTTCTAACTACTTTTGAGATCTTCAGTGGAAACATACAAGATACTGTTGCATAGTGACAGAAAACCATACACATAATTGTAGGTTATATCTTTGTTTACTGTTGTCATGGAAAGCATCCATGACTGCAACTGATCAGTGATTTGCAAAACCTGACTTTTAAATCAAGTTTTATGTTACTGAAATTAGTGCTTCATTAGTGGAAGTAATGATTATTTTTGCCTGCCTAATTTTAACAAGATTGGAGATTTACTTAACACCTATAACACTGGAACAATGTTGAGACATTGCAAGCATTTGTATACCATTAGCACTGATGAAAACATAGGCAAATAAAAAACAACAGTGTCTTACCTATGTTTTACCACGATGAATGTTACACAGAGTATGATGCAAACAAACCCCACTGCTGAGCCAATGAAAATTCCAAGCTTTTGTTCAAATATACCATTGTAGTCAGAGGCTGGAATGAAAGGTAAAATATATTTCAAGACAAACTTGACTGAGTCTGAAGTCATACAGTGACATTAAAGAGGAAACTGGAAATGGAAATATATGTAATATCTGAATACATAAAACTATTATTATTATAATAATGGACAGACTTAATGAACAAAAATGATAACTTAGAACCAAGGAGGATCAATTAATGTTCTACGTCAGTTTTCTGTTAAAATGTTGAAAAACAAAAATATTACAAATCACGTCATGGTCCTTATTTAACATCAATGCATAGCAAATACAATTAATTGTTTGAACTGCCATAAGGAAGACAAATATTCTTCTTAATGCAATATATCATCTAGAAATAGCATTATGATGATGCAGGTGAGACACCTAGAAATGGTATTATGATGATGCAGGTGAGACACCTAGAAATGGTATTATGATGATGCAGGTGAGACACCTAGAAATGGTATTATGATGATGCAGGTGAGACACCTAGAAATGGTATTATGATGATGCAGGTGAGACACCTAGAAATGGTATTATGATGATGCAGGTGAAACACCTAGAAATGGTATTATCATGATGTGGGTGAGACACCTGGATATGGCATCATGATGATGCTGGCAAGACACCTGGATATGACATTATACTGATGTAGGTATGCCACCTGAATATGATGATGATGCAGGTGAGACATTGGAATCAATGAATATCTGGGTGTGAAATTTACACAGAAATATCCGTCCAAAATTTCATTGAATGCAGCAAATGATGTAGAAGATTGCTCACTTTCAAAACAAATTATCAAAGACAACCTTAAAGTTGTCAACACCCATGTTGTTATCACTGTCATTACCACTGGAAAAGTGATACATTCATGTCTTGCCATTCACAGCTCAGACAAAAATAATCAAAAATTTATATGTGCAGAATCTTACATCCTCAATGCAGTGAAATATTCAAGTCTGATCTGAACCAAAATGTGAAACTATGCATTCAAAGTTAATTTTAATAATGCAGGCAAGACTTTACATTTAAAAGAATATAATAATGCAAAAATCTCATCAAAACCTATTCAGAAGTCTAATTTGTTCAGGTTTAGCAGTTTCAAAGAAACAGTGTCAAAGAAGGTCATCAATACAAAATTGTGAGTCTGAACAGTGCAAGGTCTAAGGTCATCACAACACGAAAATGTTAAAATCTCTAATATTAAGGTCATCACAAGGTGAAAATATTTTAAAAACTAATACCAAGGTCTTTTTCTTATACATAGCTGGAGGCCTATCACTTGCCAAAAATGGTTTCTGAGCTTTTCTGCAAATGAAATTGGTTTGCACTAAGAAAACAATCTAAGTTAAAAAGCTGATAAAAATACAAAATTCACCCAAATGACAAGAAAATCTAATTGGGACATCTATGTACAAAAACAAAGATGCTTATGAAATTTCATTTGCATATAGTCCAACCTGTATAATTAATCTAACAAGGTTAACAATGAAATGGTTTAAGTCCAAAGAAATGATACATGTATAAATCACTTGAAATGGCATGAAAACATTGTCAAACCATGGACCAGTAGCTGTGACTTTTAGGGCTGTGTGAGCATTGTGGAAAATGAGGACAATGGGTTTCCAAAATCTAATTCCTATTATCACTGAAGAAATTCTGTTAAATATTCATAGAAAATTCAGGTTTGTTTTCAAAATAAAATTTATTTTAAATAATCTGCTTTATTTATAAACTGTCTGAAACAAGTTCCAAGGTTTTTGTCCCCCTCTCAAAGCATGTGGGTCCATTGTGATTAAATCTTTTGCACCTTGCAATGGCTGATACTGCATGGACACATAGAGATAAACATCTGTACTGAATTTCTTTTGTCCAAATAGAGTCCTAAGCATAATCAAGCTAGCAGACGACAAACATTTAGAAAGAAAGGGCCAAACTGAAATATGTGTACAGCACTTGCAATAGGGACAAAACTAGATTTTCATTCGTAAAACCCCTCCAAAAAACTTTAAAAGTCTATGTCTAAAATTTTTTAAATTTTCAATGCATAATTATGAAAAGTTGTTATACACCATTAAGAATTCAAAAATGTTTATTCCTACAATTGAGGTAGTTCTTACTTGATCAAGGTGACATGTTTTTTTTCAAGATAGTTTACATCTAAAATGTTTTAAAAATGTGAAACAAGCAGCCCTCTCCCCAGTGAGCCTTTGATAAGTCATGTGACTTACATAACTTAGCAATTGAGCATTTCACTAAATACTGAATGAACATTATGCTTTTTAAACTGTTTATTAACTTTATTCCATATTAATTTTAACAAGTTTATTGCACCATCATCAAAATTCTATCCATAATTACTGTATAAATGCAAGCAAGTCAGGTCCAATCAAGAACAAGAGCCTTTGAAAGGGTCTGATGCCCAACTGTCTCAGGGGTCATGCTAACAGGTCAAGTGGATGACTAAGATGGCTAAAATATGTAAACTTTGCCTTCATCTGTTAGGAAGGTGAAAATGACTTTGCCCTGTGATTTTTTAGAGGAACATTGAATGACTGTCCTTTCTGAGATGTTTCCTCACCTTAGCCTGGTACATTCTAGTGTAATGTTATAGCTCAAGTTGAAATGTCCACTTCAAGCCATTCAATAGTTGTGTTGATATCAACTGCACCAACAAACAAACTCTTATACATTCACAAGCAAGTGTTTTGATAGATAATTGACTATTAACCCTTTCCTGAGTAAGTTAGCAACTATCACTGTCCGATTTCTTAAGTTTTCCTTTTCCTTTTAATGATAAAACTATACAACCTTAAACTTATGCAAATATCAAATTGAGTAAAAAGAATAGAATCAGGATAAACATTACATCTTTTCAAAGCTGTATGCAGAATAGGCCAACATATCGCTTGTCATGAAAACACGGGGGTGGTATCCCGTGTGTTCAAAATTAATATTATTTTGAACAGAATATTCTGGTGACAATTGCCTTGCCTCTTTTCAAATGGTAAGCACTGCAGTATTTTTTTTCATCAATTGGTCAATTTCAGTATGCATTTTGTTTCCATATTGGACACAGAAACCTCATACATGCAGAAATGCCTGATAGCATTGTATATATATGTATTCTTTCATGGGAACCTGGAATGACTATGTAGATAGATGAGAATTAGTTACCAGGTTGTTATGCAAGTGTGTCTGCATATAACACCAATTAGTGCCATAATCTTTTGGTGATGCGTCATGAAGGAATATGAGCTGGTCCATGCAGGCAAGGTCATGGGTGCAGTTTAACTGTGGACCTGGGTTATGAATATTCTTGTCGGATTTGGGATTCTTTTTCAGTAATGAGATATATTCTTATAACAGTTTGTTTAAGATGGAGTAGTATTACGTGAGAATTATCATTTAGTTAACCTAGTTTGTCTTGTGCTGGCAACAGTGTCAACAGGAAGTTAAAATGATTGGTCAGTATCAGGGGCATACTTTCTTTGCATGATCACTATGTGTAAACATTTTTTTTATGATTGGTTCTTGAGTGGGGACAAACTGGTCTACATGCAAAAGTTAGCATAGTAAGTGACAACATGACCATTCTTGCGGGACTTGAAATGAGGTTTGGGGGTTTTAAATACGCAATCTTTTTTTGAGAGAGTCATTCAATACCTTGAAGGAACAAGGTGTATTTTTTTAATTTGTTGCCAGAATTGTTTGTTCTTGATCTGATATTTGGATTTAATAATTTATTCCACTGGAGACTCAACAAATAAACTTTTTATAAAAAAAAAATTCTGAAAGATAGACATGGAAATTTATTCTGGAATTATTTGGAAACCAAGACTGTAATTCAAGTGTGGAGTTGTTATTCGTATATTGGACCACATCTGATGTCATCTCCTTCCATATTTTTACGTCGTTGAGACTCGAACGTGGATTCTAATAGGACTATTTAGTGATAGTACTTGTGTTTTCATTCTTAAGACCAAATTTTGGATTATATTCATGGACTGTAAGTCCTATTTACCAATTTTTACATTGTTGTCTAGGGAAATAAATTGTTTTGTTAAAATATACAAAGCTTGTTGACTTTCACTCTTTTCTTTGTTACTGAGTATGAGCTCTTGTCATGTAACAAAGAAAACTGGGTTTATTGTCCTTGTATTTATAAATTTTGGTTAAATATTTCAGAAACTTGATTTTGAAATTTAAATTTCACCTAGTTTCTAAATCCCAAGTACTATTTTACAGTTTTATTTGTAGTCTTAGGTGAAAACACCAGACTTTCATTTACAATATCATCAAAAGTAGACAATTTTTTAATTTTTTTTTACTGAGGAGTGTTTGAAAATTTTGAAAATGGAAGTCCAGCTAAAAAATGTTGGAATTAGAGATAAGACAGGTTCAATATCAGATGGAAAAGAAACAAATGGAAAAAGAAAAAAAAGACAAATGCAATTAGATACTGAAGAAAGAGAGAAAGATAAACAAAGACAGTTGCAGAAAGAACAAATGGAGTTACAATAAAAAGAAAGAAAGGAAGAAATGCTCAGGCAATTTGAAGAAAGAAAAAGAGAGAGACAGATGCAGTTACAAAGTGAAAAGGATGAAAGGAATTTCAAATTAAAATGAAAGAATTAGAGCTGAGAAAAGAAAAACACTCCCTTACTTTTGATGTTATAAGAAATATCAAGCTAGTAGCCCCATTTCTGGAAGAAGTAGATAGATATTTGCAGAAAATTTGAAGTGGCCAAGGGAGTATTTGACTCAGCTACTAGTATATACTTAATGGTAGAGCTAGTGACATTTATGTTTCACTGTCACTAGAACAGAGTGCTGATATGATTTGGTAAAGGACTGTATTTTAAAGGGTCATGCATTGGTCCCTGAGGCTTACTGAGAAAATTTCAGGTTTTCTAGAAAACCAACTGACCAGACCTATGTCGAGTTTGCATGGGAAAAAGCACAACAATTTGATACGTGGTGCTCTTATAAAATGGTCAATAAAGATTATGAAAGTCTCAGACAACTCATATTACTTGAAGAGTTCAGGAACTGTGTCCATGGTGAGATTAGGATGTATCTTTATGAGCATAAGATTGAAACCGTGGAAAATGCTGCTCTTTCTGATGATGAGTACTCCTTAACTCATAAAGTTCATGTTGCAAGCAAAACATTCACTCAGCAGTCTTAACAGTCAAGCACTCAACAGTAACTGTTAGGAAGGTTTTTCAGCCTAATACAACTCTCAGTAAAACTCAATCTGGCACAACTTCTAAAAATCCAGCCTCTGAGAGACTTGATTCAAAATCTCTGTCTCTGCCTACATGTACCTACTGTAAGAAAAAAGGACATGTCATTTTCTGATTGCTTCAAACTGAAATATAGGCATCAGAATCAAGATAGACATATCCCAAATGCTTTTATTTCTAAGACATCAAGGTCATGGTCATGTATTGAGAGCAATACATTTGTTGGGTCTAAAAAACCCCAGTCTGATTTTATTGTGGAGAATTATGAACCATTCATGTTGAAGGGTTCTATATCACTCATGGATGATTCAGCCAATCGTATCCCTATTAAAATTTTAAGGGATACAGGAGCCTCTCAGATTCTTTTAATGTCAGTATTTTGCCTTCTTTTCAGAAGTCCTGTTCTAATGAGAGTGTTCTCATTCAGGGAGTAGTGTGCAGCTGTGTTAATGTTCCTCTCCATTCCATAAATTTATCATCAGATTTAGTTTCAGAACCTGTGACAGTTGGTATTGTGTATAACCTACCTGATGAGGTCATTCATTTGTTGCTAGGTAATGAACTTGCTTAAGACAAGGTTGTGGTTAATCCACATGTAACTGACAAGCCTTCTTTGGATCAGAAACTTGATCAAATTGAAAAAGAATACCCTGAGCTATACCAGCTTGTGCAGTTACCAGAGCTATGTCAAAAAAAAAAAACTCTTCTTGAGAATGATTTTCATAAGGAAGATATTCCTTTAGCTGACACATGTATTGGTCAGGCTTTTGATGAGGTCACTTTCACTTCTAATTTGGATCAATCAGATGGTATTGATCACAGTGATCCTCTTTTAAATACTCATTCTCTTTTATCTTGAACTGTTGAATTTGGAGCAACATGGTGATAAATGACAATCACTTGTCATCAAACAGGAAAAAGATCTTAAAGATCTCTTGTTTGTTTCAGTGGGCTGTTAGTGAAACTGAAGCAACTGAAGCGCCTGTCTGTTACTTCATTAAAATGGAGTTCTTGTGAGAAAATGGAGATTTCCTGTGGTACCTGCTAATGATGAATGGTCAGTAATCTATCACATTGTAGTTCCAAAATTTTACAGACAGGAAATACATAGCTTGGCCCATGAAACTCCTCTGGCTGGTCATTTAGGGATAAATAAAACTTATAACTTTTTATTGGCCAAAAAACAAAAGTGATGTTTGTAAATACTGTAGATCTTGTCATTCTTATCAAATGGTAGGAAAACCCAATCAGAAGATACCTAAGGCTCATCTACAACCAATTCCTGCATTTGACGAACCATTTAGCAGAATTTTGGTAGTTTGTTCTGGTCCCTTAACTAAGACCAAGTCAGGCAACCAATATTTGTTGACCATTATGTGCATCAACAAAATTCCCAGAGGCAATTCCTTTGAGGAATTCTACAGTAAAAGCTTTAATAAATCTTTTTACTCAGTTTGGTCTTCCCGTATCTGTCCAATCAGATCAAAGGTCAAATTTCATGTCTTGTCTGTTTGAGAGAATATTTGAGTCTTGTAATGGAATTCATTCTCTCTTGCTCATTCTTCAAAATTTTCTTCAAGTTAGATTGTACAGTCCTTACAAAGTAAAGAAGAAAATGAACGAGTTAAATTATAATTATAGTACTCAGGTCTAAATAAATTAATGGACTACTTGTATATTAAAAGAGATAGCTAAGTCAATTATTACAATTTAGTGGTACCTGTCCCACAAACTGAGGATTTGTGTGAAGTAATTCAACTAGACACAGTTGAACTTGGAGCAACAAATCTTCGTAATTCGGAAATTTTGAAAGATCTAGACCAGAAACTTTTACATTCATAACAAGAAGAAAGAAATGAACTTAAACAGTTATTATTCAAATATAAACACTTGTTTCTGGATATTTCTACAAGGACAAACAATTTTTCATGACGTTGAAATTGAGGATTCAAAACATGTAAAACAACATTCATACAGGATGAACCATCTCTAACAAGGATACTTGAAAAAGAAAATTCAATATTTGCTGGAGAAGGATTTCATAGAGCCCAGAAAAAGTGATTGAAGTTCACCATGCATACATGTTCTGAAACTGGATAAAACTTTCTGTATGTGCACTGATTATAGAAAGGTAAACAGTGTGACAAAAATGGATTCATTTACGTTAACAAGGATCGATGATTGCATTGATAAAATTGGAAATGCCAAGTATGTCACCAAATTTGACCTTCTAAAAGGATTTTAGCAAATTCCACTTATGGAAAGAGTCAAAGAAATTTCAGCATTTATGACTCCAGATGGACTCTCCCAGTTACAGTAAAGCTATTTGGGATGAAGGGTTTTCCAAGTACATTTCAACGCTTGATGAATATGACTACTTACAGTCTAAATAATTATGATGCTTATATTGATGACATCATCATCTACAATGAGACCTATGAAAGGACATCTAGCCACAATTCAGAAATTCTTTTTGCAAGACTCACTGATGCTAATTTGACAATTTATCTAAAAGTGAGTTCAGCCTTGCTTGTGTGACTTTCTTAGGACATATTCAAGTCAAACCTATTGATGCAAAGGTGAAGGCAATCTGATTTTCCTATGCCTGTCAGTAAAAATCAATACGATTTTTGGGTATGGCCAGATACTATCGAAAGTTTTGTTCAAATATTGCAGAACCTCTGACAAATTTGTTAAGAGAAATAAGTTTCTTAAACCGAAAAATGTCAGGAAGTTTTCGATAGGATAAAAGCAATACTCAAAAGTATGCCGGTTCTAACAGCTCCAAATTTCAATGTCTTTTAAATTGTCTGTAGATGCAAGTGATGTTGGGGTTGGAGCAGTATTAATTCAAGAAAACAGTAATGGTATTGATCACCCAGTGTGTTATATCTCCAAAAAATCAAATAAGCAAGAAAGAAATTACTCAACAATCGAGAAGGAATAATTAGCTTTAATTTTGGCATTACAACTTTTTTAAGTTTTTTTGGCTGCTTCTCCGGTTGTTGTGTATAGTGATCACAACCATCTTACTTTCATTGACAAGATGAAAACAAAAAAAATTCAAAGATTATTAAGGTGGAATTTGTTTTTGCAAGAGTATAATCTGAATATCAGGCACATCAAAGGAAAAAGACAATTTGATTGCAGACGCACTTTCACATGTATAGAAATATTATTTCATATATAAGAATTTCACATGTATAGAAATATTATTTCATATATAAGAATTTTCTTATGTAATTTTCTTTACTATATGTATAATTTACAAATTGTAGACAGAAATCTTTATTAAAATTAATTTTTCGTTTTCTTTTAGAGGGGAAGTATTACGTTAATGTGATTAAACTGCTTGTAAGTTTTTAAATTCTTATTATTCCATTTTTGTTTCATTGTATTTAACTGCAATGAATATTTTTGTTGGATTCAGGATTCTTTTTCAGTACTGAAATATATTCTTATAACAAAGTTTGTTTATCTAAGACGAAGTAGTATTACGAGAGAATTATCATTTAGTTACCCTAGTTTGCCTTGTGCTGTTAACAATGTCAACAGGAAGTTAAAATGATTGGTCAGTATCAGTGGCATACTTTCTTTGCGTCATCACTCTGTATAAACATTTTTTTATGATTGGTTATTGAGTTCAGACAAACTAGCCTACATGCAAAAGTTAGCATAGTAAGAGACCACATGACCAATCTCGCGAGACTTGAAATGAGACATTGGGATTATAAATACGATTTTAAATCTTATTATTTTGTTTAGAGATAGTCATTCCACACCTTGAAGGAACAAGGTGTATTTTTTAATTTGTTGGCAGGAAAGTTTGTTCTTCGTCTGTGATTCAAATGTGGAGCTGTTGTTATTCATATATTGGA
This sequence comes from Potamilus streckersoni, assembly GCA_016746295.1. Classification (NCBI taxonomy): domain Eukaryota; kingdom Metazoa; phylum Mollusca; class Bivalvia; order Unionida; family Unionidae; genus Potamilus; species Potamilus streckersoni. The sequence continues at coordinate 7,178,923 of JAEAOA010001694.1, forward strand.
CCACATTTGACGTCATCACCTTCCTTATTTGTATATCATTGGGACTCGAAAATCGATTCTATTCATGGACTGTAAGTCCTATTTACCAATTTTTACATTGTTGTCTGGGGAAATAAATTGTTTTGTTAAAATATACAAAGACTGTTGGCTTTCACTCTTTTCTTTGTTTCTGAGTACGAGGCCTTGTCACATAACTATATATATATATATGCTTTGTTCCCACTTCTTCCTGTTCAACTTCCACTTCTCCCTGTTTTTGTCCAAAAGGAGAAGTCACATCTCCCTAAAATTCAAGTCTAGTTTGACCACTGCTGTCTAAAAAGAATTTCCAGATTTGAAAATAAGACCATTTGTTCTTATTAACTGTTGAGGGCTGAAATTATTTCTACTATTCTTGAGTTTCAAAATAGCCACTGTGGCAAACCTATTGGATGACTGATCAATAACATTTCATTTAGGACAAGCTAGAAGCAATTCAAAGACATTCTGATATGTCCACGCATTCAAGAGAATTGATTATAAGATTTTCAATATGCTCAAGAGGTCAGATTGGCACCATGTTCTTCTATGTACACCTTTCTCTTAATAACAGTGTCCAAAAACATTGACCGCACTATAAGCGAGGGCACGAATTATCGAGGGATTTTAAAACAAATCCACTAGACATCCAAAGAACTGCAGGGGTGGTGGCTGGGATGGGAACTGGGCTGTTTAATGACTGAATTCTCATTATATAATTGCATCAGGAACAGTTGTCATTAAAGCACTTTTGTTGTTCATTTATTCTGTATAAATTGCATTTTTAAAAAAAATTAAAATCTGAAATTGGTTACAACAACCAACATGGGTAAGCAAAAAATTTTTGTATTATGTCACTGCTTTTTGTTTTGTTGATTAGTCTGGTTAACAAAGTGGTTTATAATAGTATTGTGCATTACATAGAAAATATGAAGCAGGGAACCAGACTACCTGTTGAATCACCACCATACAAGATTACTTTTTATAAAAAATCGAACATCTATTTTGTGAGACAATGCTACATCAAAACTAAATTTGTCTATTGTTCTATTAAGAAAATATTTATGCTGTGATTTCATTTCAAGTAATAGTCATCCTTGAGGATATTTCTATGTGTAAATTCAGAAATTCTCTGAAACTTTGTTTTTTACAATGGTCCATATCTGTGAAACAAACCTCTTTATTTTATGAAGTATTCATTTCGCTTGATTGCCTTGCTATCTTTAATCACAGTTATGATTGAGTAGGTTAATCTATGGTACTTTAATTGGATTATGGACACAATAGCATTTATAACAGTGATTGATTAATCAAATGAATTGAGTTAACTGATATACATTCACGACCAGGGACATTGGTTCTTGAGCATGTAATGTATGACTTTTAATTTTTTTAATTCCATCTCTTTTATTTGATTAAAAAAAATGTAAATAACATGATAAAACAAAGCAGGCCAGCTTTCAATTCAGTGCAACAAAACAACAAATGCTTTGGCTAGGCAGATATCAAAACATGGTTGGCACTTAGGTTCTCACAGAAATGCTTTCGGACATAGCTGTTATGGTAGATTGACACATTTTGAGTTTAATTTCATGAGGTCACATTGCATTTATGATGATTACACTTAAAAGGAACTAAAACATAGAACTAGAGCATAAATTTCAAATGATAAAAAGTATTTAAATATTTTTTTTCAAGCACTGCCTCCACTAAGCGTGACATGTTAATTGATCAAAATCTCCTTGAACATCATTAATTACATGTACTCAGAATGTTGTTTGGAAAGAAAATGTAACAAATTATGACTTCTTATCAAAAGATGATATTTTATAATGTTGATTAACGCTTTACATCATGGAGTGTATGGCTTTTTAGAGCTTTGATATACATGTAGTGCATTATGAATAAAATGCCTGTTACCTATCTGACCCCATACACATAGGCCTGCCTGTAAACTGTTGTAAAGAATATGTTACGGTTAACTTTAATTTTAACCATTTTACATTTTTGTAAATTCAACAAATAATTTATTTCCTTAGAGTACAAAGCGAAACTGTAAAAAAACAAAAACTTATAGTATTACAAATATTCCTAGAACAACTTTAACAAATCCTAATAAATCAAGTTCTGAATAATCTTTAGTGGTATTCCAAGTAACTTCCAATGCTGAAGGTGTTGATGTGCCTGTAGTGGCCTGTAGTCTTTAATGTACCGAAGTATCAATGGCTTGAACTGTATTGATGTACCAAGTCTTTTGTTGAATCACAGTAATATAATGCAATCTTTCCTTGTCTGAATTCACTATAATTTTAAATTAATGTCTCTTTCGCAGAATATTATAGAAGACATTGCACTTCTAGAGAATAATAGAAATAATTTCACCCAAATAAAATTCTGAATGCAACAATATAAATAATTTCTGCCCAGATGTTATCACAGGAATAAATAGTTTTTCCAGGAAACAAGATTTTCTCCTCTTCAACTTGATCTAGGTCATAATTATCATTTTCTAAAAAAAAACTATTATCTAATGGAAAATATAGTTCTAGAGATTCTAAATGTTTACAAGATAAAATCTGTTGCTAAAATTATAATATACACTGTGGTAAACAATGTTCTTGACTCAGACCAAGGTAAATATCTTTACTTCTATTGATAATGATCCTAATATTAAACCCATACTCGTACAGAAAATATTAGCTCTGAATAATAATATTAAACCCACACTCATAGAGAAAATATTAGCAATGCATCGGCTGTTTACAGAATTACAAAATCAATGATTTTGGTCATGTACACAGTGAACTTAAGTTTTGGACAAGGTCAGCTACAGGATACAATTTTACATGGACTACTAGACTACTTTAACACAGTATGGATTAATTCAAATGATAAAAACTTAGCAAAGCTGGCACATCTCCAAAGAAGAGCATTTGAGTTAATATCAATCCAGAAAGAAAGCAAGGAAACTTTAGATGGTTAAAAAGATTACCTATTAAAGACCGAATCTGTTTGAGAAAAGCCAAATTAATGTACTGATATCCAATAATAGTGCTCCTGAATATTTACAATCACCAAGTATAGGTTACCTGGAAAAAATTCCCAAACCAAATATGGAATTATTTTAAAAAGTTTCCAATACTCTGGGACTTTGCTCTGGAATAATATTCCAGTTGAGATTAGAAATGCCCACTCTATTTCCTCTTTCCAAACCCAGTATATACAATGGCTTCAGAGATGCAGCAAAAATAATTAAATTCCTTTGAATGAGGGCCTCAAGGTAGATTAGTTCTTAGCTAATTGAGTTACCCTCTTTAAATAAAGTCATAATAATAACAAAAAATAACCTGCTGCATATAATAAATTAAAAAGACTAACAAACAATACTAATTAAATATACATAACAGTAGCTTTAACATTTTGAGTCATATTGCTACTATGTCTGCAGTGTGGCAGTTTACAGAAATGTCTAGCACTGAGGCATCATACCGCAGACATGTAGCATGATGACCCACCCAGTCACATTATTCTGACACTAAACCAATTAGACCTAACCATAACCTCCTAATGTTAAGCATTAAGAAAGGCAGCTGCTAGTACCATTTTTATAAATCTTTGGTATGACTTGGCTGGGATTTGAACCCATGACCTCCTGGATCCATAGCAGATTTTCCAACCACTTAGGCCATTGGAGTGATCTGTTCATTCAGGACCAAGTACGTATGTACTTAGTCTTCTGGTGAAAACCTCATGTTGATATGCTTTCCATTTTGTATGAAAAGCAGTAGCAGTGGGTGAGGGGAAACAAACCTAATTTTTGCTTTGGCCTTAGGTTTACTCATTTATTTAGTATTAAGAATTTCCTAAGTAATGTGACCAATTAAATATTTTGACCTGGTGCGTGTTTACTGTAATGATTGCACATCTTAGGACAATGTATGTCCTGTGGCACCATACATTTTTTTAAAAAATAATTTATTTTTTTTTACCTATAACTGTTGGGACATGAACTTAGAGCAATTTTTTCGTGTAGTACAAACCATGGGACACCTTATACATATTTTTCTACTAAGTAATCTATACATTTTATTCATAGTATTGACAAAAAGAAAATGATGTCATTCTTACGGGACTATTGTCATGAATTATTACACAGAAATGTTTTACATTAATATAATTTATTTGAAAAGTCAATAAATTTATTTAATATTCTAGTTTTCTTATTATTTCTAATTCAGTTTTGTATATAATTTGATTGGATGATGAAAAGAATTGAGGATGCATGGGCTGCTCGAATACAATTCTCTCCCTTTTGGATCTAGTTAATTATTGTGTCTAAGCATCATTGCACCAATGCACCAAGAATCACACTTTTATTTTACCTTGAAAGTTTAAATACATAACTCAGTAAGTCCCCTCCCCACAAATATGTGTGTTTCCTATGGCACTGTTTTTAAAATTAGGGTTGATAGGTATCTCTTTTAAAACATTATATCTATTATAATGGTTAGTATATACACCACTCTCTCGATAACTCGCACCCAGATAACTCGCGAACCTGCTTATAATGCGATGTCCGGCATGGCTCCTGATTTTTTTCACAGAAAATATATTTTAAAATGTGTTGAACGTGAAAAAAGTCGTGATAAGAAATGGTAAATTAAACCTTGATATATAGCTTGTTTTTATCATCGAAAATGGTGATTACTGCCCATAAAAATAGAATCCATATTGTGAAACTTGCAATTTCTAATAAGATATCACATATTATGTTAGTTTGTTTTATATAGAAAAATAGTTGTTAATACACTGTAAATAAACAGCACTCAACGAAAAATTCTGGTAAATGCTAACATGCGGCAACAGAAAATGAAATAAATACCAATTAAATGTCTTGCTAGGTGAAATTCACATTATAATCCTTTAATTTCGTCTCAACACTACAATCCCAACATAGATATTCTCTTATATGAAAACAGGAAAAGAATCGGTCGACTGTCACATCGAAACGAACCCCGTGAGTACTTCCATGAGAACATAATTACATGCCGGCCTTGTTTCGATCAACAGCTTGGGAAAGCGTTTGTTGCAATAAAAGAATCAATTAAAAAAACCTGTGTTGTTTTATCACTTTGAATATGTCTTTTGTATCAAATCAAACAAGGTAAATACAATAAAATAAAGTTCAAAGGCATGCCAATAGGATCAAACGTTCTTGTATTCATTATCATCATCAAATTTCATTTTACTTGACCAATCGAAAATATTTTCACCTTTTATGTATTAACATCATTAAAGTATATAATATCAGTAATGTATCATAATCATTTGTAAATGTGACAATGGAGAGCAAAGGAATTAAGCGAAAGGCGTTTTTAGTGACAAAAAAGCTGTTCATCATAGATGTGTTCATAATGATGAAACGAGATCAAAACTTTGCAATGAACTAAAAATTGCTGAGTCAACATTTAGAGGTTGGCTTAAGGATGAGCCGAAACTTTGAAATTACTCACATGATGTTGATTCAGATGAAGGGATGAAACAAAAAGAGCACGGACTGCAAGAAATAACGAATTAGATGATGCTGTGTACGCATGGTTCACACAACAATGTGTCACAAACCGCAAGTGTTATCGTGTTCTAATTTAGGTCGTTTTAAATTTTTAGACCCATTAATTTAATGTTGGTAATGGTTAACCCTTGTGAATTTATTTTTTTGTCTTCCATATTACGTCTACCACAATAAATATCTACACATCGTTCGATCAACATTGTTTTTTCGAAATGTGTCAATCTTTCGTATTTTAAAAAAAATGTCTTTTTTGGATCAAACAATAAAATTAGAATGTATACCATTCACAGCAAAAATTAATAACGTAGTACACAACGTGAAGTTGTACACGTTCTAAGGGAATGGAAACCACGTGGAATAATGTTTTGATTATCAATATACTGCAAGTTATCCTGAAATTAAAGTTACTCTGTGATGGAAAAATTAAACAAAGTACACTGATATGAAGAGATATTTATTCACTGTTAATCTTAGCACGATTATTAATTAAGTATTCAACACTGTAACATGCCAAGCCACCACCCCTTTTGCCAATATGTTGATCCCTTTGTTAGTTTTGTTGTTTGTTATAGGTCCCTCGATAACTCGCGCCCTAGCTTATATCGCGGTCGATATTTTTGGACCCCGATGTTCACGAGTTATCAAGGGAGTGGTGTATAATGTACTAAGCACTTCAAGTACTGGGCAAAACTAGCTCAATTATATGCAGAAATCTATTTTGGGAATTTAAATATTTTTTTAAACCTTGGGGAAAAAAGTGCAAGGGTAGGCAACAACAAACAAGGATGGTTGGCCAACCAGAAACATGCAGATTTATGGGGGTCTATGTGATACAGTAGTTTCACATGCTATTTCTAGTTAATAACTGCTCCCCAAAGTAAACATATGAACTGCTCACCAGAAGGGGGAACTGCGATCCTATATGGAAGCTAGTTGATGTGTACTCAGAACATGTGTGAATAAATACCATTAGTATAAAAATTTTAGACTCCATCGTTTTCATGACTGGGGCCTAAAATATGATCCCAATATTACAACAATGAACAAGAATACTGAGAAGTATTTGTTTCAATACTAGCATATTTACATAATGGCATCATTGTATGTACATTAAAGGTCTGAATGTGTATTGAATAAAGTATATATCCTGAATTTGAATCATACATACCACTGCACTAAACTTAAATATTATCTCCACAAAACAATAAAGAAGTTTCAGAAATAAATATCATCAAATTCATTTGCAGTTTGCTTGATGTAAGCAACTGTAAACCAGTCCATAATTTTATGTAAATCATGCTAATATTAGGGAGTAAAGGCAATTACATATGAATCAAAGTATTGGCACAGCCACCAGACAAATTCCCTCTTAACCCAAGCCAGTTCCATTTTTTAAATGATCAACTGGCATAAACTGCTGTCAAATAATAAAAGACAAATATGCCAAATTATAAATGAAGGAGATACTGAAACAACCAACTTTCCAAATTTCCAATGTGTGGAAAATTACAATTTTGTTTAACAAAAACACAAAATTAAAATAGATAATGATCTAAGTAAAATCTATATTCGGAATTTGACCATTTTGTAATAGTTATCTCACATACATTTAACAGCTATGTCAATATATGCTGGTTATTTGCCCTGAACATCTTCATCAAGATTACCTCAGCTTGTAGCCCAAACCAAAATGCATCCTTGCGGTTAGCTTGCAGCAAGCTTGTATCATCAAAAAAAGCTTGCAAATTAATATTTGTTAGCTTGCGCAAGCATGGTACCATTTCTTACCAGCATCTGCAAGCTTGCACAAGCTTTTGCAAGCTTAAACAAGCTTGCATAATTTCTGGCTTATAACAAGTACAAGCTTCCACATATTTCTAGACTGTTTCTTCTAGAACTTTTGTTCACTGCCTGCTTTATGCATATAAACTTTAAATAATAATTTCAGATAAAAAATGTGCAATAAATAATTATGATGAAGGTGACATCAGTAATTTAAAAATTTTATTTAATAATGTGGATTATTTAATTTCTAGCCATTACATTTTGTTATATTTAATATTACCAAATTTGTATATTTTTAATGTGGTAAATATCAATACATAACATAAATGATAATAATAATAATAATAATAATAATAATAATAATAATAATAATAATATTATTATATAATAATATTATTATTTTTTACAGATGCAACATAAGTAAATGATTATGACATTATTTCCTGTCATACCTTTCCATGCAACATCACTGCTTAAATAATAAGAATATTTTAAAACAAAAATGGGGGGATAAAAGAGACATTATTGATAAAATACTGTTGTTCTGATGCATTGGCTATAATCATCAAGTATGTGTCCATGTTGTTATTACTGCCAAGTGTTGTTATGAATAGAATGAAATGATATTAATATTATCATTATTATTATTATTATTACCTGCTGCCAGAAAAAACAATTCATTGGAATTTCTTGTCATACAAAATAAAAGCTTAAAATGAATATAACTATTGTTTTCAGAGAGAGAGAGAGAGAGAGAGAGAGAGAGAGAGAGAGAGAGAGAGAGAGAGAGAGAGAGGGGGGGAGGAGGGAGAGAACTATCTGCCAGCATAGTCAATAAAGAATTAAGGTTCATGAATTTTGCCTTATTCAAAAAAAAGGAAATCAAATAATAAAATCGCGTATGGTAAAATGTGGTTTTCTGCGAAAGACCTAATTTGGCATCAAGACATCAACAACAGTTATTTCCCTTGTTTTCAGAGTTGAGACAGGTTTACAAATCAAAGTCTAAATTCAACATACCTGCTGCCGCAAACATATGCCAGCCTCAGACACAAAGCAGCTCCATTTTCAAAATTGAACCAACTGTCAGAATTTAGTTCGTTAATTCAGGAAATTTCATAGCAAGAAGTAGCAATGCATGCGCAGCAGCTGATCATGGAATCCCAGAGACAAATTTACAAATTTAAAGTCATGGAATAATCTTGTTGGTGAGTAAAATCAAACATTATTTGCATTTTGCCCTTTCACTGGACTGCAGTTTGACGGCCATTTAGTCTGTATTATAGTATTATTGCTGCTCAGTGTTTGCTTACAATACATCTTAAATGTCAGAGGTGACTTTGTAATCTTCCTTCACATAATAATTGAGATGACAACATTTGACAGATGTCATATCCCTTTCAAATGGATGATAAAACTAATATTTAGGATGACTAATTTGTGGGTAACACTTAAAAAAATTTCTATAACTTATGAAATATTTCTATAATGTTGAACTTAAATGAAATGCCTTTTCCAAACAGGTAAATAGTCAAATATTTTGACCAGGTTTAGAAGTAATTCAGTGTATTAAACAGAAGGATGGGGAATGTAACTATCTGATGGCATGCTTCATCAACTGGAGTCATTATGGATGTGAAATTAAGTTTCTGAAGCCATGTAGACAAAAATGTGAATAATTTCCACATATTCAAGAAAATTGTCCTGCAATGTACCTCAGACTGAAGAGCTTGCCTTTCTGTGTAGCAGTCAGAATTTCTGGAATGTTCCCATAATACAATGGATATGATTCAGCTCATGTGATTTTCAGATTTTGTTCTATTGACCATGCAAATTTTACCTAATTTGCATGTTAAAATGCACACAAGACTAACACAAGTTAGATCATATTTGAGAATTGTGTGCAAAAAGGTAGCTAATTTTGGTGTAGTGAAATTGTATCTTACAGTAAAAGTACTCTAGAACACATTCTTGTTTAATATGATCTTTATAAACTAGTAATTTCAGCTAAGCTGATACCACATTTGTAATCTGCACAACAGGACTTTCATTCCACAAATATTATGGTAATTTAAAATACAAAACCTGAATACAGTCATGGTCCAAGCTGTTTTACAGTGTCTGGTAAGTGCAGTATCGGATATAAATTTGCAGACATGTGAATTTGCAGACATGTGTTTTTCACCATACAATACAGAGAAGTAGCAAAAGCATATTTGCTTAACATTATTTAAAACTTTTTACTTTTAAAAAAGGCTGTTTCAAGATATGTGTATTTTTTCAAATATTCAGAAATAGTTGAAACTTGTTCCATTTATTTTTGATTTATTTTATATATAATCTTTCTAATTTAACTGCAACAATTTTATCATGAACAGTATTCTTGAATTTTTGTAATGTTATTTTTTATGTCACATTTTTACAGCAATGAACCTTGCATAAGCTTGCACAAGCTTGTATAAATTTTGGATTGTGCAAGCTTGCAACAAGCTTGTTTGTCCTCACAAGCTTGTGGAAGCTTGTATATATTTAGTATTCTGCAAGCTTGCAATATTTCTTTCATTTGGCTTGCGCAAGCTTGCCACAAGGTTCCAAATACTAGCTTGCAAGATATAGTTTGCACAAGCTTGTGGCAAGCTTGCACGAAGAGCTTGCGATTTCGGTTTGGGAGGATTGCTTACATCACTGAAAAATTGTAACTCATGAGAACTTAAAGATAATCTGAAATAATTTAATTTGGTAATATTGAATATATACAAGTCTGCAAATAATATTTTTGCAAATAAGCAAGGATATATGTCATTAAGTATGATTTTCTCTATGTAATTATAGTAGTACTGTACATTATATAGTATACATGCCAACCATTACTCTTTTGGCGTAACCATTATGCTTTTTTTCACTAAATTATGTCTTATGCGTAAATGTATTTGGATTATGCTTTTTTGATATAACCCCCTTCAAAATAAAATAATAAGTTTTCTCATTTTTATTAACATTACACTAAGCACACAAAACATATTCTAAAAAAGACGGTTTCTTTGTAACTATGACATAAAAGTATACTTGTCTGTAGACAAGCGGTGACTTTTCTAACAGTGTTATGTTCTATTTATAGCAGCTGCCCCATTTTCAAGAAACATGCTGGTTTGTACTTTCAAACTTTTGACCTTGGTTTTTATTTATAGCAGCTGTCAGGCTTAGGACAGAACAGACTGATTTTCTAATTTTTAATCTTTGCTCCTATATTCCTTGTTATAAATTATGAGGTATAGAACCATTCTGTATGTATGTGGCGGTAAAAGTCAAGTTTGATTTATTCTAGTCAATAGGTATCTTGCAGCAAAAATGTTTCTCAAATGATTTCACAGATGGATTAAAAAAAAAAAAGAAAACTCAAAGATGAATACATGAATTACACAAAAGTATTCCATTCTAGAATAGCTTCATGCCCATTGCAGGTTGTGGAAAGGATTTTAATATTAGTCATTGTGTAAAACAAAGCCACCTTGAAAATTAGCTCTTTTTGTTAAATCCAATACTAAGGTAACTTCTTTGTTTACAGTAGAACTAAATTGTGGAAATGAATTTTATAAATGCAGGGGTGTTATTTACTGAGTTCTTAATAGAACACTGACTACCCCTAGTGGTAGAATACAACTTTGGTCCTTTGTTCAAATGGATGCTTTCTTATGCCAAAATTGCAAATAATATGCATGTGCAAGAACAAAACCATCTAACATTCTTAAGCGTTTAGCAGAAGGTACAGCATTTAAAATTGTAGAAGCCATGAAAATTGGGCCCTTTATTATGAGCAGTGATTATGATGACAAAAGTTGTACCCAGTCAGTGTAAGAGACTTTGACAATGAAAATAGGCAAGGTCAGATTGCTTTTCTTTCATTATTAGAATTAACAGCAGATTCCACTGGATAAAACATTTTCTAATTGTTTGATAATGTTTGAATAAACATAAGTTGGCAGAACTGTCTGGGATTTTCAGTTGCATTCTATATTTTGAAAAATGTCTCCATCATTGTACATATCAGGTTGTTTGCTGCTTTTTAAAGTTCAAAATATGAAAACTTGAAGCAGTAATTGATGTTAAAAACCAGAGGGGTAAATAAATCATTTGTACATATGCACATTGAATTTTATTATGTTATATATACACATTGAATTTTATCATGTTATATGTGGATTACTCGTTTTCTGCCCAGATTACTCTTTTTGTCCACTTGGATTACACTTTTTCCTTGCCAGGGTTGGCATGTTATATAGTACAACCTGGTCTCTTTGGTAAACTATAATTGGCTGATGACTTATGAAATTTTTTATTTACCTAAACAATCATAGTAATTTTTAATAGTTTATTGAAGTGAATATTGGAAGAGCCTGACACTGCTGCATGACACAAGTCAATCTTGTCAATTTTGTTTGACACTAATTTGTTGTGTCTAGAAGTTTTGGGGCAATAAAAATGCTATATTTTGCATGCATACATGTCTTGTGACACAGAAAAAAGTAATTATTTTTTTTCATGTCCCAAGATTTACAGCCATTACGGCAGATCAGCTAGATTACCAAGACCATACAGCTCTATGCAGCTGGTGTACTGGGATGAACACTGTAGGCACCGAGGGCATGTGTCCACTTCAATGTAGACAGGGGGACCCTCTCCTGCTCTGTTACATGCTCGAAGCTGGAAGGACGCTCTCTTGCTGAGCTCAGACACCACCAGTGATGTGGCACTTGCTGTAGATCAAGAAGTACATGTATTAATAAAGTATCATGTAGGTAACCCCATATATAAAAAAGTATCAGTATCATATCGTATATGTGTGTATATATATATATATATATGTATATATATATATGTATATATATGTATATGTGTGTATATATATATATATATATATATATATATATATGTGTATATATATATATATATATATATATATATATATATATATATATATATATATATATATATATATATATATATATAGATGCAATAAACTGACCACAAACAGTATGAAACTAGTAACTAACTAGCATAAGCGCTTTCGACTCTAAACAAGTCTTTTTCAAAGGCAAATACAAAACATATATATACAACAAACAAATAAACACAAAAACGTTGTGTTTGTAAACCTTTACATGGCTGTCTTCACATGTGCTAAAACTATAAATACAACCAGCTTGTATAGACTAGTTGCGGAAACTGAAAACGTATAATTCCCTAAAAGTCTACAAGCCAAAGTGACATCTATTTTTACTTTTTGTACATATGTAACGCAGATTATATCCCGGATATTTGATTCTATACCGGTTATTCTTATAGTAAAAATTGAAGGATAATAAGATTTAGAAAATGTTAATTTCTACTAGTGCATAGTTTTCATTTTCTAGTCTTCTTGGTTTAGACCGCTTGGTTTCAATGTTCTAAGGCGGCATATCCAGTATGATTCCTTTTCCTTCCTGGTTTCGGAACTCCAGCTGTGGTTGTTAGCAATAGCGATAAGTATTATATCACTGAAAGTGTGGCCAGGGGAGGAGAAGTGTTCTGCGACCCGGCTTCTGTACAGCTTTTTTGTCATCCAATCAGATCTATGAAGGTTTATCCTTTTGTGTAGCTTTTCAGTTTCTCCGACGTTCTGAAGGCCACAGATCTTACATGTGATGAGATAAATCACACTCTCTGTATTGCACGTTTTGTTTGGACCATGTATGTTTAGTTTTTCTTTAGTCACTGTGCTAGTGAAGGTCTTGGTCTCTATCATATGTTGACAGGTTTTGCATCTTTTATCGCCACAGGGTCCAGATTGACTAGGTTGGTTTTGACTAGCGATTGGCATTCGATTTGCCCTGACTAGGATGTCCTTTAGGTTTTTTGGTCTCCGGTAAGCTACTACAGGTTTGTTCGGAAGTATTAGGTTTAGTATGTCTGACGATTGCACGGTTGGCCAGTGGTTTGCGATGATTTTACCTACTTTGGGATTGTCTGGGTGACAGGTCAGAATAAATGGTATCCTATCAACCTTTTCTTTCTGTCCATATCTGAGTAGGTCATCACGGTTTGTTTGTTTGGCCCTTTGGATTGCCTCTGCAATCAGGTCTTTGTCGTAGCCTCGGTAAATTAAATGCCAGCTCTTCTGTATATATATATATAGATATATATATGGAAAAACTAATATCAGGATGATTTCTGATTATCAGTGTATATTATTGCAAGGATGATACCATGTTCCATGGATATGTTTTGTCATTGCTTATTGTCTTTTAAATCTGTAGTCCAATTAAAACTTTACAAAATTAGACTTCACATATTCTGATTAAAACTTGCCAAACACCCCAACGTTAGGAATTGGATTTTAACAATGAAAACTTTAGACAAGTGAAGTGACTTACATTTATAGTAAACTAATATGTTTTCATGCATCCAATGTATGTACTGACAATCGTTTGACTTCCTGACTGATAACATACCATTTTATTATACTATTCTGCCCTGATAGATATAAACCTGGATTAATATATATTTATATCACATGATTTAAAATAACAGTATACTCCTTTGCATTTCATAATTTGCCACAAATTTGCAGTTACTTTTATAAAAGTAGGAAAACCAATGAAAAATTGTTCAAAACCAGTATTGACACAATATTTCTGAAACTGAAACAGAAGACACTAAATCTGACTTTCCAAGTGTATAAACAAAACTGCAACACATAATCTTAAAAATGATATTTAATACTGCCACAAAACTGTAACACATAACCTTAAAATTATATTAGCACTGCCACAAAACTGTAACACATAACCTTAAAATGTTATTAACACTGCCACAAAACTGTAACACATAACCTTAAAAATGATATTAACTCTGCCAAATCCAAGAAAACTGTAACTCATAACCTTAAAAATGATATTAACACTGCCAAATGCCAGAAAACTGTATAAGAAAACCTGAATGTTGATATTAAAACTGCCAAATGCCAGAAAACTGTAACTCATAACCTTAAAATGATATTAGCACTGCCACAAAACTGTAATACATAACCTTAAAATGATATTAAAAAAATCACATAACCTTAAAAATGATAACACTGCCAAATGCCAAAAAATTGTAACTCATAACCTTAAAAATGATATTAACACTGCCAAATGCCACAAAACTGTAACACATAACCTTAAAAATGATATTAACACTGCCAAATGCCACAAAACTGTAACACATAACCTTAAAAATGATATTAACACTGCCAAATGCCACAAAACTGTAACACATAACCTTAAAATGATATTAACACTGCCAAATGCCAGAAAACTGTAACACATAACCTTAAAAATGATATTAACACTGCCAAATGCCACAAAACTGTAACTCATAACCTTAAAAATGATATTAACACTGCCAAATGCCAGAAAACTGTATAAGAAAACCTGAATGTTGATATTAAAACTGCTAAATGACAGAAAACTGTAAATCATAACCTAAATGCTGATATTAACACTGCCACTAAACTGTATCAAATAACTTTAACACTGGTACTAATTCTGCCTCGTTACTACTTGCAGAAAAGTGATACACACAATTACATATCTATTTTGTTTGGAATCAGGAGAAAGAATGAATATGATATTGTAAAGAGATACTTTAAGTCCATCAGGCCAAGATATATTCATGAGCCATAACAAAGGCATTATTTCCCCCAATTCGTAACAAAGCATGAATACAGTTTTGCATTCATCCTCACAGTTCTAAATCTGCATGTGTGATATGAAAATACAGACCTAATATATGGACTGAATACCAGATCAATTATGTAAGACTAAATGGGCATTTAATAAAAACATTACAGTTGTCTCACCATTTGCAGGAGATACATTAGCATTATATATATGGTATATTAATGTTCAAATTATATTATCACACTTTTTAGGCTTTATATCATCTTTCTGTTCTATACATTTTCCATAATAAGCATATAGAGAAAAGTACAAGTGACGATGTCCAGATGGGCCCTGAAGAAGAGCTTATTTCTGAGACTGCAAGTCTGTTGCTGGTACTGATAACGAGGTGAATCCATTTAATCCATTTTTTGATAAGTCTGTTGCTGGTACTGATAACAAAGTGAATCCATTTAATCCATTACCGCTCCGGTGGCCTAGTGGTTAGAGCATCCACCTTGGATGCGGGAGGTCATGGGTTCCATCTCCGGCTGACTCATACCAAAGACTTACAAAAATGGTACTAACAGCTTCCTTGCTTGGCACTCAGCATTAAGATGTTAGTGTTATGACTGGTCGGCCTGGTGTCAGGATAATGTGACTGGGTGGGACATCATGCTACATGTCTGCAGCATGATGCCCCAGTGCTAGACATCACTATAAACTGCCACACTGCAGACATTGTAGCGTTATGACTGAAAAATTGTTAAAGCTATGTTAAAAATCAAAATCACATCACATCACATTTAATCCGTTTGTTGATTAAGTTTGTTGCTGGTGATGATGATGAGGTAAATCCATTCACTGCATTTGTTGATTAGGCCTGTTCATGGTTCTGCTTGTGAATTCAGTTGACGCATGTGTTGGTTAACGCATGTGTTGAAAAGTATTGCTGGTACCGATGATGATGAGGTAAATTCATTCAATGCATTTGTTGATTAGGCCTGTTCATGGTTCTGCTTGTGAATTCAGTCAACGCATGTGTTGGTAAGTATATGCAGCAGGGGAGACAAGAATATTCTTTGGTCCAGATAACATGATTGGAAAAAGTCTAATTGATCTTATGAACCTATTTTTTTTCCTGGATGTTATTAGGTTAGATGTATTGTTCAGAGTTATGATTTTGTTTTTTTTCTTTATTATCCCCTGTAATAGGTTGACGATTGGGTCGGGGAACCGTCCCAAGGTCACTTTACAATCAAACATTTCTTGATTCCAGATAAACTAGGGATAATAAATAAAATCTATATTAAAAGAAAAAAAAAGACAACACATACACACACACACACACACACACACACACACACACACACACACACACACACTCATGCACACATGCATTTGGCACACAATCTCTTTAGGAACCCAATCTTAATATATGAATACATGTAGATGACATAAGCTTTTGAAAATAGTGTTTTGTTCCTGTTTACCATCCAATCAGATATAAGTTACCTATTCATCTGTTGAGGTACAAAATTGGTCCTCTTTTTTGTTTATCTTAGCAGCAAATGTTACTTTTTTGGACAAATGTACAATATTTGGGCAAGATGGTGCAAAATGTTCAATAAAACTGTATCAGGACTGTGAAGTAATATTGCAATCATAGAAGAGATGTTCAATACTTTCAGTCTCTCTCTTACAAAACGTAGATTTGTTGTCATCCAGTATGTTAATTCTTTTCAAAAAATCATTGGTAGCGACTATTCTCTGGATTAATTTAAAGTTAAAAGAGATCAACTTGGTATCCTAGGTACAAAAATTCGCCCTGCTATAAATCTCAGACCATTCCTCACTACTTATATTTGTATTTAATAATTGCATCCAAGATTCTTGCTTAGCAGTATGTTGCCTTTTAGTCCTTTTCAAAAATATTCTTTGTAAACAAACTTGAGTGAATTATGTTTTTGCAGATCCATTGTTTCATCCTCCTGCCTATCAAAATGGGTTTTATGGCTTCTTTCCATGAATTTGGAATTATGGATATTAAGAAGTATTTCAAGAAGTCACCACTTCTAGTTTTTTGTTTTATCATTTCAAAAGGTAATAAATTGCCATGATCATTCAAAATTTCAAAACCTGCTTCTATCCAGGATTTGTATTGATAGAACATTGACAGAACATTCTAGGAGGGATAAAATTAAAAATACTCATGGATAAGAACTCGTTTGCACTTTGTGGTTCCTCTTTCCAATAAGTTACTGCCAAAATGACATATCTCCAAAAACTGTTTTTAATGAGCTTACTAAATTCTTCTAATTTCCTTCTCCCTAAGTTCCAAATATCCTTTTCATTTCTGAATATAGTTGAATATACTAATTTCTGCCAAGCTCCATTTTCATTTTCCAGCGTTTTTTTTTAACCCATCTTATTTTAATATACCTAATAAATGAGAATATATGAATCATATTTGTCATCCCTCATTCTCTGGGGCTACTAATATATCGTGTTTAATTCTCTCTACTTTTCCACCCCATACAAATTTAAATAATGTATGATTTAGTTCTGCTTCAACTTTGGCTGATGGATGTGGAAGTGCTGAGAAAAGATGTATAAATATGCCTAGAACAAGGGTTTTTACAACAATTACCTTACCAACTACTGACAGATGTCTTTGAATCCAGCTTGCCAATATTCTTTTTGCCTTTGTTAGTTTCTTCATATAATTAATTTCCACCATTTGTTGCAAATCTGGTGAAAAATCTATGCCAAGGAGTATAAAGTTAGAGGAGGATATCAGGACATATTCTTTCATTAGAAAATTTCTTGTTTCCAATCCAAGTAGCTTTTGTTTTTGTTATGTTACATTTAAGTCCAGATAAAAGAAAAAAAAAACCTTGCAAGATATTTATAGCTGCTTTAAGAGAAAGTTGAGAGCCATCAAGAAGAATAAAAGCGCCATCGGCATATTGACTCAATTTATATTCATTGACATTAAAGATCAGTCCCCATACATCCACATTTTGCTTTAAAGTTATAATTAAAATCTCAAACCCAATAATAAACACGTAAGGTGCAAGGGGATCTCCTTGATGACATCCTCTTTCTAGTCTAAAAAAAGATGACATATGCTCATTATTTATAACACAACTTTTAGACTCATTACAAAACAGCCTAAACCACTTACCAATAGAATCACCGAAGTTGAAAGATTCTAAAGCTTCTTCCACAAAGGTCCATTAAATTGAGTCAAGGCTTTTTCAAAGTCTATTAGTAATAATAAACCATATCTGAAAGTTTTCATACAGTTTATCCGTAATTGAAAGATCTGCAAAGGAATCCTCCAAGAGACTTCCAGAAGAAATTACAGAACTCTACAGTGAATCCATCTGAGCCAGAACTTTTTCTGTTTCCCAACCATTTTAGAGACAAACCGCATCCATTAAATGTAAGCACACCCTTGCATGATTCTCTTTCCTCTCGACTGAGTTTATTATTGTGATTAAAAATTCTATTTTGGTGAGAAAATCTATTTTGAGTTTCTTGAGTCTCCTCATCATGAAGCTGTACAATTCTTCTTTTGTACAATTCCATATAAAACTGTGGCTTCTAACATATCAATTTATTCAGATAATTTTGTCCCATCATCTAAAATAATTAACTTTATTGTCTTATTATGTAATTTTATTTTTCAAGATTTAAAAAGTACATTGTGCTTTTTTTCTTCACATTCATACCATCTGGCTTTAGATCTTAAGATAACGCCCTCTATGTACTTTCTCCTAGATTCCTCTAATGCTGCTTTTTTTCCCTCTAACTTTTATAGAGTTTTAATGTCTATGTTATTTAACAGTTCCCCATAAATTTCTATTATTTCCTGTTCAATTTTCTTTAATTTTTCCCGTTTCTCTTTCATTTTCTTAACAGGGAAACATATAATTTCAGATCTTATTTTCATTTTCAATATTCAAAGAACATTTGATCATTACAGGAGAGAGAAACATGGAGGGAGTCATCTTTATTTCCACCTACATAATATGCATTTACAGTGTCAGCTATACACTTTTTGACTATATCAGTATACTCAATGTTCTTCAACAGTTGGGCATTAAATTTCCAATATCCTTTTCCCCTTGAACACATTGAGAACGCCACACTCAGAGCAATAGCTGAAACATACTATTGATACATTCTTTTGTTTTACCCAGTAAAAAATGTCACTTCATTTAAAGATTGAACCTTGTAGGTCTCTAACATTCATAGATATAATTTTTATGTTTTTATCCATGAGAAGGGCAGAAATTTTACTTATACATGTTATTTTACAGGAATGTATGAAGTAATTATCACCTTGAATTTATCATATGCATGGCTTTCACACCCACACTCACACACATACTCACACAGAATACAAACATATATAATAAAAACATCCATGGTGTTGCAATACATGCTGTAGATTTGGCTGCAGTTAAAATTGATACCGTGAACAATAGACAACAAGTGAAACAGCTCCATTTATGATAACTCTTAATCGCCTTTGACAAATTGTATTGTCCAATAGGCACAGATTAATAGTAATATAAATTACAACATGAATGAGAGAAGGAAAGGGGTGAAGGGAGGAGAAGAAAGTATGAAAGAAGAGCATACATGAATATAGTGAATGACTGAATAACTGAGCAAGAATGAGAGAGCTGAAGTATTGAATGTGGATGAGTAGTGTTGAATATGATGAATAAACAACTGAGTAAGTAGATTTGAATATTGGGAAAGATTATTTATGAATTAGTGGATGAATTGATTAAGGAGAGATTTGATATATTGGATGAGTGAGTAATAAATCTAATATGTAGTGACAAAAACTGATGAAGCAAAGAAATAACTTATAAAAAATAAAACAAACTAGAGCAGATAGGAGTATCCATAGGAAAGGTTCACATACCTATTTGGCTATTTTCAGGATTTTATAGAGTTGCATATGGCACTTATACTCTAATTTTTTCATCAATATAAGTATAAATGTCAAATTTTATCCTTTTTCCTGATTTGGTAGAACCATACACAAATCCATTAAAGTACCATGCATTATCAATCTCCTAATACCTGGATAATTTATTGATCAGTTCAGTATTCATCATCGTCACATCCTCTACCAGTCTAATTCCTTTGCTCTGTTTAAAGTTTTTCTGCTTCTTGATAATGGAAGTTTACAATCCAGACTCCAGAATCTGACAATCACTGGCCTTGGCTGTCCCCATCAGCATTGTGTCCTATGTACAGCCACTATGTCCCTTTTTTCCAAATTAATCTTTGTGACTTCTTTTACCACTTTTGGAATTTTCTCTCTCAGACTTTCATTCTCCTCCAACCCTAAAACTTTAACATTCAGCTTCTTTGAAAATTGTTCCATTTGGTTTGAGGCTGCACTTGCTTGTTTTGATATCCTGCCAAACTCTTTCATGCCATTTTTCATTTTATCATTGTGCTTTTTTGCCTCTTGTAATTTTTCTCGCAATTGGTGGTTTTTGAATTCTAGTGATTCCACCCTATCCATCAACTCTCCTGTCCTTCTCTTTACTACCTTTTCACTTTCTACAGCTATCTCCTTTCTCAGATCTTCCTTCACATTCTCTAACAATTTCCTCACAATGGTTGAGACAATTTCTGTAAGGTCATCTTTTTTCACCAAATCAGCAATAGCAGATGTAAAGTCCACTTTGGGAATGCTCCCTTTGAGGCTTTGCTTTATTTCATCTAAGTCCAGCTGAATTGTACTCAAACTTGATTCACTCAAACTTGTGTCAAATGTTTCCATTAGGGAATCTCTGTTTTGATCTTTTGTCTTGGTCTTTCTTTCCACACATGCTGGTAGCTAATCTTGTTTGGACTAATTTTTTCTAACTTCTCATTTGTGACACTGATTATACTCACCATGTGCCAAAGAATTCTTAAAATGAAGGCAAAAGATAGACAGATAATAACACTGAAATAAGTAAATGAGTCAAGCAGATCAGGTAGGGTAAGGCTCAAAACTGCAACCACTAAGCTCCCTTTTCTAGTCCATCATGTATGAAGTGGAAAAACTTTTTTTCAAAATTGAGTATGATCTACCAATAATATTATATACCCTGAATTCCTTGAATATTCACATATCATACCAACAAATATGATCCATTTCACTGTAAAACAAACCACTTATAACCGCCAAAATCTACAGAGCCACTTTTACTACCTTCCACCTATAGCTGCCATTACTGCAACTTTCTCTTGATCTTACGAAACTAATTCTAAGGTATAAAAGTTTTATCCAGAATTTCTGCTTCTTCACCTTTAAAATTAAAAAATCAACTTTTTTGCTGCTGCAAAAAAGCAGGTCTCCTGCTGCTGCTGCGGTTCATGGTAGATGACAATCAAAACATTGACTGGTCCAAACTGATGTCACCTGAGAGCATGGTCACAGCAGCTAGAATGGTTTGGAGGATCTGTGCGTCAGTCCATTTGGATATGTTTGTTAAGTTTCTACAGCATCTGCTTTGTCAACAATCTGAAATTGTTGTGAATTTGATGAAAATATCAGGAAATGATCTAAGAAAGATTTTGGAGGACTTGGATGATAGGCTCCAATGCTTTATGCAAAAAGGCTGTGAAATAAATGCTTTCCATGTCAAGGTGAGAAAGGTGTTCCCATGACTCTGATTGAACATAATGGAGGTCCTGATGGTTACCAATTTTTTTTGTCTGCCGTCAAGCCATTGGCGCCATTTGCTTTTGTCAGTAGACCAACTAAATGTTCCGGATACTGCACCAATTTTTGGCATTATTATTAGATTGCATGCCCTTTGGTTCACCCCCTACCAACACAACATTGTAAATTTCACATTGGATGGAGGAAGTTCATCATTCACTCGCAAAGGATAAAAAGTTGTGGGAGTCCGTGGAAGAAGAACATCTCATGAAAACAACATATCTAAAATATATCCTCCCTACCAAGCCTCTTATACTGCCAAAAATGGACTGGTACTGGAATTGTACCATATAATATTTACTCAGAAAAATGCTTGATGTTGTCACCATTGGTGTTGGATGATAAAACAAAGAATGTTGGCATCTTATAGTTATACTAGAGAGGTTGAGTATAATCTTCATTCATAGTTATCCAGACAGATTGATTAAGATCTTGGCATAGACAGTTATACTGGTGAATCCAGATTCACTAAAATGAAAAACTGAAAAATGCAAAAGTTTTCTCCAAAAGGAAGAGAAACACTGCTGAAACCCCAGAGAAAGGACCAGAGAAGGAATAAACTGTTCACATCAACACCAAATTAAATGTATTTTCATGCAATGTCCTTATCATGGCAGACTAATAAGAGATCAGTTCTCTCTTTTCTTTTTAAATAAACAATGTCACTGATTGGCCATCTCAAATTTAGCATAAAATTTTTTTTGTGAATTTTCTATAATTATAGGTTACTACATTTGTATGGGAAAATATGAATGAGTTTTTTGGATGGCTATACTGCACGACCTTGGCTGTGCAGTATATCCATCTGAAAAAACGAGTTCATATTTTTCGATTCAAATGCAGTAATCTCTTTATTTTATGCTCATTTTTGTTTCATTACCTAAGACTTAATAATAAAATTCACAACCAAATATATTTAATAATAAAATTTATTTTTTTATTATTAAAAAAATAAATTTCACAATCATAGTTTCCTTTAATACACAATAATAGTATTCATGCGCATATAGCTCCTCTCACCAACCTTTTAACTTCATAGCGTACCGCACGCTCATGTGCTTCAAGCAAAAGGAATGCAATATGAAGGTGTTCAATATTGGGGAATATTGAACGATTCTGACAATGTAAAGCTAACGGAGAAAAAAATGAGCATATAATAATATCTTTAATTTAAATCAATATTTAAAACAGTAACTGACATTAACAATGACATTAGCAATGACATTAACAATGACATCGGTATTGAACAATCATGCTATGCATCAGTCAGCCCTAGTCAATTTAACAGCGAGTCTTTCAAACAAAATGAGTAATAATTTCATTTTCATTCTATTATGTTGCCTAATCATAGGCAAAGTATAGGATACTGTATTTACTTGCTTATAAGTTTAGTTCAACTGCAAGCTGACCAGACTCAGATCTGCCATCTCATAATGCAATGTCAGATCTGGGTCTGTGAAGTTTGTTAGGAGTGACATGTAGAGCAAACAACACAGACCTTAATCTGCAGGAGCCTTTTTCTATAGCAGATCAGGACCACTGTTGCTTGCAGTTTATCTAATCCTATAAGCGAGTACATACAGTAGATGTATAAAACTGAAACACATATGAATTCCTAATGTACACAATGCAAGACATGCAGTATATTGGTAACTTTTTAGTTGGTACTTAATGTTTCTCCTTACCATTTTGTTGTATAGTGTTCCATATGCCAGACTCCTTGTAACTGACGTCAATGTAATAAACTGTGTAGTAGATAATGATCCCATTTTCATGTCTGGGTGGTTTCCATGTCAACTCAACCGTGCCAGGGGAGATAACCACTGCTTGTATATCTTCTGGTGATGAGGGCTCTGAAGAGGTTTAAATCAAAATGTTAGTTAGGCGACAGGGTGTATGCTTGAAGAATGCTCAAAATTCTATAATGGCAGCTGACATCTGAAACCACTCATATGGACATTATAGAACCATGTAGATTTACTTCAATAAAACACAGACAAGTAAATTACTTCTTATTGGTTGTATATGTTCCAGCATACAATCTCTACTCTCCACTCAAGTAGCAGCTGCGACTTTTTTTTAAATACACCTACCTATGGTAAAGCAGCAAAACCTATAAAACATTATAGCTTGATGATTTTATCAGAATACCTCTACCTGTGGTATAACAGAGTAAAACCTGTGATTAAGAAAAGTGATGCTGAGTTGTCAAATTAATGACCCAATTTACATTTTGAGCCATTTAGAAGCAATCAGTGCTACAAAATGGTAAATTTTAATGGTAAAAAGAAGACTAAATTTAGAAGCAATCAGTGCTAAAAAAGCTCCACATATTAGCTTTTATTTTACCATAAGTGACTTCAATTTTTGTGTGCAAAAATATATCTTTTATTACCTTCTTGTATATCTGCTAAGGAAATGATCCCAACAGCCTAATAGAGTAAAACCGAAAATCATATTTTAAAAACAAGCCTGAAGAGGTGGTACCCTCTATCCTAGTGAGAAAGTGAGTGTTCAAACACAAAAGTGAGAAATCAGACACAACTCTGATGTTTTGTCTCTTTCACAGATAGGATAAAGATTATCCAAATCTGTAGTAAGGATGTTGATGCAAATCATGTTCATGGGTCCAGATACCAATAATTGATTAATTCCAAACTTGTACTTCAATATGTTAACCATGCTAAAATTAGTTGCTGAAGGACATAAAAAAACCCCACTTTATTAGCTTATGGTAATCACAATATCTATTAATTAGCAATGTTTCAACTGAAAAGTAGGTTAACAAGTTTTTTTCATTTGAATAGCTCAATGCAGATCAAGCTAAAAGCTTCCTGACTTAATTGGAGGAAACCATATAAAAACCTCTTTTATTAACTGTTGAGCTGAATTGTATTTAATTGGAAACTTCATCTGCTACCTAACATTTCTTGTAAAATGAAACCAAATGTCAAAAGTCATCAAGATTTCATTGGAAACTCTTACAAGAATCTTGTTCAATCAAATTGCAGACACAAATTTTAGACATTAAAGGGAGACTGATGAATAATTTGCAGCCAGAAACCAGATTTCATTTTGCAAATCAATGAGACATACTGTAGAAAAATATTTTATATCATTTAATAGAAGTCAATAATGTCATTAAAAATGTCATTAAATAGGCAGATATTAAGCTTAAAAGACATGGATCAATTTCTCAAGGTTGTTTGAATTTTGTGTTTGCATATCTGGATGGGTGGAAATGATGAATTTGAGCTTCATTTACACATATTATATAGAGCAATATTTTAAACTTAGACCAGTTACTCCAAATACAAATATAGTTATGAAAATGGCAAAATTTGTTGCTGTGCATCAACTGCCATTTTCAGCTCATGATAGGCTGTACATGGCAGTCAATATACTTGCTGTACAGCTTGTGACAGGCTGTATATGGCATCCAGTATATGTGTACAACTTTTGATAGGCTGTACATGGCAGTCAATATACTTGCTGTACAGCTCATGATAGGCTGTACATGACATCCAGTATACCTGCTGTACAGCTCGTGATAGGCTGTACATGACAGTTGATATACTTGCTGTAAGCTCATGATAGGCTGTACATGACAGTCAACATACTTATTGTACAGCTCATGATAGGCTTTACATGGCATCCAGTATACTTGTACAGCTCATGATATGCTGTAAATTACAGTCAATATACTTGCTGTACAACTCATGATAGGCTGTACATGGCATCCAGTATACTTGCTGTACAGATAGGCTGTACATGGCAGCAAGTATACTTGCTGGAGGTGGTCTGGGAAAAACTGGGAGAAAACACCAATCCAATGGAAGCAACTGGTAAGTTTCTACATATACCCACATTGGCCAAGCCTGAGACCTGAACCCATGTGGACAGAGGAGATATGTCTGTGATCTGTAAGGATGTGTGCCTTACACAACTCTTACCCATGGCCCCAACAAATTTGTAAGCTTACTGACAATTATGGCAACTTTATGATCAAAACTGAGAAGAAAAAAAACAGCTGAATGAATTCAACAGTTTAAATAAAGAAGAAGCATTTTACTGTACATTAAAGTCAAGGAGTTAGAGTGAATATACAACTTGAAATAGTACTGCTGCTTAGTAATATGCTAGGAGAATGTTCTGCTACTGTTAGAACAATTGCAAGTTCAAAGTGTGATTAACATGAAAACATGGTATGGCCATGTTGGAAAGAGAAGAAACAGATGTATCAAAGATAAGACAACATTTCTAATCAGTCTGAAAGCCTATTCCAAGTGGACAGTTAAGAAATAAATAGGTGACAATTCCCTCCCCCACCAAAAAGATACTTTTTAATGGAGAGTGATAAAGATGCTAACCTTAAGCAGTCTAATGCAAAAATCAATAATTATACATGTACATTGACATAATTTAAAATAATGACCACAAGAGAAGTAGAGGCTGTAATAAATTCAAATGCATACTGCAGAAACAAAACACCATAATTAACTCAAATGCACACAGCAAAAAGCATACTCTGTAATTAATTCAAATGCATACCATAGAAACTATACACTATAATTCATTCAAATGCACACTGTAGAAACTTTACATAATAATTCAAATGCAATGTATAAACTATACACTATAATTAATTCAAATGCACAATGTAGAAACTATATACTATAATTATTTCAAATGTATACTGTAGAAACTATATACACTATAATTAATTCAAATGTACACTGTAGAAACTATATACACTATAATTAATTCAAATGCACTGTAGAAACTATACACTATAATTTACTCAAATGCACACTGTAGAAACTGTACACTAATTAATTCAAATATATACCATAGAAATTAAACACTATAATTAATTCAAATGCACACTACAGAAACTATATACTATAAATAATTGAAAATCACATAGTAGAAACTATCCTCTGTAATTAACTCAAATTGCTTGTAATCCCTATGTTACAATAATGTAATTTGCTAACAAATAAAATATTGAATAAACAGGCCACAACAAGACAATAGAATGTTCTGTTAATTTCTAAAACTTCATAAAAAAACTGACAAGAACAAAAAAACATTTCAGAATTATTTCAAAACAACCCTTATTATTTCTACAGAAGCAGTCATACACAGATGTGTGAAACTGGAACATAAATAAGAAAATAGCACCTGAAGAAATAAATTAAATGATGAAAAGTGATAAAAAAATAGGATGGGCTTACTTTTGTCAACAAAAAGAAATATATAGACTAAATCAAAGTACAGGGTCTCATGTGATACATATTTTAGGGGACAGGGTACAAAACTGAAAATTTATAAATATATCCCCTAGGGGTACAAGATTGAGAGAAAAAAATCCCAAAATCCCTTGGTGTCAGAAATGGTCGTCAGCTTGTATAAAACAAACTTGGTATCAAAACTGGGGTAGGGGGAAATTAAAAAAATAATAATTGGGGGTGGGTGGGTCTGAAACATAAATGAAAGTTAAAGGGAAACTGATTTATTATGGAGCTAAACTCAAAGCAAATAATATAGGCCATGATTAGCTATTGTTGTAAGGAGGTGGTACTATTAAAAATGTATACAGTGTATAATCATCAATTTCATGATTCTAGCATGATCATTGCCAAATATATGAACAGCAAAAACAAAAAATAATCCATGTCAGTGAAGCATAAAAGATAGGACAAAATGACCTACTACTGCAATGTGGGCATAGTTCATCTGAAGCTGCATCCTCTCACCCTAAATTTTTTTTTCAAGATTGAATGTTATGTGCATAGCTTGCAAAAATATGCATGTGGTCATGACATATTGCAAAAAGTTAACTTAAGCATTTAAAATGTGAAATATAGGTTACAGTCACCTTTTCTTTATGAGTGTGGTACAAAATTTTTTAGACAATAATCAAGTTTATTGATTCAAATAGGAACAAAGTAAAAAAAATTCATTAAACTTAGTGATGTTTGAAATATGGGTCACAGTGTCCTACCTTCATGATGATGGTAAAGTACTCATTTAAATGGATTCCCTTGCCAGATTTTATGATTCCATGTATAACAGTAGGTTGATAGGAATTTAAAAACAACAAACAGTCTATTGATTGTATATGATAAATAAACAATTTGTAAACTAAGGCTAGTGACCATTGAATTTTATTGCATTGAGGTGTTTATTTGGTAGAATAATGGACAAATGAATCAAAGACAAGTTAATAATGACATGTGAGAGCTCCTATTTCTGGTGACTGGTTGTTCTGAGTATGTGCCAGTAAAACCTTCAAGCTACCAGATGTGTTTGGTAAATACGCTTATTGAAGGATCTAAGACTGGTTTGTCTACAGTGTACAAAAAAACTGAACTAGTGCCAAAATTAACCAAGAATACTGGTGCAATGAAACCCACCCCCACTGCTGCCTAGGACCTATGAAGAAGCAATGGGCAAGGGGAAGTGACTCTTAATTTTGTTTATGCTTTTATCTGTGCACACACTGACACTAATGTAGACACCAAAGCAAATGCCAAATGCTTCCTCTTCATTACAGAAGTAAGAATGGGAGCAAAAATGATTTGCAATAGTCCTGCATACAATATTTTACCAAAAGAAGAGCTTATTTACAACAAGAATATAACAAAATATTAAATCAATGGAGAATTTCCATTTATATTTTACTAGATAGTGTTCAAAAGGTATGCCAGTGATTTAGAAGTCTTTTAATTTAAAAACTTATTATATCTAAAATTTAAAGAATTCTTACATTTATGAAAACTGATGACTGTATGTTATCTAGTCTGCAATGAATAATGTATATTGTTATGAATATGTAATTAAATTGCTTGTGTGTTAGTTTTAAATTCTCGTTTTAATTTTATTTTTGTCTCATTTATTGTAGTGATAATTTTCATTGGATTTAAATCTCTTTTCAGAAAATTCACTTGACCTAATTAGAATGTAACAGTTACTTTATCATTATTTTTAGTCCACCTTCGTTCACAAATACGTAAACACTAAGTGAAAATGATTGGTTTCTCCCAAGTTCATGTCCGGCCCACATGTTACCCATATTGTAAACAGTTTTATTATTATTCAATTCTAGCATGAGAATCTGATCTTTTAGATAGGGCTATTCTAAACTACATGACAAATGGCATTTCTTTTATTGCAATGTTCATTTACAAATCATGTAGCCTTACAAGTGAACTACCATGTCATCTAAAATAGTGGCTCAAAATAGCCAATTGGTATTAAATTTATTCAGTCATAAAATAATGGCTTTAGGAGCTCAGAGATATTTTGGTGTTGTTGCCTTCTGAGTTATTTGTTTTTTTAAGAATAATTAACATTCTCTGGAAAATAAATGTTTCTTCATCAAAATCTCAGACAAAGACATTCAGTGGAAATTATTTAGATTTCTAAAGAAAGAATATTATTCTTGCTTCACAAAATTCAACAAGGAACTGTTGCCATCATCTGATGTCATTGCCTTCCATATTAGAACTTCATAGAGATTCGAACCTGGATTCAATTAGAACTGTTTAGTGATAGAACTTATATTTTTCATTTTTGGGATTAATTTTGGACTATATTCACAAACCATAAGTCCTATTTCATAATTTTTACTATGTTTTCTGGGAAAATAAATTATTATTTTAAAATTTATAAAGTTTGTTGACTTTACTCTTTTCTTTTGTTACATTTGTACATGCCTACACATAACAGAGAAAATTAGGAGCTTGCCATTGGGATATATGAAATATCTGGCTAAAATATTTCAGAAAATTGTTTTTTTTTAAATTTAAATTCCCCTTTTTAATCTCAAGTACTATTTTACATTTTGTTTAGTGAAAACAACAGGATTTCATACACAATGTCATAAAAAATGGAGACTTTTCTTTCTAGTCCTACTCTGGAGCAGTTGGATAGTTTGAAAAAAAAATGAGTTGCTTGAACTTGCCAGAAAATATGATCTTTAAGAAGCAAAATCAACCATAACAAAGCAAGAAATCAAAAACATTTGATTCAGGATTTGGTAGACAAGAATGTTTTTGATAAAAGTGTTTTTGTTTCAGTCAGTAAGTCAGTAACAGATTAACATAAAAGTAAAGGAAGTAAAAATGAAATACAAGATGGAATTGGAGTTAAAGAAGCTTGAGCTTCAGAAAGAGGAAAGAGAAACAATTGCAGCTACAATCTGAAGAGAAGCAATTGCAGTTGAAATTTGAGAGAGAGAGAGAGAGAGAGAGAGAGAGAGAGAGAGAGAGAGAGAGAGAGAGAGAGAGAGAGAGAGAGAGAGAGAGAAATGAAATTACAATTTGAGATAGAGGAGAGAGACAAAAAGTGAGACAGGAGAGGGAGAAAGAAAAACATACAATTAGAGTTTTAAAAAAAAAGAAATTCATATACAGATGCAAAAAGAAAAGAATGAAAATGAATTTTAAATTAAAATGAAAGAAATGGAGCTGGCAAGTGAAAATCATGATTTCACTCCACAAACAAATTCAAGTTTTGACATTAAAAGAAATATCAGGTTAGTACCTTCTTTTTGAGCAAAAGAAGTAGACAAAAAATTTTTTTTGTTGTAAAGGATTCTGAACATTTGAAATGGCCAAGAGAGCATTGGACTGAGTTATTGCAATGTGTATTTTTTGGCAAGGCCTGAGATCTTTATGCACGGCAAAGTTCCCACTATGATTTGGTTAAGGAGTACATCTTGAGGGGTTATGCATTAGTCCCTGAGGCTTATCGTTAACAATTCAGAATCTATAAAAAAGAATCTGGACAAACTTGTGTTGAATTTGCTAGAGAAAAAGAGCAGTTATTTAAATAATGGTGCTTAGTCAAGAAAGTTGAACATGCTTATAAAAGTCTCAAACAACTTGTATTACTGAAGAGTTCAAGAACTGTATTCCTAATGACATTAAAAACCATCTTGATAAGCACAAGATCACAACTTTTGAAAATGCTGCTTTTCCCAATGATGAGTATTCCTTAAATCATAAAGTTCCTGTTGTAGGTAAATCATTTACTCAGCAGTCTACTGGTAGAAAAGTATTTCAACCTAATATGACTCCTCCCAAAACTTAATCTGACACAACTTCTAAAAATCAAGCTTCTGATAAACTTGATTCAAAATCCTTGTCTGTTTCTATGTGTACCTATTACAAGAAAAAAGAACCGTCATTTCTGATTGCTTCAAATTAAAATATAGGCATCAGACTTAAGATAGACCTATCTCAAATGCTCTTATTTCTAGGAGGTCAAGGTCATGGTCATGTATTGAAAGCAATAAATTTGTTGGGTCTGATTTTATTATGGAGAATTATGAACCATTTGTGTTGAAGGGTTCTATATCATACTTGTGTGATTTGGCCAATCCTATCCCTATTGAAATTTTAAGGGATACAGGAGCTTCTCAGAGTCTTTTATTATCAGGTACTTTGCCTTTTTCTGAGAAGTTCTGTTATAATGAGAGTGTTCTCATTCAGGGAGTAGAGTGCGACTTTGTTAATATTCCTCTCCATTCTGTACATTTGTCATCAGACTTAGTTTCAGGACCTATGACAGTCAATATAGTGTATATTTTACCCATTGAGGACATTCATTTGTTACGAGACAATGACCTAGCTGGAGACAGGTTATGGTTAATCCACTTGTAACTGACAAATCTTCTTTGGATTAGAAAGTTGATCCTATTGAAAAAGAATACCTAGATTTATACCCAGCTTGTGAAGTTACCAGAGCTATGGACTGCAGTTTGATGACTTTCATCTGTATTATTGCTGCTCAGTGTTTGCTTACAATACATTAAATGTCAGAGGTGACTTTGTAATCTTCCTCCAGATGATAATTGAGATGACAACTTTGCAGATCATTATCATTTAAATCTGTGCCTGTCAAACTTTAGAATTTGTGCATTGTTGTCAGTTATCAAAAATTGGCTGATGAATTTTGAAATTACATGCAAGCATCTTAATCTCTTTCCATTTTTCTTAAGGACTTTTTTCTTCTCGCATATCAAATTTGGCAATTACCCACTTGCAATAAACTTTATTGAAACAAGTTCAGAGTTCACTCTATTAATCTATTTTTTTAAAATTTATTTAATTTTATAAAAGATGGCAGAGAGTTTATTTCAGAGAACTCAAAAAACCAATTGAGTAATTTTATTGCATTCTTCTGTTTATAGCTGTTAGATACCAATCATGCAATATTTCTATAATGTTGAATTTAAATGAAATGCCTATTTTAAACAGGTAAATAGTCAAATATTTTGACAGGTTACATTTTGCTGTAAACTATTTCAGTGGATTATAGCTGACACTACAAGAAGAAGGGGAGGATGAAGGATTTTATTCTGAGAGGATTTGTTTAGAAGTGGTTTGGTGTATTAAAATGGCAAACATTCTTGTTTTTAACCCAACAGCATACACTTTTAACAGAATGAAGAGGAATGTAACTATCTGGTCCACTTGTTACCCATTTTGCAAAGTTTTTTTTTATTATCCATTTCTAGCATAAGAATCTGATTTTTAGATAAGGTTATTCTAAGCCATGTGACAAATGGCATTTTTTTAATTGTAATGTTCAAGTTAGAAATCATGTAACCTGTCACATGAACTTCCATGTGATCTAAAATTGAGGCTTAATAAAAATAAATGTTTCTTCATCAAAGTTTTGGACAAAGACATCCAGTGGAAATTATTTTGAATTATAAAGCAATAATATTTTTTTTGCTCCACTGTGGTTCCGAAGTAAATAAATTTTTTGTTTAAATTTACAAAGTTTGTTGACTTCACTCTTTTCTTTTCGTACATTTGTACAAGCCTACACATAACAATATAACTGAATTTGTATCTAGATACCTATTCATTCAACAAACATTTATTTATTATTAGAATGTTCACACCATGACATGAAAATATGACAAAGTGCCAAGGTATATGATACTGTTTGAACAAGATTTGAAATATGCACAACTCACTTGCTTCTTTGGTCTGAACCATGATGGTGTTACTGTAGGGTCCTGACTCCTGGTCAGTGTGGGAGCAGATTGCAATGTCATACCAAGTGAAAGGTGCAAGCCCATCTAACATTGTAGTCAGGGAATCGCTACAAAAAGAATTAAAAAAATCAACTTGCCAATTATTACAGGGATCACTGTAAACTTTTTGTAACTAACATCATGATGGTGAAATGCTCCATGCATGCATGATCCTGGTACATTCTACATTGATGAGAGTAAAAATGAAAATCAAGCTGCCAAAGTAGACCCATCAATGTTCCCCTGATGGCCTTGTAGCCTACTCCAATAGACTAAGAAACCCAGGTCAGTAGGATACTTCTGCCAAAAAGTATTCTTACACTTTCATTGCATATGTTATGATCACTATTGTTTTACGGTCTCTATTTTTGTGTACCTTTGTTCAGATCTGATGGCACATTAGCATCATTTGTTTAATACTGAATGGTAGATAATGTATTTATATTTTTCTATTTTAGCAATGGTAGGCATATTTTGACAGGATTATCATCACTGTGTATATTTAAAAGTGTTCAAGCAAGTGCTCTTTCAAATTTGGTCAAATTACACTCATCCGTTTTTTAAAATGTGGTCAAAAGTTTGTTTCAGTAACAGCATTTGATGACCAAATGGCATTTTTTTAAAACTTGAAAAAATTTAATTTTAGGATGTTTCATGTCAAATTCTGTGGCATAGTTTTAAGAAGATGCTTTTCTACTTTTAACATTTGTAGCCATATCTGGTGGCAAACCATTATTGTTTGTATATAAAAAGATTTATGCCAAGATTCTTTATGCCAGATTTGGTCAAATTCTGTTAAGTGTGTTTTGAGAAGAAATAATGTAAGGCTATTCTTTTTTTTTAGGAAAAAAACAGACATATCTAATGATGCATCAATAGCATTTAAAAGCCTTTCATACCAGGATGTTTTCTGTCAATATCAGCAACTTGCGTTCAGTGGCCTTTGAGAAGAAGTCATTATGAGATTTTTCTTTTTCAGTAATGCTAGCTATATTATAGGTTTTAAAAAATAGTCTCCAGATTGATAAGAAGTGAATGTTAAGAGATGGATGACTGACATATGGCCATACCATAACCTCACCGCATTACAGCCAGGTGAGTTAACTAGATTCTTTGAATGTTCATTTATTCACACAAAAAAGAAAGAACCTTAGAGTAAAGTAATCTGTGTAAAATTAAAATTTCATTGCTGCCTGGATGTGTGTACTTCTATGTCTTTATGGGTTATGTGTGTGTGTTTCTAGGTCGTGTGTGTGTGTGTGTGTATGTGTGTGTGTGTTTCTAGGTCATCTTGGGTTATCTAGTGTGGTTAAATATTGTGGTTAAATATTCAAATGTTTTATATTCATTATGCCAATATGGCATATTCTATCAAACATAATCCAAAATTAAGAGCACCTGTGTTTCTCTAGTTTGTTGCTCTCTTTAGTCTTGGTCACATACTGGACAGTATAGTTCCTGATCTCCATAGCTGTTTTGGGCCTTTTCCAGCTGACCTCAATCATGTCTGAGGAGAAGGACCTGGCAGTGATATGAGTAGGTGGGGGTGGTTTAGGTGACATGCTTGGCTCTCTGGCTTGATATACCTCTGTTACAATTGTTGGAGCTGACTGCTGGCTTTCAATCATCAATGTAACTTGATAAAATGAACCATTCTCTGAAAGAAACAAGAGCTGTTATTAGTAAGTGCATATGAAAGAGCTCTGATGGCTGAAATGTGGTCAGCATGACCATAAAGCAACTGCACAGAAACAAAGTGGGTGTATTTATAAATCACGAGACATAAAAAAATTATCATGTTAAATGCTGTGAATTGTAATCCTCAATATGAAACTGTAAATAAAATGTTTAATTCATATATCAGTACAACAAAAAAAATCAAAGTATAACAGAATGAGCAATTGACATGGGTTTTAATACTAAATTATGGGCCTTAATTATAAAATATGGGCCTTAATAAAAAAAAATCGACCTCAATAATAACATATGGGCCTTAATAAAATATGGACCTCGCTTATAAAATATGGGCCACATCTATAAACTATGGTAAAGGATATATCACAATTTTCAAACTGTAAGCACTAGCAAATTCGACCCATAAAATATTGATTGTAGTTATAAGAAATATCTAAGAAGAGTTCATAAAGAGCCACATATTAGCAAACAGATCATTTACATATTTTTCATTAATTAATTCTTTTTAAGCTATCCATGCTAGAAGATTCTTATCACAAACCAAAACATGCTAGTATCACGAGACCAGTAGAATTAACAAGCAATTCTCCCAATCAAACTCAAAATTTGACTGGTCACAGATTTAACATTTTTAGCCAACCAGGTAACACATAAATGAATTGCGTATGGGTCTGAATGTGACAAATGTTTGTAATCTTGGGTTTGGGACTTTTATCAAGGCGGCATCTGCACAGTGATTCCCTAAAAGGTTTTCTTAAATTCTAAAGAATTGAAGGAATCCAGTGCATTAGTTTTAAGTTCAGATGTGCTAAAGACTATCCTATGCATCTTTGTAACTAAACTGGAATTCAAACATGAGGCCCAAGCCGAATATCACTCACCTGACCCACATTTACGTAACAGCTATATTTCAAAGCTAATGCAAAGAAATCTGGTTCAGTAGGATTTCTTTCAGCAGAAATTTCTTCCAATGCTGTTGTTTAAATGCACAGGTTTTGAAATAAATTGTTTCAAAATTTGGTTTTGTTATTTTCATCATTTTTCTAATATTTAAAAGTAATTTTTTGTTTTATAATAATGGCAATGTCATTTGATGGCAGAGCAGCATCATTTGTATAAATCTGAAAGGATTTTAGATTGGGATGCATTTTGTCAAAATTGTTCAAATTCTGTTAAGCAGGTTTTGAAAAAAAAGCTGTTTAATGTTTTTTCTATATTGGTAACATTGGTAACTGATGGCTACATTTGTATAAATTGTAAAGCCCTTCATGCCAGGATGTTTTAAGTCAAATTTTGTCAAATTCTACTAATCAGTTTTTGTGAAGAGCTTGTGTAAAGGATTTTTGTGTTTGCTTTTTTACTGAGGCCATATTTAATGGCGGATTGGTATTAAATAAATAAAATTTCATCTTGTGTGTTTTGAGCAGAAAAAGTTAAAAAAAATAAAATAAAGGTCAATCAACGTCCATGCAATAAACTCAGCTCTTTGGCCAGATAACTAAAACTCACAAAAGTAATGCTGCGATTTCTTAAAATTGTTTTATTTCAATGAACTGACTGGAAGATTACCACAAATGACATTTCTGGAAAAAGCCTAATCTGCTTGCTTTACCATACTACACAAAACATTAAAGGCTGAACACCATAAACATTTTATTTTCAGTAAAGGATTTATTGTTACCTTTTTAATTATTCAATGGTTGA
Organism: Potamilus streckersoni; assembly: GCA_016746295.1. Taxonomy (NCBI): domain Eukaryota; kingdom Metazoa; phylum Mollusca; class Bivalvia; order Unionida; family Unionidae; genus Potamilus; species Potamilus streckersoni. Next base: position 7,215,177 of record JAEAOA010001694.1, read on the forward strand.
CACATCTCTAGAAACTGAGAAAAATATTAATGACTTTGTTAGAGAAATCCAATAACATAAGATTATCTCAATTACTGATACCTAGAAAACTACTCATTAAAGGTAATAAATATTTACAATTATAACAACCATTCTTTGGTATACATATAAAGAAATTGTTGAATCCATGCATGTTATATTTCCATCATTTGCATTTTGGTCTCCCTCATGCAGTCCAATATGAAAGCATCCCCTCCTGCTTGTCAAAAACAAGAGGACCTTGAAGGGGCAGATACTCTACTGTCTAAATATCCTGGAACCCAAAATCATTAATTTTTTATCACATTTATTTCCTTTCAACTGCTGACTACTGGAACTATCAATGACATTCCCATGCCAACTTGCCAAACATACTCTACTGGCTAAAAATATATCCTGGAATCCAGAATCATTAATTTCTTATCACTTTTTTTGTCTTTCAACTATTGATTGCTGGAACTTTCAATGACATTCTTAACAAAATTCAACATACAAAATTTGGTAACCAAAATATTTTCTTAAATGTCTAAGTTAACATGTCCACAAGATACCTTTCATACAAAATTCTTGATCACTGCCTTTTAAATTGAAGCAATATGGTAAGAAAAACCTTGAACTTATTTCAGACAATGCAAAAATATACCCACACACAATGTTTTGGTTAAATCTGTCATTAATTATACTTGGGAAGCAAAAATAAAAGTTATTTAAAGTGGTAAAAATCCATATTTGTTTGTTTCATCAGGCTTACACACCAGGATAGCAAACCTCTGACTGAAGACCTTTCACCTCAATATCAGAATTAAGTAGTGCTGACTATTAACTTGTTCACTTGAAAGCTGCTAAATACAGTCACTTAAATAGGTACAAGTTACTGTATTCATCGACTCAATAAAGTACAAAATTCAAGCACCCCAATGTCAACTAAGTCTGGATAAAAAGCTACTTCACAAAAGTTCAAATATGTTGTTGTTTAAATCAGTAATATTTTCATTCAGAGCAAATGAAATATTGCAAGAAGTACTTTCGTGTAAATTCTATATCAATGCCAACCATTAATGAAGAGGTGTATTGACAACAAGATACAGTTTCTGGTGAGAAAGATCATCTATTCAAGAGAAGTAGCCATATTATGATTTTTAGGATGGCTGTCAAGACAGCCTGTTTAATGCTTACATCAGCATTTTTTTTTATATAAATATATATAAAAAATACAAAAATATAAATATATAAATAGCAATGTATAACATTATAAGAGTTTCTCTTTAATGTCAGAAGGCAAAAAATGCTTGGAAATAGTAGCCTTGAGTTAGCATTGAGTGTTTAATACAAAGTCTATTTTAAGATCACACATTGGGGAAGGAATTATATTGCCAGACATATGCAGGCTCTATCAAATAGGGGAAATATCTGGAACAAAAGCTACTAGGAACCTGCTGAAAATGAAAGCTAATAAACTAGCAGAGAGAACTACAAATGCTTGTAATTTTATTAAAAATGTTCACAGTGAACTTTGACCTGACAATACCCAGAGTCAAAGTATTTAATCATTGTAGTAGCATCACTATCAGAATTGGATTCCTGTTCAGAACTTGATGTATATATGAGCAGAATGCATAAATTGGCAAAAATGCATTTGTTTTGTTTTCAATCACCCCAAAAAGTGTAAATATTTATGTTGATAAGGAATCCAAATCTACTAATCAAGATTTTGAAATCAACTTATCTAATGTCCTCAGGTTCAGTTACATGTATATATGTAGTACTGTTTTATGGCACCTCAGTACAAGTGTGACTACACAGTACCAACCGAAAATAAATTTAAAATTATGTAAAAATTAACCACACAAAAGGTAGAAAGGTAAACCCTTCCAAATAATGAACACATTAAGCAAAGAAAAAATGTATATCGTAATGATGTAAAAATTCTTCAAAATGTATATAAAGCAATGAGCTAAAGGTAACATAAAATCTTCAAAACATCTTGAACACAATGTCTATGACACTACACTGTATATAACTATACACTGTATATAACTATAACGATTTTTAATATTGTAGGTTTGATTAGTACCAATCTAATTTAGAATTAATTTCATATAAAACTGTCTTTTATTGAAAATCCAATTTGTCTTTTACTGAATACACCATTTCTCTACAAAAATAATTTTCTGCAAATGCAATGATAATAAGACTCAACAGATGACCAACAAAGCCAAGAAACAGGATAATTGATTTACATCATCTTCATTATAACCAACTAATTGGCACTATACAAAGACTTACAGAAGGGCAACAAAGCCAAGAAACAGGATAATTGATTTACATCATATTCATTATAACCAACTAATTGGCACTATACAAAGACTTACAGAAGGGCAACAAAGCAAAGAAACAGGATAATTGATTTATATCATCATTATAACCAACTGATTGGCACTATACAAAGACTTACAGAAGGGCAACAAAGCCAAGAAACAGGATAATTGATTTACATCATATTCATTATAACCAACTAATTGGCACTATACAAAGACTTACAGAAGGGCAACAAAGCAAAGAAACAGGATAATTGATTTATATCATCATTATAACCAACTGATTGGCACTATACAAAGACTTACAGAAGGGCAACAAAGCCAAGAAACAGGATAATTGATTAACATCATCTTCATTATAACCAACTGATTGGCACTATACAAAGACTTACAGAAGGGCAACAAAGCAAAGAAACAGGATAATTGATTTATATCATCATTATAACCAACTGATTGGCACTATACAAAGACTTACAGAAGGGCAACATTTTTAATTGGGGCCAACTAAACATTATAAGAAGTCCTGAGTGAAAACCTCATGTTGATAAAACTTGAATGAATTAGCTGTAGCAAGATTTTAATGGCTGACATCATTTCAAATGACCACAGTTTTTTTTCAGGTCCATATGGCATCTTTTGGTGACACTCCGTGTCAATAAGACCACTGATTCAGGAGGACTTGCAACAAAAAATATTTTTAAGTGTCATCACGATGGCTATATTTGATGTAAATTTGATGCTATTTTCGTATAGGACCAACTAATTGGTGTAATTGTTTATCCACCTTTTGTTGTGGATTGGCATCCTTTGTTCAAATCCTATATTCCATTATCAGACTTTGTCAAATCTGTTCCATCCCCATTTTGAGAAGAAATTATTAAAATGTGTCTCTAGTTTTATTAACTGTGGGCATATGCTATCTTATGTTGGACTCATATGTACAAATTTGAAACATTTTCATGCAAGAATGCTTCCTTTCAAAGTCTTTCCAGTGTTTTTTGTTGAAGAAATAATTTAAAGTTCTTTTTTTTTTGACCAAAGGCAGATATATTTGTTAGTGGATGGGCAACATTGATACACAACTGAAAGGTCTTCACACCAAGATGGGTTTTTTATAAAAAAAAATTAATTTCTATTCAAAGTATTTTTTGAAGTTGTTTCTAAGTTTTTCTACTTTTACTTTTAGTAATAGCAGTAATATTTTTTGAGAAGATTTTATTTACAAGTTTCACTTATTTTAGAAATGGCATCCATATCTGACATCAGATCAACACCAGTTGTACAAGCTTGAAAGGTCTGCCAGGATGTTATCTATACAATTCGGTCAAATTCTTTTGCACAGTTTATGGAAAAAAGCTGCTTAAATGTTGTTTTTTAAAACAATGTTTAGTAATGGTCTTTAGTAATTATCTTTTTATATATAAATTTTAAAAGTCTTCATTTCAAGATGCTTTCTGTTAAGTTTTGTCAAATTCAATGAATCATTTTTGGAGAACTCATTCAAAGTTTTTCGTGTTTTGGTAACATTAATCATATTTGATGGTAGATTGGTAATATATGTTAAAAGCCCACTATAGCAGGATGCTGGTCTAATTCCATTAAACAACTGCTGAGGAGTTATTTCATAGTTTTTCTGAGAAGTCATTTAATGGTATTTCTGCATTTTGTAATGGCAGCCAAATCTGCAAGCCTTTAATACCAGGACCAACTAGACAAAATAAGATGTACTTTGCTGAAAGCCCCACATTACTATAACCATAAAATCAGAGGATTATCAATAAAATCAAGATTATCAAGTTGGTCATCATGGCAACCATACTGAATGTAAGACTGGCACAATTTTCATTTAGGAAGAACCAGGGATCATATGACTTTTGGTGAAAACTCAAAGTTAATATGACCATCCATTCATGCAAAGAAGTGATAACAATATTTTTGAGATGGCTATCACCTCAAATCATTTTCATTGAGGACTACCATATTTTCCGCCCTATAAGTCGCTCCTGTGTATAAGTCGTGGGAGGAAGAAATCCAGAAAATTTTGGAAAATTCGACAGATAAGGAAAAGTCACTCCTGCATATAAATCGCTCCTCCGCACTTACCGTAATCACGTCTTTGATACTGCCGGCCATTACATGTGACTTGGTAATTTCCAACTTCATGTAAGAAATATACAATTGTTTAAGAGTTATATAAAAGTCAGTATTACAATAGAAATAGAAAATAAAAGCAAATAAGATTTATAAGTAATATTTATTAAGTAAATAATAGCGCCACTGTTATTTCTTTATGTTGTCGTTAATCTGCCTCATAAAAACCATCAAAATCTTCGTCTTCCCTATCACTGTTGAATATCTGATAAATGTGTTCAGGAATTTAACTGCTGATGTCTTCATTTTCGGTCTCGAAAACGCTTTACAGTGACATAATTCGTTGTTTAAAATAACAAAATAATCCCAGTTCTGCATGCTGTATTTATTTGAGTTCATCAAAAGAACATGACACAATAGCTGGGCGGCAAGTTCAAAGGACTTTGATTAGCAGCTTGGGTGGGAAAATGTGCTGAAATTTACAACCACTGAATTTAGAGACAGAAAGATTCTAAGATGTACATGCTGAATAATAAAGGAAATACAATTTCAATCGTTATTTTAATATTTTTTAAATTTATTAATAACAACAAATTTTAACACATATATAACTAAATATTATTTGATTATTTAATTTGATAATCTTATAGTCTAATGCTTATGTGTACCGTATTAAAGTTTCCAGCAATTGGCTTGCCGGTATACCGGCAGATGCATTTTGCTAAAGCACAGCATCACTGCGCATCAGTCACAGTCGTTAAAAAATTTATTTATTGTATAAGTCGCTCCTGCATAAAAGTCGCACACGTCATTTTTAAGAAAAAAAAAGAAGAAAAAAGTAGCGACTTATACCCCGAAAAATACCCTATATAAAGACACCATAAGTTGCTAAAACCACACATCCATATGACTTTGCATTTTGGAGGAGTAACAACAACATGTCTGACATGGTATAGTATGTTTTGGATGCCAAATTGACACCATTATTCTTTAATAGTAACTAGACATTATAAGAAGTCTTTTCACGAAAACCCCATGTTCATATGACTTTCCATTTTAGGAGAGAAGTGATAACAAGTTTCAAGCAGCACCATTTTAATTCTGAACCTACTAGAACAGTGGTTCCCAAAGTGTGTGGTGGGATTACTGAGGGTAGCATTAATGCTGAATAATGCTTGTTACAAGGAGGGGAGGTGCTCAGGATAAAAACGGAGTGGTGCCCCAAAAACATTTGGGAACAAATGTACTAGATAGTAGAACGAATGTATGTGCAATTTCGTAGCAATTGTCACAAGTGCTTAAAAGAAGTAGTAACAGAAAATTTATAATAAAGTACAGATGGTACTGGCTGGATGGTGGACAACAGACCATCTCATAAGCTCTATGACCAGTTGAGCTAAAAGTGAAGTTTTCTTACCCAAATTATCTATTATGGTATTATAGGCCACTGGAGTCAGGGTTTTCTGCAGCACCAATGAAAGGCCACTGGGAACAATTTTCTTCACTGTCAGAAGATACAGCTCCACAGGTGGCAGTTGGTTGTCAATCTCCCAGGAAACCTCAACAGCTGTGCTGTTGATAGGCCAGAATAGAAGCGATGGTGTTGGCAGAACTAACAATGATAAAAATAACCAGAATGTAATCAATGATGACATAACATGTCTTTGTGAAGCTTTGAGTAGTCTCCAGTCTCACTTTAAACATTAATTATGATGGAGAAAATAAATTCAGACTGAAGTGATACAGGCGATGAAATCTTGGTTCTGTGACAGGACGGAATATAAAAATACAATAAAAAATAAAATTATTTTCTATAATATCAACGTTGAGACACTACAAGGAGCATATAAAAACCAGATATGTTTGCTATGTTTTTCTTCAAAATCATTGTTCCTAAAACCTCATTCAGAAGCTGTTGTCAGTGACCATTCCTAAAGACACATTTAACTAACTGCAAGTCACAAGCTTTGAGCAATTTTTGAGAGATAGTTAGTATATTTACAACCACATGTAGTTCATGCATCAGTAATTACCTTGATTAGCCACTACTGCTGAGTACTTGCATGAAATGCATGCAGACCATGCTTCCAAATAGCTATTCATTCATAAGTACAATACACAGTTAATGGGAAGTTTACCACTTAATAAACATATTTATTCCTGCCTTGAAATGCACTGGTTAGAAGGGTCTTCTGTGTACCTAGGTTGTACACAGCATGAAATAATCAGTTAAACAAAAATATTTAACCTATCTGCTGAGTAAAGCATGATTGCAGGTCTTGCTGACCTTGTTGATTGTAAGGGTACTAACTGAGATGCATCCAATTGTGAGTTTCATAATTTGAAAATAAACAACACCCACATGTTTTACTTTAAACACAAAATTTCAACAGCTCTTTTTTCAAAAATACTGTTGTACTTATCACAGGGTTCCTGCACCAAAATGCTTTTATTTTCCAGGAGATTTTAAGGAGAAAATGACAATTATCAGAAGTCTCAAGATACAATCCTGCAGATAAAGGCACATGTACAAAGCCTCTTAGTTACCAGGCTCAACCATGATTACTGACATAACATGAGGATCATTGCAAAACCATTCACTGCAAAATTGAATTAGAAAAATAGCAAAGTTTCTCAAATAAATTATTTAGTTTAGTTTTTTAATACCAAATTCCAAGACATTTTATGACAAAAAGTAATTTTCAAGGAGGTTTAAAGTATAGTTTTGTTGAATTCAAAGTCTAGCTGGATTCCAGGACCTCTTTAAGAATCAGGAACCCTGTTATCATGATGTATTTAACTGTAAAATGTAGTAACAATGATTCCTCAATATTAATTAATTGGTTGATACTGTGAAGTATACAAATGTCTGGTCTAATGCTAGCTTGAATAGAGTATGAGAAATAAACTTCAAATCAAAATGTAACCAATGGCAATGAGTGCAGCATTCATCACGATCAATAATTTTTATTTACATTTCTCTGAAATGTTACCTCCATTAGCCCACTCAATCAGTGCTCATGTGCTATGAAAACTCACTCCTTACTGTTACCTAGAACTTCAGAAGAAAGAATGGTTGAAATGCAGTCAGGCTATTATTATGTGTATACTTCAGCACTGGATTACCAGTAGGCACTGGCCTATAAGCCCAATGCCTTTTAGGGTCCCCACGACAACAGATCAAAAAAATATTGAATTAATTTGATCTTGATGTATTAGGAGATAATTTATGTGGGGATGTCCTGAAATTTTGAGTGTCTAGGGATCTCCACAGGGTTTAATCAGGCATGATATGCTTTTATCTCTGAAGATGCCAACAGTGATGCTGACACTAACATCAATGCTGATGATAATACAATGGCAAAATCCGACTTAAAGAAACATTATCACTAATTACAAACTACCAGTAGTCAAAAATCTTTAATAACGATGGCTTAAACCTTTTTCATTCAAGGACATGTGCATCTTGGATGCCCATCTTGGACTTACTTAACTTCCAATAATTTGGATTGTTTTTATTTCATGCACTCTTTACCTATGCAAATTTGACTAATGGACTCTGAGACAATAGGACTAGAAGTACAATATCACACTAGCCAGTTAATCTGAGTGATGATGGTTGTTTATCTCTGAATGCCTTTACTTTTAAATCACCACGACAACAAGAAACTGTGGTAACTAAAGAATGAAGTAATGAAAATCTTGACTATTTATTGTTTAATTTCGCTGCTGAGATTACTGGCATATATTGTGATGACAAGAAAGGTCCTTTTCCTTCTTTCTTTTTCATAAGGTTTACTGGAAACTTGACCATGTTCGGTGGATATGGGAATAAAAAGTAGTATTTTTAATGAGAAATGCTGGCAGGTATGAATATTGTGGTTGTGGGACCCTACTGCTGATTTGTGGTTACATGCTGCGGTATGACAGTTATGCAAGTTGTGGATATGGGGTCTTACTGCTGTTTTTCATTTGACATTGTGTGATATGACAGTTATGCATACTGTGGATATGGGGCCTTTGTTTGGTGTTTTTCATTTTAAAATGGTGTGATATGACAGTTATGCATATTGTGGATATGGGGCCTTTGGTGTTTTTCATTGGACATGGTGTGATATAACAGTTATACATACTGTGGATATGGGGCCTTTTTAGTGTTTTTTGTTGGACATGGTGCAATATAACAGTTATACATACTGTGGATATGGGGCCTTTTGGTGTTTTTGTTAGACATTGTGTGGTATAACAGTTATACATACTGTGGATATGGGACCTTTTGGTGCTTTTTGTTAGATATGGTGTGGTATAACAGTTATACATACTGTGGATATGGGGCCTTTTGGTGTTTTTGTTAGACATGGTGTGGTATAACAATTATACATACTATGGATATGGGACCCTTTTGGTGTTTTTTTTTGTTTAACAAGGTGTGATTATGACAGTTATGCATACTGTGATATGGGACCTTTTTGTTGTTTTTTTGTGTCACACTGTAATATGGCAGTCATGCATTTTGTGGATATGGAACCCTTTTGGTGTTTTTTTTTTGTCTGACATATGTGATAAGATAGTTATGCATAGTGTGGATATGGGGCCTTACTGCCATTTTCTGTATGACACACTGTAATATGGCTGGTATATACATTGTGGATATGGGACCTCAAGAGGGAGGTAAAAACAAAGAAGTTAAAATGTATGTGCTTTAAAGGATATATAATCATAAAGTCAAAATGAGAAGTTCTAATTCTGATGGTGAGTGGGTGTTATCCAAACTACCTGTGGTATTGAAAGCACTTGTTTTCTGGGTAGCAAAGGGCATTTCCTCCTCTGGAAGACTTGGATAACCAACATCAGTTCCTGCTAATACACGGACCTTATATTCTGTGTCTGGCATCAGACCTGAAGAAAGTTACAAAGTAACATATTAAACTTTGTATAAACTAGTTGATTAGTCTATTAACATGAAATACAATTTTGAATTAAATACAATTGCTAAATGTTTTGTTACTTACAATAATATACAAATTATTTTTTTACAGCTTCTCCTGTATGCAATTAAGATAATCTGGGAAAATTACTAAGTTATTAAGCCATTATTTTTTGTACCTGGCTTGAACCAACTACTTGTAATCAACTTTTATGCTGTTTTAGTCTTTCAGAATACAGATTCACATGACTGGCAAGCAATGACTGAGTCAACTATTTGGTTATATTTTAGTCATTTCCACACATGACTTCGTAGGTGTGATGGGTGTTACTTTTCAAGTCAGTAAAATCCTTAGAACTTATTCAATTAAATGGACACACCAGCATTAAAAAGAAAACAAAATTACACCGTGCCTGCCTGGCCAATTACTATTAATATACAGTAGCAGGATATATAAAGTTCAGTACTGAATCAAAGATGTAAACTGTGGCATCAGATGACAAGTCTTCCATCATACCAACATATGGTTTACATCTACTTAGCTATGGTTGAATTGGAATATTGGTATAGCATCATCTAAATTCCTAAAGCACTATTGTCCTGTATATATATATATATATATATATATATATATATATATATATATATATATATATATATATATATATATATATATATATATATTGAAGAACTAATGAAAATTGCACAAGATATTCATATATCTATATAATATACTTTCAGCAAGGAATAAATTCTTGTAAAAAAAATAAAATTTTCACTGTAAATGGATGATGCTGTTGGAAGTTCTTTTACCTTTCCTGAAAACATAAATCCTGCTTTGGATTATTTCTTCATTTATATTAAAATATTTCTTAATAAGCAAGTAGCGCTTCCAGTGTCTACAGCTGGTAAATCTGTTTTGAATGAGATTGGAACTTTCTGACATTGAAGGAATTAATCCGTAACAAACACTGACATATTTACTATTCCTGCTAGAAAGGAATGTGTTATAATAATTAGTCTTGATAAGATTTAAAAAATTTAACATGTCACTGTCTTGACTTTAGAAGAGTTGGTCTTTGGTAATTCCCTTAGGAATCAAGCAGTTGTATATTGTTTCTTACATCCATTAATAAAATTTTTGTGTGTTCCATTCTTTTTTAAAACTGAAAGGTCCATTTCAACCATGAACAGGGTCAAGAATATGATGTGGAACAATCTATCCAAGAGAGCAGTCATTCACTTTTTTACCGTCAGCATGGCAGGACTTTCCTTGTAGACTTTGATTTAAATGTGACAGGGAAAAGGGGTAGTAAAGAAAGGATAAATATATATATATATTAGTTAAATTCAAAGACTGCATTGAATTTTAGCACTGAAACCTGATTTAAATTAGGGAAATAAAGAATATTACATAAATATAATTATATACTTTCTTTTATACTGCATTGGTTTTTTTAAAACTTTTATGATTACAAGATGCATTTTTGAAAACATTAAACATTTTTTGATGCTACTGAATACTGATCCCAATAATTTCAAAATTCATGGGCAGATTACTGTGATGTATCTGTCAAATTGACTGGTTCATTTGTTTAGCAGTTTTTCCAATATTTGTTTCTTTGTTGGTTTATTAATCATTCAATTGCTCTGTCCATTTTTCTTTCATTCATGGAAGTAAGTAGGAATTAGAAAGGTAAGAATAGCTAATTAATTAAGTATATTAAGTATATTGAATCTTTATCCATAAATTTATAATGGATCTAAAATATTATTTAAAATGGATCTAAAATATTATTAAAATTTCTTCTGAATTGTGTTAAATTGTTAAAATGCTTTCAATATATTTTAAATTATTTTTTTTAAAAATCTTAGGGTAAATATTCATTTTAAACATTTTGTTTTATTTATCAAATTGTTCAAAAATATTTTATTACCAAAATAATTTTATTTTTATGAATGAAATTGACTTTATGCAATATGATTGGATGTAAACGATCATGTGATACTAATCTGGAATTTGTTACACATCGATAAATTTTGGGACTACTTTCGGTTTTTGTACTGTTTGCAATATGAATAAACATTGCAGACATGTAATTATGAAATGATTATTTCATCTTTAAATTTTTTAATTTTGCAAATAAATTTAAATTATACTGTTTTTATGCTTTCCCCAATATTTGATTGAAATGCATAATTTACTATACAATTTGGCATTTGTCTGCTACATAGTCAAGAAAATGGCCAATTACAGTGATTTTTTAATGCAATTTTCTACGGAGCTTTTTGAACACTTAGATGACAAAGAGTTAAAAGAAAAAATAGCAGCAATTGAAGCAGAGATAACAGAAGGAGATAGATATTGCAATGAATGTTACAAGCGCTGAAAATGAAACAAAAAAAAAATGACTGATAAATTCCCTCACAGAGTACCCTACGACTTCCTTCACCCTAGCCATACACAACAACAACAACAACAGGAACAAAGCCAATTGTGAGGCTGCTAAGGGAGATAAACCAAGATTCAAGAAATTATCTGAGGAGGAATGAAAAGCTGTTGAAATAAATCAATACTCATAGGCTATTAAACAAAACACAAAACAGGGCATTGACATTTTCAATGGTAATTTTTTAAAAATAATTTTGTTAGCTTATTTTCAAACATGTTTGGGTGTTGGTGGCATGGTGTAAATATGACCACTTACATAAAATTTAAACAAAATATTTATGAGACCATTAAAGATAATAAAGTTTTTAAGCGGTAAAACTACAAGATGATAATCAGATTATTTGCATGAAATATCTTTGATGGATAGCTCTTGAACATATAACAAAGTGCATACTTTGTTGACATGACAATGTTATGATGATATCTCCAACAATGTGATTTAACACCATTAAAAAATGTATATGATAATCCATAAAGGTTATTGTTCTGTCAATTTAAATTATTTTGGATGTGTGGTCATTTATTTCAATGAAAAAGAAATTATATAACTTTTTGTGTTGCTAATCTACATCTCAAGAAATAAATCATCTGCATAAATTTAAAAGACTATAAATGTTGAAGGATATAATTACCAATGTCACCATATTACATACATAAATCCCAACCAAAAGTATACAATATATGTACAAATTGCAGGACATTGTTTTTATATGGATTTGAAAATGATCTTGCCAAGTGTAAGAACTGTAGTGCTTTGAATATTTTGCTATTTACATGTACTTACAGATTGGTGCATTGAAACTATTTGATAAAACTTGACTTCCACACAATCAGACCAGATGAGCTGAGTGACCACATGAAAAGGTTCAATGCTGAGGCGAACGCAAAATTTTTATCATCCAGGGTTACAAAGCCAGACAGAGAGGTGCAAGAATATCACAAGAATTCTTTTAAAAATGTTCATGCAGGCATAAACAGATACTCGAAGGACAATGGAAACGATATTCGACATCGTCAAAGACAAAGAACTTAAAAATGTAAGTTCAATATTAAATGCAAAATTGAAATTGAATTTAAAATCAAGTATGTCAAGGTCAATCCAACACTTCCAAGTAATTTCATTGAAAGAATTAGGGCAAATCAAGGTGTATCTTCAAAAATTTGACTCGGATGCCATTTGATTCAAAATATGGTATCTGCTGGCTATTCATTTTGTGACCAGAGGTATAGAATTTCACCATCAATTGACCCCAACTTCCTTAAAATTTGAAAATGATGAATCTAGCATGGAGTACATTACTCTAAATAATGATACAGTTAAAAAACCCACCAAGAATGTATGCAACTGGAACAAAATTGAAATCTGACAAAGTTTTCCTTCAGAAATGTGACAAAGCAGCAAGGGCCTTATTTATGTAATGCAGTAAAGAATCACTAAGATCTCCTAAATTCACTTACAAATGGTAAATATGTGAACTGGTGAAACCAACTCAATTCTCCTCATTTATGCCAGACATCTGCAACAATGCAGGAGTGCAGCACTATATACTGGTCACTCACTCCATGAAACAGCAAGTCAAGCTATATGAGTGATGCAACCAGAAATTTTTAGTTCAGTTTTGGAAAATACAGCTAACATTTGTAAAACTCTATCTTTACCAGACTCAAACACAAACCCCCTTTCATTTCAGATCTAAGTCAGCAACCAATAATAAACTCTCCAATCTAAAGTTTAAACACTCTAATCGCACAGTCCTTCCAGCACTCCAACACTCACCTATGCAACCAAACAAAACATGGCCGGTTTTGCAAGCAATTCTACATTTAACAACTGAACATTTCACCTTCGATAACTAAAAGGGTTTTGTTAAGTATTAACACTGTTGAAAATGATACAACACATTATTCCTGTATAAAATTTATTTAGTTATTACCTTTATTTTGGTAAGATATATTATCATCTTGTACATATTTCCATGTTTTTCATTGATAAAATTCATTTTGATTTCATGTTTGCTTGGAAAGTTAATTTAGCACACTTGAATAATCAGATGTTATTATGAAAGGTCATCATCTGATGTAGCAGATGGGACTGACAAAACTGAACAAGAATGTTGTAAACAAATGAAATGTGTTGAAAGATGGTTAGACATTGCATAAGATGTAAGCATGAAGTTTCTGAATAAATGTAACTGACAGTAGTCAATCTGTTCTCATGATTCTGTTCAGGTTATGTATTATGGGGTGATGTGAAGCAGTGAATAAAAGGAAAGTATAAGCTACTTAAATTTGAATGCATTGTTGATAGAATATATTGATTTGATGATAGAAAGGACGAAATTGGAATTACTAGGATTAAATGATCATGGTTGGGTAATTATCATTGTGTAAATTTTACCCATTGATAAATACCCAACCATGTTCATTTAGTCCTATACTGCATGTTTTTTCTAATCTTTTCAATGTTACTTTCTTTAACAGTTCTTGTACAATAATTTAATATTGGTATCAAAATTGTATACAACTGTACCTATATTAACAATAATTAATTACTCTTGTTTTAATTTTGGGGTTGGGTTTTATTTTAGTCCGATTCAGAAGATTTGTAATTTATTATCTGCTAATTAATAAAGTATAAACCTGTCTTGAGTCTCCACTAAATTCAATGCCAGTTTTGGAATTTAAGCATTACTTTTAGCCAATAACATAATTTTAAAATATTCTGGGAATTTTTAATCTCTGCTAATTGTTAATAGTACCCACAGCCAATTTAATAAAAATTCTATTGTATCTATCATACACTGATAAATTCTCTATTCTATTGTATCTATCATACACTGATAAATTCTCTATTCTATTGTATCTATCATACACTGATAAATTCTCTATTCTATTGTATCTATCATACACTGATAAATTCTCTATTCTATTGTATCTATCATACACTGATAAATTCTCTATTCTATTGTATCTATCATCACTGATAAATTCTCTATTCTATTGTATCTATCATACAGTGATAAATTCTCTATTCTATTGTATCTATCATACACTGATAAATTCTCTATTCTACTGTATCTATCATACACTGATAAATTCTCTATTCTATTGTATCTATCATACACTGATAAATTCTCTATTCTATTGTATCTATCATACACTGATAAATTCTCTATTCTATTGTATCTATCATACACTGATAAATTCTCTATTCTATTGTATCTATCATACACTGATAAATTCTCTATTCTATTGTATCTATCATACAGTGATAAATTCTCTATTCTATTGTATCTATCATACACTGATAAATTCTCTATTCTATTGTATCTATCATACACTGATAAATTCTCCCTGAGTTTGGCAACTTTAATTAGATAAAAAAATTTCATTTTAGACAGTTACTAATTTTCGTGTCAGATTTGGAATGTTAATTTTAGCTCAGACACATTATGAATATACTTTTGTTTTTTTTAATCTCTGCTAAATGTACTAAATTCTGTATCCATTTCCCAAACCCCAGTTTATGAAATTGTTCAAACTGATAATAAGATAAACAGACACAGTATATTCAAATATCAGTTTTGATTCAGAATTAATTGTTATTACAAAACCAAACTGGATGCATTCAAAGATTTTTGGGAACTCACAAGAAGGATATTCTTACTAATCATGCAGGTAAAAATTTAACACCTTTAAAAAAGTCATTTAAATTTAGCAAGTGCTGAGGATTCAATAATTGATCTTTCGGAGGCCACATAAGCCACAGGGCATCTAAGAAAATAGGCCTTGAGAGAGGAAGTCATTAAAGGTATACTGTGTGTGTATGATTTGGATTTTATATGTAGCTTTAACAATTTTTCAGTTGTATTACTATGATGTCTGCAGTGTGGTAGTTCATAGTGATGTCTAGCACTGGTGAATCATGCCACAGACATGTAGTATCATGTCCCCCCCCCACATTGTCCTGACACCAGGCCAACTAATCATAACACTAATCACTTAATGCTGATCACCAAGCAAGGCATCTCCTATTACTATTTTATAAGTATATGGCATAACTTGGCCAGGGTACAAACCCATGACATCCTGCATTCCAGATTGAAGCTCTAAACACTTAGGCCACCAGAGTGGTCATTAAAGTACTATAGTCTGAGTCTATTAACCTGATTGTATATACCCCCCCTACCGATTTCAATAACAGAAACCTTTAATTTAGTAAAAAGTGCAAAGAACTTAGTCAATTCATTCATTGATTTATATTTTCTAACCAGACTGTGAGTAGAATGACCATAACACCATCATTTTCTGCGTGTTTCATGCTTAATAGAAGTTTTCAATCAATGTGATATACTTGAGACCCATTTCCAGTTCCTGGACAAGTCCATTTTCAGCAAAAGATTATATGTGCAACTAAAGATATACATACATATGTCATCTGGTTCCAATATTTACTGTGTTGAATCAAGCAAAGGAAAAGAATGACAACAAAAAAATTGCTTTTCACGTGGCTTTATCATCCAGTTTCATTAATATGTTCATGGGTGCAAAGGAATATAATTCCAAACTCAACGTTATAGTAATTTATGGAATTATCCATCAGTTACCGAATAGGATAAATTATATCATTATGTTGTCAGATGGAAATAAACTACCCCATTGTGTATGGAATATGGCGTCATGTAAGTATGGAAAGTCAGTTAAGCATGAAAGGTGCAAGGGGATGTCAGTATTAGTGCTATTCTGGTCACATTCAGGTTAGAAATTATAAATCAATGATTCAATTGACTTAGTTCTGTGAACTTTTCATCACATTAAATGTTTTAGTTATTGAAATCAGTAGGGGGGTACAAACAAACAGGATGTAGTGTTGGACTATAACCATTCAATTATCAATATAAGCACTGAGATAACGGGCTGAAAGAGATGTGTGATACTACAAAACTTGCCGTGGAATGCTTGAGAGAGAAGAAAACAATTAACACTGAAAAATTCAAACTGCAGAGACCCAGGTCTGCTGCTGCATAATGCACCAGTACATCAGGGTCTATTCAGGTTGTTAGGAGTAATCAGTAGAGCAAACAACATAGACCCTGATGTGCAGGCACATCATGCTGTGGCAGATCTGGATCTTTGTTGCTTGTAGATTGACTCAACTTAAAAGCAGGTATATATGATAAATGTAATTAATATGCACAATTTCCTGCTCAAGGTCATCCAAGATCTTGATTATATAAACCCATTTACCAAGGATGACAATTATGGGCATGAAATATATTCTCTAGAACAAGGTAAGGAACAAGCTCAACCAGTTAGATGTGAGGTATCTCATTAATATGTGGTGATCTAATTTACATAACCTGTACATGCTAGTGAGGATAGAAAATATCAGCTTATTTATTAATGTGGACCAAACTCTGACTTTAATTTGGTTTTAAAAGCAGTAAAAAGCTAAGGCAATCAGATATAAGATTACATCATTATTGTGTGCAGAATATGCTGATAATTAAACATACCCAACATCATGATAACTGATAACTAATTAACAGGTTAAGTAAAGTGTGAAGAGAAATATAGTTGCTATAGTGTGGACAAGGTCAGTCAATCTGACGCCAACTTAAGTGATTATTATGTATACATTTTACTCATAATCATACTCAATCATAATCTTGACATAGACCTATTTACCAAGTTTGATCAAAATCCTAAAATACAGGCTGTTGTATGATAAAAAGCAAGCAATCATATGCAAGATTACCTAATAAATATGCATTGGTTTTGCTCAAAATATTATGCAATTGCTACCATACATGTAATATATGCAAAATTACTCAGACCAACTTTACTTCTTAGAGTACATATTATATAATAATAAATACTCACTAAAACTTTATGCAAATCCAATGAAATTTGAAAACATCCAAGAAATCTCACAGAATTGAAGTAACAGAAAATTAAAAGTCAATCACTTTGTAATTTTTTAAAAAAGAAATGTCATTCACTATTTATTTATATAAATATCCAGCATAAAAAACAGATCTCATTGAAATGTATTATCTACTGTCAGACAATGTGTTATAATTTTTTGTTTTGAAGGCACACACAGTCAAACATTGCATGGCATGATGGGAAATCTTATATTTTTTACATATAATGATACATTTTTCACATGTTAAAATATATGAATCAAAAAGTAAGTCTCTATATTTCACTTGTAAGTATATACATATATAAAATGTGACATCAGTTACCAAGTCTGATTCTTGCTTATCCAATCTCTTGATGGCTTAAGTCCATTAATTGAATTTCATCAAAATGGGCTATGAAAATCAGCCAATCACACATAAGATCACATCATTACCATATTATACCCATCAATCACACACCACACAATTCCTGATTACTATGTATTCCAAAGGCTTTGTTACAAAATTTAATTGATTGTAGCATTTGATTTGTGTGTCTGTCTAAGATACATTTGAAGCCAGATACATATTACACAGTTGTTTAAGTAACATAGGTGTTACAACAAAGGTACAGAGTAACAAAAAAGTGATTATAAAACATCATTCAAAATCAGTAAATAACAAATACTTAACAAAGATGCCAGATAAAAAAGTTAATATTAACACACCTCATTCAGAATCAATACTTTATAATCACTGGTTCATTATTCAATAGAAATTAAGGCATGAAAAAAATATTTCTGTTCTGTACTTTTTTTAAAAATAATTTACAAATATCCTTTAATTTTTTTCTGAAACTGTAAATGGACTGAGTATGGCTTGAAGTAAATCTATTTTGTGTTCATTTTCATTTTGATAGTTAAAACTGTATTATATTTATGGCCTCAATATGTTTATAATTTCATGGATCTGACATGCTGATGATGCACAGATACAAGAATTCCATACCTGTCAGGACGTATGTGCGAATATCCACAGGAAGCTCCTTGGTCTCCATTAACTTCCCTGTTCCATAGTAAAGTTTGTAACGAGTTATGATCCCATTCCTGTGTTCTTGTGGAATTAGTGTCCAGCTAACGATTATGCTTGCTGGAGAATCATTTTGTAAGGTAACCAATGGTACTGATGTTGGCACTGAAAGGATACGATATTACCATAGTAATAGATACAATACAAATTGTGGCAACATATTTTAAGATCAAAGCCACTCTCCAGTTACAAATGTGGGATCTTCTTGATGTTAAGGATAATGCTTGGGTGTATCTGAATATATGTGGATAAATTAGAACTGAAGGAAACATTACAACTCAGAGATAAATAATTACCATATAGTATTTATATCATAAGAAAATAAAATTTAAAAGAAAATTTAAATGGAAAGTGCATTAAGTTAGATAATGTGTACATAGCTAATTTTCTCATGTATAAACTAGAAATGTTTCCATAGAACCAGATGCCCTGACCCTCCTCTTTCCAATTTACAAAGCTGGATAAGCAAAATTGAGGAAGAACTCCATCAAAATTAATACAGCCATTTGCATGTATGTATTCTAAATCATATAAACTAACAAAGTAACAGCGAAAGAAATGAGAAACATTTCCAAAGGACAAACACACTAAAACTCCACATTGTAGACAAATATAAACTTGCATTTGTGTATTTAAAAAAAATGCATGTACAATCATGGTGATGACACTGCATTGAATAGGGCATTGCTTGATGATAATGCATTGAATATGGCTTTGCTTGATGATAATGCATTGAATAGGGCTTGGATTGATGATAATGCATTGACTAAGGCTTTGCTTGATGACAATGCATTGAATAGGGCTTTTCTTGATAATGCATTGAATAGGGCTTTGCTTGATGATAATGCATTGAATAGGGCTTTTCTTGATAATGCATTGAATAGGGCTTGGCTTGATGATAATGCATTGACTAAGGCTTTGCTTGATGATAATGCATTGAATAGGGCTTTTCTTGATAATGCATTGAATAGGGCTTTTCTTGATAATGCATTGAATAAGGCTTTGCTTGATGATAATGCATTGAGTAGGGCCTTGTTCGATGATAATGCATTGAATAGGGCTTTGTTTAATGATAATGCATTGAATAGGGCTTTGCTTGATGATAATGCATTGAGTAGGGCTTTGCTTGATGATAATGCATTGAAAAGGGCTTTGTTCGATGATAATGCATTGAACAGGGCTTTGTTTGATGACAATGCATTGAGTAGGGCTTTGCTTGATGATAATGCATTGAGTAGGGCCTTGTTCGATGTAATGCATTGAATAGGGCTTTGCTTGATGACAATACATTGAATAGGGCTTTGTTTGATGATAATGCATTGAATAGGGCCTTGTTTGATGATAATGCATTGAATAGGGCTTTGTTTGATGACAATGCATTGAGTAGGGCTTTGCTTGATGATAATGCATTGAGTAGGGCCTTGTTCGATGATAATGCATTGAATAGGGCTTTGCTTGATGACAATACATTGAATAGGGCTTTGCTTGATGATAATGCATTGAATAGGGCCTTGTTCAATGATAATGCATTGAATAGGGCTTTGTTTGATGATAATGCATTGAATTTGGCTTTGATTGATTACAATGCATTGAATGGGACTTTGCTTGATGATAATGGATTGAATACAGCTTTGTCTGATGATAATACATTGAATAGAGCTTTGTCTGATGATAATACATTGAATAGGGCTTTGCTTGATGACAATGCATTAAAAAGGGCTTTGTTTGATGATAATGCACTGAATTGGGCTTTGCTTGATGACACTGCATTGAATAGGGCTTTGCTTGATGACAATACATTGAATAGGGCTTTGCTTGATGACAATGAATTAAATAGGGCTTTGTTTGATGATCATCTATTGAATAGTGCTTTGCTTGAGTATAATGCATTGAATAGGGCTTTGTTTGATGATAATTGAATAGAGCTTTGCTTGATGACACTGCATTGAATAGTGCTTTGCTTGAGTATAATGCATTGAATAGGGCTTTGTTTGATGATAATCAATTGAATAGAGCTTTGCTTGATGACACTGCATTGAATAGTGCTTTGCTTGAGTATAATGCATTGAATAGGGCTTTGTTTGATGATAATCACTTGAATAGAGCTTTGCTTGATGACACTGCATTGAATAGTGCTTTGCTTGAGTATAATGCATTGAATAGCGCTTGGCTTGAGTATAATGCACTGAATAGGGCTTTGATTGATAATAGTATATTTAGCAGGGCTTTGATGACAATGTGCTGAATAGGGATTTGTTTGATGATAATGCATTAAATAGGGCTTTGCTTGATGATAATTCATTAAATAAGGCTTTGTTTGATGATATTGCATTGAATAGGGCCTTGTTCGATGATAATACATTGAATAGGGATTTGTTTGATGACAATACACTGAATAGGGATTTGTTTGATGATAATGCATTGAATTTGGCTTTGATTGATTACAATGCATTGAATAGGGCTTTGATTGATGATAATGCATTTGATAGGGTTTTGTTTGATGATAATGCATTGAATAGATTTGCTTGATGATAATGCAATGAATAGGGCTTTGTTTAATGATAATGCATTGGATACGGCTTTGTCTGATGATAATACATTGAATAGGGCTTTGTTTGATGATAATGAATTGAATATTGCTTTATTTGATGACAATACACTGAATAGGGATTTGTTTGATGATAATGCATTGAATTTGGCTTTGATTGATTACAATACATTGAATAGAGCTTTGTTTGATGATAATGCATTGAATTTGGCTTTGATTGATTACAATACATTGAATAGAGCTTTGCTTGATGATAATGCATTGAATACAGCTTTGTCTGATGAAAATACATTGAATAGGGCTTTGCTTGATGATAATGCATTGAATATGGCTTTGCTTGATGACAATGCATTAAACATGACTTTGTTTGATGATAATGCACTGAATTGGGCTTTGCTTTATGATAATGCATTGAATAGGGCTTTGCTTGATGATAATGCATTGAGTAGGGCTTTGTTTGATGATAATGTAATGAGTAGGGCTTTGTTTGATGATAAGCTATTGAATTGGGCTTTGCTTTATGATAATACATTGAATAGGGCTTTGTTTGATGATAATCCATTGAATAGAGCTTTGCTTGATGACACTGCATTGAATAGGGCTTTGCTTGATGACAATGCATTGAATAGGGCTTTGATTGATGATAATGCAATGAGAAGGGCTTTGTTTGATGATAATCTATTGAATAGGGCCTTGTTTGATGATAATGCATTGAATAGGGCTTTGTTTGATGATAATGTATTGATTACAGCTTTATTTGATGATAATGCATTGAACAAGGCCTTGTTCGATGTAATGCATTGATTAGTGCTTTGATTGATGACAATACATTGAATAGGGCTTTGTATAATGATAATGCACTGAATAGGGAATTTTTTGATATCAATGAATTGAATCAGGCTTTGTTTGATGACAATGCATTGGATAGGGCTTTGTCTGATGATAATGCATTGAATAGGGCTTTGATTGATGACAATGCATTGAATAGGGCTTTGATTGATGATAATGCATTGAATAGGGCTTTGTATGATGATAATGCATTGAATCAGGCTTTTAGTTTGATGATAATGCATTGGATACGGCTTTGTTTGATGATAATGCATTGAATAGGGCTTTAAGTTTGATGACATCATTGAAAACTGTAGGAGTATATGATTATACTGAATGGTGAGAAGGTCTCTTGCAAAATGACTAATGTTTGATATATTACATTTTTAATATGTTCACATATCACCCTTATAATGCATCATATACATTTCCATTATCATTGTAACAACTGCACAAAATTTCAAGGCTGATCATAAAAACTGCAATGAAATACAGCAATATGTATTCAGACACTAGTAACATGCAACATTAAAACAAAACAAAATGTTTCCCCCAAGGTTGTTACCTGAAGATTTGGTTCGGATAAAGACTGTGTCTGAGAGTGGTCCAGCTCCTACTACAGTGTAAGCTCGAACTCGCACAGAATAGTTAGTAAATGGCTTCAAGTTTTCTATCACTATTGATGTGTTCTTGGAAATTTCCATTTTTGAAACTTCTTTTTCGTCATCTGATGGAGATAAATAATAGGATCATTATGCTGGCATGACATCATTTCAGTTTTTTTTGTTGTGTTTTTTATGTATTGAATATCCTTTATAACATGTTTCATTCATACTTCTATATTTCCATTAAATTTATACCTAAATATAATCATGATTCTCATCTTTTCCAACATCCATAAATTTTACAAAAATTGATAAAATCCATTTTTTGTTAGTGTCTCCATGACTTAAATATATCACAGATCTAGACAAAATTGCAATATTGGAATTTAAAGCAGTCTCGTGGTCAAGCACCGGTTTTGATTCAATGTGTGTTACAAATGCATAGTTATTGTTTATATTGGAACAACACTTTGGCACAACATACCCACGCAAACCATGGCTTAAATGTACGAGTGCATAAAATATGTTCTGTTTCAATGTATGATTAGTTAATGGATTATTTTCTTCACCAAGAATTTAAACACCCAAATCTAACATTGCCATGATCATCAGGATTTTAAAATCTCTTTGAAGCTTATAAAGAATTTTCCTTATTTTTTAAAGTTATATCTGCTTGGATATAACAAAATAATCCTTCTAAAAGCTGTTGAAGAAGTATGATATGCATAAAACACTCACATACATAGCGAGGTGGAAGTCTGGATGATGGACGAATCAATAAATGAAACACTATCACTCACACAGTTTGGCAGAACTCCATTAAGTAAAACATGTATGAAACATCCTTACTTAAAGAGTAAAAGGCAGAAGTCAAAAAGTAACACAAATATGAAATACCTCACTCACACAGGTGTAAGTCCTGAAGTAACAGATGTATGAAACACTCTCTCTCACAAAGTTAGGCAGAACTCCATTAAGTAAAACATGTATGAAACATCCTTACTTAAAGATTACAAGTCATTAGTCCAAAAGTAATACATCTATGAAACATTCTCTCGAACACAAGTGAAAGTCCTGAAGTAACACATGTATGAAACATTCTCTCTCACACAAGTGAAAGTCCTGAAGTAACACATGTATGAAACACCCTCACTCACAAAGTTAGGCAGAGATCCAGAAGTACCACATATAAAAAGCATTCTTCTTCACACAGGCAGAAGTCAAGAAGTAACACAAGCCTGAAACATCCTCACACAATTAGGTTGAAGTCTGGAAGTAACACATATGCATATATGATTCTACTGGCATTAGGCCCAAATAAATGTTTTAATGGTCGTTTTATAGTTGAAATCTATGGCTTTTGAAAATAGCAAGAATTTAGAAAAATTTATTAAAAAACCCAAATACTCTATTTTTACATGTTCTATGAAGACATTCAAGAAATCAGCCAGAACCAGTCTACTGGGGACAGGAAATGTTCCATGACTGATGCAATGATGCATGGAAGATCAACTGTTTAAGAACAGTCAATATGTGTACACAAGCTGTTCACTAATTACCTTTATTGGAATATGGAGAGTTTATGGCCAAAGGTGTGATGTCTTTTGAAGTATTATATGTATGTTAGTAGGAAAGGCTAAAAGGTGATTTGATCCTTTTATTAAAATTGGCCAACCATTGCCAGAAGAGAGATAAGATAGAGAGATCAACCATAATATATTTTTGGCAGACAGACTAGAGCAAGTATTTGATTTGTTCTGTCATGCTTAATTTTTTTTTAAAGATATTTTAAGAAGAATATTTAAGGGCAGCTTTGAATTTTTTGGTCACTTCATGGCAAAATGCTAAAAGGTGTGCTTTCTTCCAATGCTAAGAAACCAACAGCAAAATATTTTACAAATTTAATAGTATTATCAGAATTTTTAATTAAAATTTGTGATAAATTATCCATAAAAGCAAAAATACATCATGTATTTTTCATTGATTATTTAAAGTCTGAATTAATCACCATTTTTTAAAATATTATTTTACAGTCATTGTGGTGAAATCTACCATCAGATTTTTGGATCTAAGCCATGAAGATCGGGAAGTGCTTGTTGCTAAAGACTCAGGAGTACATTTTAACCCTTTGCTTCCCATATAAAAATCTAACCTTGTTACCTGTGCCTCCCATATGATGTTCATGATGTCAGAGTCTGGTTCCCCATAAAAAAACCCACATGAACTGTAAGGCAACATCATCCTGAGGCAATTATATTCTTGCATTGCTTGATTTCCGCAAGTTATTATTTGTAAATATTACATGATGAAAATAAGTTTTTATGCACAAGTTCCTATGTTTTAAACAAATTGTGTTTTGAAACTTAAAACATCAATATGAAAATACCAATATTTATTTAATGAGTATAGACAGTTAATAATAGTTGACAATACAGTATCTAGGCAGTACCTCTTCATTAAATTGTCTGTGTTTGTAATTCATTGTTTACATACAGCAAGGATAATACAGAATTTATAAGAAACATAATATAAACCTTCTGTGATTGAATATTTAGCTATGTTAAAAAAATACAATCTAAAATATATTGAACAATGTGAAGTTTGAGAATTCAGTGTGTTATATATTTTGAAACATTATATGTACAAGCTAAATTTGTTTTAATGCAGCTTTTCTATAATCATTGTAAAGTTTTGGAACTTCTATTTATCATTGAAGTAAATGCATGAATGCTAATAATTGCATTGGCATGAAGTGGATAAATTCATCTATGAAAATTTATTGCTTTTGCATTAAAAACATATATTAGGAAGAAAATCTATAGAATTTCTTTAGTAGATATGTAGAAATATACCAGTTGACAGGACTCGGTTTGTATTATCACTCCTAACTTTTGTGGTAATATGTTTCAACTTCACTCAGGAAATATATCTGTATAGTATACATCTAAAAAATGTAGATACCCTATGTATAATACTTATGTGTCACGTATAAGTAAGATATAGGTGAAAGGTCTTTATATACTTATACTGTACTTATACATACATGTAATTATATTTTATTTTTTATGTAAGAAATATGTAAGTGGTATATAGGTCCCCTATAAATCAAATATATATCACTTATAAGTGAGAACAAGTTATTTTCATAAAGTGATTGTTACACACAAAGAGAATTTACTGGATCTGTTTCTAATTGACTGTTTGAAGAAATATGTTAATTCATATAAGACTAAATTGTCTATTTCACTACAATCAAAGGCAAAGTTTCAATATGCTATACCATACCTTCCAGAAGTTTGTTGTACTCCAAGGTGTAAGCAATGATTTGACAACATGAGTCTGGCTCCTCCCACACAAGCAGTATCTGTGTGTCAGACAGAGCTTCAGCCGACACAATCTTTGGCTTTTGGGGGGTATTTCCTGAAGAAAAATCAAAGTCAAATCACAATTTGATATTAAGGCAAATTTTTTTTATTCATTACATTGACTGCCAAACTCCATAATGCACAAAATGTGGTTATTTTGTAGCAGTGTCTGACATTAAAAGGAGAATGAAAAAACTTTTGAAATGACTCTTGCCAAGTAGATGCAGACCATAATATTAGAAAAAAAAAAAACGACTAAATTGTGAGAAAAAAAATCATCAAGCCCACATGCAAATAAGTTGTGTATAATAAACCAACTGATCTACATTGGTGCTTTGATTCATTATGTCTCTACAACTGCATGTTATCTGTGAAATACATGAAAATGACAGTGATACATGCCTTAGTGTACACCTTCACATATAGGACACCTGCTCATGCAAGACAAGATTTATATATCAATTTTTGAAATGTTTGATCAGATATAACTTTGGTATACAATATAATTATCTATTATTATTTGTTTAACAAGTTTGTGTGGTATTTTGAATGTTCTCTAAAGACAGGTTTCAATGCAGTGCAACATACAAGCTTTAAAATTATGTCTGTTTTAAATTGCTAATTATGAAGGTTTACCTCAAACAATCAAAACCTTTCAAAATCAAAAATTATGAAGTACACGTCTGTATATGTGTTTAATGTCACCTCAGCACAAAAATCAGTATACTGAGCCAATTAAAAGTAAAATTTTTGAGAAATATCAACATAAAGAATTGCACAGAACTTTAGGAATATAAAATCTTATAAATTAATGTAAATACTGAATACAAAAAGATAAATTATGAAATGGAAAAGATATTAGTTTTCTGTATAGGAACAATAGAATGTTAATTAAGGTAAAAATATAAAATCATTGCAGAATATGTTCTATAAACCACATTCCCTCAAAAGGTCCAATTATATTTACTCAGGTGGTTATATTTACTCAAGTGGAAAATGACCATAGAGGATTCTTTGTTGAGTTCACATCAAAATATTATGAAAACATTGCTAAAGAATGAAGCTACTGAGTGTTTTGTGATTGTCTGAAGATTAACCAATTCATAACTGTTTGATCAAATAATTGGAAAGAATGCAATAAATATAGAAGGTCACGTAACATCACAAGGTCTCAGACAAACCAAGAATAAGCTAGAGGAATGGTGAGCTAATGTAAAACAATATTGCCCCCACCTCTCCTACACCCCCTTCCAACACTGTGATAGTGATGAACTATAGCAAAAGAAAGTTGCATTTGCAAGTCTATCTAATACAGTGATTAAGCTGTAAGTCAAAAAGGGAAATAACTCATAACAAGAGTCGCTTGATGGGACTGACACTACTGGCCTTACAGAATCTTCTTTTTCATTTATGAGTGTTGAAACCATCAAATATAGTTTTTAGCAATAATAAGATTTCAATTGGCAATAATAGCAGCCATTTTGGACGTAATATCAGCATCATTTTCATTTAGGTCCAACTAGACATCTTAAGTGCTTTGGTGAAAACCTCATGTTGATATGACCATCAATTCAGGATCAAATCACAAAAATTTTCAAGCAGGATATATTTAGTGTTAGAATTATTATTATTTTCATTTGGACCAATAACACTTTATAAAATGCCATCCATCGATCTCTCTATCTACCTAGACTGACTATGTGACATCTACCAGTCAAGGTCAAACCTATGACCTTGCAAATTTACTGACTTACGTTTGAGTATCATCTGAAGTCTGGCTGTAGCCATTACGTAACCAGCAATGTTCTCAGCCAAACACTGGTAATAGCCAGAGTCGTCCTCATTCCCAAATACTATCAGCAGATTGTCCCTGGAACCCTTGAAGTCAAATCAAATACATAGGTATTATTATTTTTTTATGTAGTTCTTCCTGTTCTACCATATAGGAGAGTTACTGTAGTCTTCATTCATGTTATTGCACTTTTCATCTGAAATTCCATCTCTTAATGTAAATGAAATATGATATTGCTCACCAATACTGTACTCTTGTAAATTTATGCCATTAAACAACATTTTGGAACCAAGTAAGCAAACATTTGTCAAAACTTGAATGTATTTTATATTTTTGCCTGTGACTGAGAGATGGGTGGAGTCATAAAACATTTCTGTCCAAAATGGAGAGATGCTCATATGAATGAATCGATGAACAGCCATCTTTCCTCTGCAAGAGACTAGCTGATTCAATGAATAGCCAATCTTCCTTTGCAAAAGAGGCCAAATGACTGGATGAACGGCTGCCCTTTTTTTCTTATATATATTTTTGTGCGACAGAAGGTACAGTTAATAAGCTTTCAGTAGTCCTATATATGAATATGAAACCTATTCTGTTTTTCATTAATAATGTAATTACTTTCAGTCCATTTGCACAAGTGCTTGTTGAAAATAGAATTAAAGATCTAACATAAATCATTAATCAATGATAAACCATTTGAAATTATCTGAATCATCAAAAATGCCATGGCCATACAGTGCCTTCTTCCCACGAAACTAGGAAAAATAATATAAAAAATTGGTTAAAAAGTTACACATCTGCTATGTATTAATAAAATTCATGATACATTACCTACAATATGATATATTGTTGATACACATCAACTTGATGGTTTTCATCTTTAAAACATCTATCAATGGTAGGGTGGTGCCATTTTATATGTGTTGACAGATTGATTGTATTACTAGCATGCAGATTACAGACAGATTTGACAGCATAAAAAGAAACCTGCAACACATGCATGATTAAAGAAATCTACATATTGTCTAATAGCCACTTTTGCATGATGTTTCTCTGTTACTTTGTATCTATTTACCAGAAGGTTTAGTTTGGATGCCAATTCTTATGGCATGTCATGTGGTGAACAAGCTACAGTTAGTTCTAACTGTTGGTTATTGTTTTACTCTAGACTTCATAAAAAAAAACCCCACCAGTCTGACTTGAACATAAAATATTTCACTGTGCGACATATTGAAAGTGTAGCCCTTATATTAAGGACAAGCATGGACGTGAAGCAACTGAAACTTCACATAAGAGTGGTCATATAAGGATCAGTAATGTACTTCAATCAAACATATAATGATCAGTAATGTACTGAAATCAAACATATAATGATCAGTAATGTACTGAAATCAAACATATAATGATCCGTAATGTACTGAAATCAAACATATAATGATCAGTAATGTACTGAAATCAAACATATAATGATCAGTAATGTACTGAAATCAAACATATAATGATCAGTAATGTACTGAAATCAAACATATAATGATCAGTAATGTACTGAAATCAAATATATAATGATCAGTAATGTACTGAAATCAAATATATAATGATCAGTAATGTACTGAAATCAAATATATAATGATCAGTAATGTACTGAAATCAAATATATAATGATCAGTAATGTACTGAAATCAAACATATAATGATCAGTAATGTACTTAAATCAAACATGGTGAACAAATCTAGAATGTCTTCTTCATGATAATATATTTGTTCTAATTCATGGAGTTGTGTATATTTATTGTTTACTTATATTTGGAATAAAATATATTTGTGTTTCATTTCTCTGAACTAATTACTGGAGTGTGGCTTATTTATATTGTACATTATTTTGAAATAGTGAGATCCGTTCACCCCATGTTTCATAAGCAAAGTGCTAATAATGGGGGAAAACTTATATTATACCTTGAATTCACAGGCTGTGCATTGAAACACAGCCAGTGGACAGATTCAAATTTCACATTACGAAAAGTCTTGTTAGTGAACGGCCCACTTTACGGCACAATATCTCCAGCTGTAGCGTTATATAAAAATTGTAAAATTATATTTTCCTATCTGTATTATAGGATAAAATTATTTTATTATAATATTTATTCTGGATTTGAGGAAGTTCCAACTTGTGTCATATAATGCAATGTTATTCGATTTATTAAAGCCTGTTTTTAAAGTTCACCAGTATGTAACCGAACAGAAGGATTGCATATATTACGGGATGATAGAATGTTAATTCAAGCTCTGTAAGATTCTTATTCTGGTTATTATGATAACCTTATACAGTCGTCTCGATGATATTATTTGTAAAAAATATTCAACTCCGCTTTATCCCATATTTCATTGCGTAATATATATGACCATGTCACAGATATTACATGAATTTAGATGTTATATGTTCAGCTGACTTGGCTGAAGGAATGATAGAGTGATAGTGACAGAGTTATGCTGTATCTCTTCTGTGTTTGCATCATACTGAAGGTGTTGTTGTAGCCATGGTGCTAATTTGGATTGGTTCATACACAGCATGCTGTTGTCAGTGGTGACATTGGCCCAGAGAAGATAGAGGTTAGGGACCGAAGATTTGGGATAAATAGGTCTGCAGAAACATTTATCTTTATTCGAGTGAAATCATTTTATTGTCTGAATGATTAATCATTGTTTCTTTTTTGCTTTTAATTTTTGTCAAATTTTTGTTCATTTATTATTGTTGACAATTCTTTAAGTTACATATTGCAATTCATTCCATTAGGAACCATAGTTACATCAGCTATTTAACTCAGTGTGCATCATTGTAATTTATGTGCATGAGTTTGATGTAGGATTTTTTTTTATCTTTTCATATATAAATAAACATTTTATTTTCATTATCATTCTTAGTGTCTTTATTGTAATAATCTGACCCCAACCCAGTTCACTTTGTTATATTCTTGGTGGTTGAACATGCTGATGAAAAAAAAATAATCAGCATGGAATTGGGAGGGGTGTGTGCAGATTTTGAACTTTTTGAGTTGTTTTTCTTTTTGAACCACTTGAATTGTTTTCTTTTTCTATTTTTTATTTTGATTAATTAAAAGATCATATTTGAAAAATTAATTTTACATATAATTTACTTGCCATTATTAACCATTCATGGCATCCCAAACCTATATAGTTCTGTTTAATGTTCACCCATTTCTGGAGCTGCTTCTAATACTTTTTATCATTAGTATAATGAATACCACATCCAGCTCAGGTCACCTGACTTCTCTAGTTTTAATCAGTACCCAATGGACAGACAAACCACAGCCTGACAGGAAAGAAAACACTAGGCACTTCAGGTGCCTATTAAGATTAAATAAAATTAGCAGCAAAACAAGGCACATCAATATTTACCTTTTAAATAAAAAAATATAAAGAAAAAACAATAAATCACTCAAGAATGTTGTTAGAACATTGTGTTACAAACGGAACACGGAACACGGAACACGTTTGATACACTGTGTATTATGATGTAATAATTTCAGTGTCAACACTTTCTCAAAGAATCAGATCAAAATGTATCCACATGTAAACATTTAGGTCAGAGGTTACTGGGGGAAAACAATGCATTACTCCCAAGGGGTGTTCATTTCAATACAGCAGACAAATAACAAACAACCAAAACAAGAAATGATTTAGTCCTATTTAAAACATATATAAAAATCCCGCTTATTTTAGCAAATTGCTATGCAAATCACTTCTAGACCATGAGCTTTTCACTTGTGATAACTGACCTATTCCAATGCGACACAACTCTTACATGTCATCAATGAATGTGCTGATTTATCTATTCTTGACAAAAAAAAATTATGATTTTTTTAACACATTATAATCATAACAGCCAACAGAGCTTTTGTAAGAAGTAAACCATCATCAGAAACCAGACCTCTGCAGCATATATACACATCACCCAATATATTAACTTTTACAAACATTCCGTTATTTCATAACATTTTTTCTTTCATGACACTTTTCTGGAAAGAAAAGCAAAAGGAGCTACCTGTCCATGAAATTCCACAGTGTAATAAAAAAAATATGAAACATACATTGCACAGGCAATAAACATTCCTTTAAAGGTTCCATGCAGTGTTAGTCTCATCTTCTAATAATGCTAAGAGAACATGCATATAACAATTTTTCAACACTTTATACAAAACAAGCTAAGCTTAATGAGTCAAACATTGATGACTGTGCTATACTAAGACTACTGCCATCATTATTATAGCTATGCCAAAATTGTTGCCATGTTAGCAGAGTTGGGCATGCAAAAAAAGAAAGGCATCATAGGTTGAGCAGGAGATAAAATACTTGACAGCTGCTACACAGACATTTTTTTGGATTCTTTTCATTGTGATCACTATTCTTTCTAATTCTGTCCATAATATTGTTGTCACAGAATTCCCAAAAAAAGAATTTTTCAGATACTTTTCTAAGACATCCCCAGACTGGAAATGACATTATATGCCTTTTCAGACATACCATTGTTGAAAATGTTTCTGTGGACAGTAACACAGATGTTAAAAGATCTTGTGTTATGTTTAGTTCCTTTTTACTCTGGAGTCTGCAATGATTTTTCATCTGGCAAAATGTCCTCCAAACTGTTGTTATTTCTTGTGATATTCAACACCAGGATGGATACATTTCATAGATATACATCAATTACAATCTACATCTATCCAGTTCTATTTAATTGCAGTATACATTGTAATGGTGCAAAATTTTGTAGAATAGTTCTGTAGTACATTCTTTTGCATTTTGTTGGTGTCAGCACATTGTAACATACAAATGTTAAGTTCAATGTATAGGCTAGGACAACTATTTCTTGGCAACTTGTATTTCGGTCTGGATGGGGACATAAAGTGAATTCTAATCAGTGGCCTGCTTGTTTAATGGTTTAAACCAGACAGGTCATAGCAGTAAAGTGACCAGAGTTGACTTAAACCAGAGAATATTTTAGAACATTGTTGTCCGTTTGAAACAGGTGTCGTGGAATGATATTTTCAAGAATAGTTGTTAATAACAGTGGATTATAGGAAGAACTTTCTGACTTCTATAGGACTGACAAGAATTTTGATGAGTAAAATCGGTTATCCTATGCTAAATAAGAATGTGTGGTCCTATATGGAATCCTGGGGTTTTAAAAAAGTCCCCTGCTCATAAAACAAATCAGTTCAAGTTTTTCTACTGATGAGGAAAGTCTGAGGGACTCCAAGAAAAATTAATAAGGAATTCCTCTCATTAAATAAATTGATGAAAAGACAAGAGGGTCTTTAACTTTGTGAGATCCAGAGAAAGGACAGAGGGAATTCTTTAATGATAGCAAGTGAGGTGCTAGGAAAGGCACAAAGGAAATAGCTCTACACACATGTGACTGCACAGTGGGGGAAAAGAGTGCAGTACTAAGATCTGAAGACTCAGAGAGGCTAGTAGTGGGAATATCAATGTCATAAGAGGATCTGAGCAGAGCGAGGTTCATTGTAATACCTGTAATGAACTGGTGAGAAGCCATGTTAAAAGTGTCTTGTTCACTCTTGCCATGAAAGAAAGTATTTGTGAGATTCTGTTGGAAGACACAAAGACTGTCCTTTGATGAGTAAGAAAATTTACCCAAACAAAAATTAAATTATGAGAAGAAATTTGTTTGGGTTTACACCTAGGCCAGTCACTTTCTCCACTCAAGTAGGCACTTACAATGACACTGTGAATCAACCATCAGTGATAGAATGAAGGATGCAAAAAAACTCATAATGACCATAATCAAGCAGCTATTACACCCATCACTTTGATGAAGGCCCTGGAAGTGGTAGCTAGGCTGAAAGAAAGAGCCTGAAGTTGAACAAACCTTCTGTCCCAGGAAAAAAAACTGCAGGATTTTCCTGTTTGCTGGGAAGATAGTAATATAATGATAGACATCCTGGGGATTTAAAGAGACTGCCTAGTTGTTGGCATTTCTAACTGAGGCAGATGTCCTCCTCAGACCTTTATGGCCACTGTAGGGATGAGCCCAACAAATAATATCTTGTGCTCCAGCAAAATGTTTTATGTCATCAAGACAGCATCTCTATTGATCTGGAGAAGCTTGGTAGAGAGCAACAGGGACATCAAGAATGTGTGTCACTGTGTCTTAGCAACGGTCTCTGCAAGGCGACCAATGACAATGATTCCTCCTCCAACAGATTGTTAGGAAGCAGCTATTATGTTATGAAGAACTCCACTCTATCATAACCTCTGTTCCCAAATCTGACAAGCTCATCATCCTTGGTGACCTCAGTGCAAGAGTCGGCTCTGGCAACATCTCCTGTGAAAGGGGTCACTGGAAAATATAGTGTTGGCCACTGCAACAGCAATGGTCTTCTATTGCTTCAGACCTGACAGAGCATGAACTGCTCATCACCAACACAGTCTTCAGCCTCCCTACCCGCAACATGATGACATGGATGCATCCCTGATCTAAGCACTGGCATCTCATTGACTAGGTAATAGTCAGGAAGAAGGATAGGCAGGATGTACAGGTGACCAAATCCATGTGTGGTTCAGAAATGTTGGACAGACCACAGCCTTGTAGTTTCCAAGCTAAACATCTACATCCAACCTAAAAGATGCCTGCAAGGTGAGAAAATTTCATAACAGCTGAACATCGCCAAGCTGAAGAACTCGAACTCCAAATTGACCTTTGTATGCACTCTATAATACCATCTTCAGTCCACCTCTCTGGATACTCAGAATGTGGAGGCAGCCTTGGCAACCCTTAGAGAGATGGTCTACAACACTGCCAGATATCTTAGGGTCTTTTCCCCAGAAAGCACAAGGACTGGTTTGATGAGTATCACAAAAACTTCAGGCAGTTGTTGGATGAAATATATTGCCTCCACAAAGCATACCAAAATGATTCAAAGTCCACTTAAAAAAAGATGCCTTCAATAACATCTGCAGGACTGTTCAACAGAAACTTCAGCAGATGCAGAACTTCTCGCTGAGTGACAAAGCTGATAAGATCCAAAGCCACACTGTCAAGAATGATATGAAGATGTTTTATGATGTGCTGAATAAAATCTATAGTCCATCATCATCAAGATAATCCCCTCTCCCCCGTGTGGATGGGAACACACTGATCACAGACAAAAAGAAGATCCTCAAAATGGGTTGAGAATTTCAACAGTGCCCTGAAACGCCCAACATCCATCAATGATGAAACCATTGATCAGCTGCCCCAAGTTCCAGTCAATGAATCACTGGCTGACCCACCAACCATGTTAGAGACCCAGAAAGCAATACTTCTGCTCTCTAGTGGCAAGGCTCCTGGTTCAGACTCAATCCCAGCAGAGATACACAAGGAAGGCGTTACAGCTCTGACTGAAAAGCTCCATCAATTGTTTCATTTCATGTGGCAAAAAGGGACGATCCCACAGGAATTCAAGAATCCTACTATTATACATCTGTATAAGTGCAAAAGAAATATTCAGAACTGTTACAACTACTGAGGAATTTCATTGCTCTCCATCGCAGGCATGATACTCACCAGGATTCGCCTCAGCTGTTTCACATCACACCTTGAAATGGATTCCTGCCAGAAAGCCAGTGTGGATTCCAAAAGGAGTGTGGAACCATCAACATGGTGTTCACTGCTAGACAGTTGCAAGAGAAAAGCCAAGAGCAGAATACTGACCTTTTCTCTACCTATGTCAAATTGACCAAGGCATTTGACACTATTAGCAGAGAGGGCCTGTGGAAGATCATGGCCAAGTATGGATACCTAAGGAAATTTATCACTATAATGCAGCAATTTCACAATGGTATGGAAGCTAGAGTCCAGAACAATGGTGAGACATCAGATCCCTTTCCTGTCTCAGAGTGAAGCAGGGCTGCATACTGGAGACAACACTTTTCAGTCTCATGTTCTCAGCCATGCTCACTGATGCCTTCAGAGATGGTGACATGGGAATCAGTATCAGATACCGAATTGATGGCAAACTGTTCAACATCAGAAGGCTCCAAGCAAAAACTAAGGTCACAACAGACATCATCAGAGACTTACTATTTGCTGATAATTGAGCCCTCAATGCTGGCTCTGAAGCTGACATGCAAAGTAATGTCAACAAGTTCTCTCATGCTTGCACAAATTTTGGCCTTTCGATCAGCACAAAGAAGACTGAAATAATGTATCGGCCAGCTCCAGGAAAACCATATGCTGAGCCAAAAATCACAGTCAATGGCTACAAACTGAGTGTACTGAACAGATTCACCTATCTTGGCAGCACTCTGTCCCAGAATGTCGTAATAGATGACAAAGTTAATGCCAGGATTGAAAAGGCCAGTGCAGCATTTGGCAGACAACACGCCAAGGTCTGGAACAGAAGAGGCATTAGTCTTCAGACAAAGTGGAAGGTGTACAGAGTGATAGTACTCATTGTGTCATTATGCATCTGAGAAACCTGGATAGTGTGCCAGCGCCATGCAAAGAAGTTGAGCCACTTCCACGCTACCTGCCTCAGAAAACTCATAAACATCATGTGGCAAGACAGTATCCCAGATACTTAGGTCCTTGCCCAAGCAAGCCTGCCCAATATCTACACCATCTTGATCAAATCACAGTTGCGATGGGTAGGCCATGTAATTCGCATGCCAGACCAGTGGCTTCCAAAAAACACTTCTATGGTGAGCTTGAACAAGGAAATTACAACAAAAGAGGCCAGAGAAAATGATACAAGGACACCATTAAGATATCATTGAAGAACTTTAGCTTTAGCTTTGACATGGGAGAACACTGCCCAGGACAGTGGCCCTCTTCCATCACTAAAGAAGCTGCAGCTTGCAAGACCAACAGGACAACCACAGCAGAACAGGTCATATAATCCTGTACCAGTGACCCCATGATCTGCATTGCTACCATCCCATGTCCACAATGCCGCAGAACACTTACACATTCAAAGAACATTTGTTCCCAATAAAACACTGGATGACTAAAGTGGTCCTCATTGACTTGATGAATGAACTATATAGGGAGCAGCTGTAAAAGATTGGCACAGGATCCTATAACAACTAATGCACAAGCCTTCTTTTTCAAAGCCTCACATTAACTAATGGAAAGATGAGATAGGTCCCTATATTATATTAGACTTTCAACCTGGGAAGCAGACAAGTCCAAGATGGAGAAAGTTTAAGGGAATAAGTGGGTAAATGGACTCTGTAACTGGAAGCAGAAACAAGGGCTAAAGTGTAGCAGAGGGGACAGTCTATCCCTTTTTCTATCTGCTCGACATCTGACCATGAAATAATTTCTAAGTTTGTTCTCTCACCACTGATAAGTGAGGAAGCAACTGATAGTCCAGATTAGAATGTGCCCCAGATAGCCTCTCCAAAATGCAGTGTTCAAAAATCCTATGGGAAAGGAGACAGTAAATCTTTGAAATCAATTCCTGGGTTTCAAATAGCTTGAAAAACATCATTGTTATGATTTATAGCGCACAGAAAACTATTATATCCATTATATCCATTGAAACCACCCCCTCCAAAACTTGAAAATTAATGGTCAATCCCTTACTGCCTTGTCAAAAGTCAGCAATCAATCTTCCTCCATACTTGACCTGTAGGGAGTTATGATGAGAGAGACCACAAAGGAGAAAGGCCCAAACACCCATATCTCTTCTGGGAAATCCAATGCATAAAACAAAACTGATGGCTTGTCATGTTACCTCCACTCCTTGAAAAAGGTGACTTTATGTCTGAGAGAATGTCATCCCAAAGTGCTCTCAATGGTGTGGGGGTGAGTGGGGGGGACAGGACTATCCCACAGTTACTATAGATGACAAGGCCAGAAGAGATGGAGAGGATCAAGTCTGCTCAACTCACTAATCCATGGACCCATAGAAAGAGTTATCCATGGTGTCATAGTAGGAAAGGGAAACATTGTCAACTCACCAGCAGGTGGTGAGACTCCACAAACCATATAAGGGTTGAACAGGTAAAACGTGAAAGGAGGAGTGCCAATCCAATTCCTTCCTCATGATGGTCATGGAAACAGAGACTGTTCTGACAGGAATTAAGTAGTAACAATGAGATGGGGAAGGTATTAACATGATCCCTTTCCTATGACCATTGCTAAAAATCCAGGAACCATAACCTAGTGCCCAGCACTCAACGACCAGTTACCTGAGACAAAAACTGAGAGACTGGTACTAGTTACCATACCTGATGACGGGCACCTAATCACACACATCTGAACATTGTTTTCCACTCCCACTGTACATGCAAAGCATTGTAATACAAGTTACCACAAGTAAAGAAAAGCACCAGTTAAGTTAATGAGCAGCATGAACATACTTTCGGCTAACATTTACTACAACTCTGCAAATGTTGCTATGGAGGAATTCAAAATAACCTTTCTGACACCCTTTGTGTATGTGTGATGGTGTATCAGAATGTAAGACTAAGTGCAAGTTCATGCGCTAACCTTCCCTTTGTATGTGCAATGGTATATCTGACAGCAAACAGGTGTTTTAATGACCATGTTGTATCTCCATTTGACTGGTGTGGGTGCTTTTTTATGAATATGCGTGGGTCTAAAAATAAATGTTAGTTGTCATCTCTTTACCCATACTTTCCATCCCCTTTACAAATAAGTCTGCAATATGTCTAGAGACCTGGTGAGTAAGTGTGAATATTGGTCAGTAATGGTAAGAAGAGGTCACTAAAGATGTGTGTTAGTAACTATTACCAATTACTTACCTTACCTCATCCATTTGTGTGTGTTCATTTTAAATCCTGTTTTTCATTTGCATAGAACCCATGGTGACATCCTAATGTTGCAAGTCCCATAATGTCCATAGAGGCCCTATGTTTTATTCCCACTAGGTTCATAGTGCCATTGAAGCGGCTTCAATATTAAATTACCACAAAGTCCATTGTACCCATAATAGCAATTCTGATACTATCCAATAGTGCCTTCTTTATGTTAAATTCCATTAAATTCATAGTGTGAATGTGTGTGTGTGAGTGAGAGAGAGATAGAGAGACAGACAGACAGACAAACTGAGAGCAATATTATAATTCAATCAAAAAGCTGAAATTAAATCCATGTCCTAACACATACAGCTCTGCATTCTTCCCCAAGTACTCAAACATCTGCTCTTAATCTCTTAATATAATTGGAAAGGAGTTAAGAGTTTGGTTTGGTGTTTCATGGTCCAGTAACACAAGTAGCCTATTTAGTGTAGAGGCAATTGGAATAAACTGCCATGTAGGGTATTTAGTGTAGAGGCAATTGGAATAAATTGCATTGTAGGCTATTTAGTGTAGAGGCAGTTGGAATTAACTGTCTTGTAGGCTATTTATTGTAGAGGCAATTGGAATAAACTGCCTTGTAGGATATTTAGTATAGAGGCAATTGGAATAAATTGCCATGTAGGCTATTTAGTGTAGAGGCAATTGGAATAAATTCCTTTGTAGGCTATTTAGTATAGAGGCAGTTGGAATCAACTGTCTTGTAGGCTATTTATTGTAGAGGCAATTGGAATAAACTGCCATGTAGGCTATTTTAGTGTTGCTGCAATTGGAATAAACTGCCATGTAGGCTTTTTAGTGTAAAGGCAATTGGAATAAACTGCTACGAAGGCTATTTAGTGTAGAGGCAATTGGAATAAACTGCCATGTAGGCTATTTCATGTAGAGGCAATTGGAATAAATTCCTTTGTAGGCTATTTAGTGTAGAGGCAGTTGGAATAAACTGCCATGTAGGCTATTTATTGTAGAGGCAATTGGAATAAACTGCCTTGTAGGATATTTTAGTGTAGAGGCAATTGGAATAAACTGCCATGTAGGCTATTTAGTATAGAGGCAATTGGAATAAACTGCCATGTAAGCTATTTCGTGTAGAGGCAATTAGAATAAATTGCCATGTAGGATATTCAGTGTAGAGGCAATTGGAATAAACTGCCATATAGGCTATATAGTGTAGAGGCAATTTGAATAAATTGCCATGTAGGCTATTTAGTGTAGAGGCAATTGGAATAAACTGCCATGTAGGCTATCTAGTGTAGAGGCAATTGGAAAAAACTGCCATGTAGGCTATTTCGTGTAAAGGCAATTGGAATAAACTGTCATGTAGGCTTTTTAGGGTAGAGGCAATTAGCACAAGTAAGTTATTTAGTGTAGAGGCAATTGGAATAAATTCCTTTATAGGCTATTTATTGTAGAGGCAATTGGAATAAACTGCCATGTAGGCTATTTTAATGTTGCTGCAATTGGAATAAACTGCCATGTAGGCTATTTAGTGTAGAGGCAATTGGAATAAACTGCTACGTAGGCTATTTAGTGTAGAGGCAATTGGAATAAACTGCCATGTAGGCTATTTCGTGTAGAGGCAATTGGAATAAATTCCTTTGTAGGCTTTTTAGTGTAGAGGCAGTTGGAATCAACTGTCTTGTAGGCTATTTATTGAAGAGGCAATTGGAATAAACTGCCATGTAGGCTATTTATTGTAGAGGCAATTGGAATAAACTGCCATGTAGGCTATTTAGTGTAGAGGCAGTTGGAATCAACTGTCTTGTAGGCTATTTAGTGTAGAGGCAGTTGGAATAAACTGCCATGTAGGCTATTTATTGTAGAGGCAATTGGAATAAACTGCCTTGTAGGATATTTTAGTGTAGAGGCAATTGGAATAAACTGCCATGTAGGCTATTTAGTGTAGAGGCAATTGGAATAAACTGCCATGTAAGCTATTTCATGTAGAGGCAATTGGAATAAATTGCCATGTAGGATATTCAGTGTAGAGGCAATTGGAATAAACTGCCATATAGGCTATATAGTGTAGAGGCAATTAGAATAAATTGCCATGTAGGCTATTTAGTGTAGAGGCAATTGGAATAAACTGCCATGTAGGCTATTTAGTGTAGAGGCAATTGGAATAAACTGCCTTGTAGGCTTTTTAGTGTAGAGCCAATTGGAATAAACTGCCTTGTAGGCTTTTTAGTGTAGAGCCAATTGGAATAAACTGCCTTGTAGGCTATTTATTGTAGAGCCAATTAGCACAAGTAAGTTATTTAGTGTAGAGGTAATTGGAATAAAATGCCTTGCATGCTAATTAATGTAGAGGCAATTGGAATAAATTACCATGTAGGCTATTTAGTGTAGAGGCAATTGGAATAAACTGCCATGTAAGCTATTTCGTGGAGAAGGCAATTGGAATAAACTGCCATGTAGGCTATTTAGTGTAGAGGCAATTGGAATAAATTGCCATGTAGGCTTTTCAGTGTAGAGGCAATTGGAATAAACTGCCATGTAGGCTATTTAGTGTAGAGGCAATTGGAATAAATTGCCATGTAGGCTTTTCAGTGTAGAGGCAATTGGAATAAACTGCCATGTAGGCTATTTAGTGTAGAGGCAATTGGAATAAACTGCCATGTAGGCTATTTAGTGTAGAGGCAATTGGAATAAACTGCCTTGTAGGCTTTTTAGTGTAGAGGCAATTAGCACAAGTAAGTTATTTAGTGGAGAGGTAATTGGAATAAAATGCCTTGCATGCTAATTAATGTAGAGGCAATTGGAATAAATTGCCTTGTAGGCTATTTAGTGTAGAGGCAATTGGAATAAATTGCCATGTAGGCTTTTCAGTGTAGAGGCAATTGGAATAAACTGCCATGTAGGCTATTTAGTGTAGAGGCAATTGGAATAAACTGCCATGTAGGCTATTTAGTGTAGAGGCAATTGGAATAAATTGCCATGTAGGCTTTTCAGTGTAGAGGCAATTGGAATAAACTGCCATGCAGGCTATTTAGTGTAGAGGCAATTGGAATAAACTGCCATGTAGGCTATTTAGTGTAGAGGCAATTGGAATAAATTGCCATGTAGGCTTTTCAGTGTAGAGGCAATTGGAATAAACTGCCATGTAGGCTATTTAGTGTAGAGGCAATTGGAATAAACTGCCTTGTAGGCTATTTAGTGTAGAGGCAATTGAAATAAACTGCCATGTAGGCTATTTAGTGTAGAGGCAATTGGAATAAACTGCCTTGTAGGCTATTTAGTGTAGAGGCAATTAGCACAAGTAAGTTATTTAGTGGAGAGGTAATTGGAATAAAATGCCATGCATGCCAATTAATGTAGAGGCATATTGGAATAAATTGCCTTGTAGGCTATTTAGTGTAGAGGCAATTGGAATAAATTGCCTTGTAGGCTATTTAGTGTAGAGGCAATTGGAATAAATTGCATTGTAGGCTATTATTGTAGAGGTAATTTGAATAAATTGCCTTGTCTAGGGATTCATTATGGCATCTGATCTTCTCATAGGATTTGAATTTACACCCTTTTGTATAAGAGTTCTGTAGGCTAATCATTGAGTCAAGAGTAAAGAGTTTAAAAAATTGTACTCTAAGAAAAGGACAAATATTCTGTATACAAGAGTATGTTTTGGAGCACAAAATGAATTTAGTTTTGTTTCTTCTCTATGACATTTTTTAAATTGAGATTCAAGTTGAAAAATAGAGACCAAGTTAAAAATGACTTTATGAAAAACAGAAAATTTAAAGAACGGGATGTATTAAATAAAGGAGGATTAACTCAGCTGTGTTATTTCCTTGACCATCTGGGTGAACAGGCACCTGGTGAGTCAGTTATGTTTTAATTTTTTTTACAATCAAGCCAAGTATCTTACCCATACAGATGCACCCCACCCCATTTCAAAATTCCATTTTATAAGAACTGCTCAATTCTGTAAGATAAATATATAGTTGACTTAACTTACTTGTGAACCAAGTTAAAAGTTATATTCCAAAGTCCTACTGCAAATACGAAGCATGTTTATTACCCAACTTTCTTTGGGCAAAAAGTCATGTACCAAGCATATGATGTGAAGAGGATATAACTTATCAGATATAAA
The DNA here is from genome assembly GCA_016746295.1 of Potamilus streckersoni. Classification (NCBI taxonomy): domain Eukaryota; kingdom Metazoa; phylum Mollusca; class Bivalvia; order Unionida; family Unionidae; genus Potamilus; species Potamilus streckersoni. The sequence continues at coordinate 7,258,045 of JAEAOA010001694.1, forward strand.
ATGGCAATAAAAAAACATGCAATTTAGTATTATACAAACTATTATCCCTTGGATAGATTGGTCCTTAGTCTCATCTAGTAGTGTTATAACACCCGACTTTGAAAGTACAGCATGAAAACCCTGTGTTTATCAGGCACAGAATGTTCAACATTAAATCTTAAGTCTGTCATTTACATTTACATTGTCTTTCTTTAGAAACACATCCTAAGATGTACAAATGTTGATGCCCTGGAAAATCAGTCATTCAATATTGCTGATTTTCAAAGTCTTTTTCTCAAGTACAGATACATATGTAAAATTATTGCATTTACCAATCATAGTTAAAGATAATCATGGCCCAAGCAGAGAAAACCACACTTCATGGTCATCTTATGCAACTTATTTGAATATTGGTATAATTTAAGTCTGTAATTATATTAAGATATGGTGCAAAAATAAAAAATTAACTTTTAAAAAAATAGCACTTGTTGAATAAAGAACTCTGAGATGTAACAAAACTGGATTTAATAATTTTTCTCTTTAATCTAGACAGTATTACATTACTTCAATATCAAAGTAATCCATTTGTACCTTCTGATATTACATTACTTCAATATCAAAGTACCCATTTGTACTCCTGATATTACATTACCTCAATATCAGAGTACTCTATTTGTACTCTCTCTCTCTCTGTCAGTCTATACAATGCATGCTTAGTCATGACAGAATATGTGCTGGTGTATTCAGGCAAGGCTGTCATTACCTTAAAACTGATTAGGTTTGTCTTATATGTCCCTCCTAGGATACTGCAATTACTTACAAAACGATAAAGGTTGTCATATATGTCCCTGCTAGACTACTGTCATTACCGTGACATAAGAGGAAGAGGAAGGAACAATCTTTCTGCCATCCTTGTACCATGTGATATTTGGTTGTGGAGTTCCCCCCGCTTCACAGTGGAACCGGACTTTCTGAGCTACAGGATACTTATAGGACTGGGGAGTCATTGTAAAGTATGGTGGCACTGAAAGTAAAACCATTGAGGTCAAGGACAACTAAGCAAAATATCATTCCAGTTATGCAGTGTGTGTGTGTGTATGTGTGTGTGTGTGTTTATGTGTGTGTGTGTGGACATGGCTACATGTAATCTTTAAATTTAATTCCTTGAAAGGACATTCCAACAGCAATGAATTGTTTGTACATATTTATGTGAATACCTTTCTCACATGACCATGAATTTACATCAAAAATATTTTGTCATTAAAACCTGGGCTCAGACATCTTTAAATCATGAACCTCTACCTAGCAATTTAAGTGAATTCTCTTTATAAGCTGGGGAAATTTAAAATATGTGTTTCGTATACAAGACCTTAATATTCTAAATCATATAAAATTGTCATCATCATAATATCACAGTATGGAATAAATAATGTTGAATACTACAATATGGAATAAATAATGTTGAATACTACAATATGGAATAAATAATGTTGAATACTACAATATGGAATAAATAATGTTGAATACTACAATATGGAATAAATAATGTTGAATACTACAATATGGAATAAATAATGTTAAATACTACAAAATGGAATAAATAATGTTGAATACTACAATATGGAATAAATAATGTTGAATACTACAATATGGAATAAATAATGTTGAATACTACAAAATGGAATAAATAATGTTAAATACTACAAAATGGAATAAATAATGTTGAATACTACAAAATGGAAAATATAATGTTGAATACTACAATATGGAATAAATAATGTTGAATACTACAATATGGAATAAAAAATGTTGAATACTACAATATGGAATAAATAATGTTGAATACTACAATATGGAATAAATAATGTTGAATACTACAATATGGAATAAATAATGTTGAATACTACAATATGGAATAAATAATGTTGAATACTACAATATGGAATAAATAATGTTGAATACTACAATATGGAATAAATAATGTTGAATACTACAATATGGAATAAATAATGTTGAATACTACAAAATGGAAAATATAATGTTGAATACTACAAAATGGAATAAATAATGTTGAATACTACAAAATGCAAAATGGAAGTATTAATGTTGATTACTACAATATGGAATAAATAATGTTGAATACTACAATATGGAATAAATAATGTTGAATACTACAATATGGAATAAATAATGTTGAATACTACAATATGGAATAAATAATGTTGAATACTACAAAATGGAATAAATAATGTTGAATACTACAATATGGAATAAATAATGTTGAATACTACAAAATGGAATAAATAATGTTGAATACTACAAAATGGAAGAAATAATGTTGAATACTACAAAATGGAATAAATAATGTTGAATACTAAAAAATCGAATAAATAATGTTGAATACTACAAAATGCAAAATGGAAGTATTAATGTTGATTACTACAATATGGAATAAATAATGTTGAATACTACAAAATGGAATAAATAATGTTGAATACTACAATATGGAATAAATAATGTTGAATACTACAAAATGGAATAAATAATGTTGAATACTACAAAATGGAATAAATAATGTTGAATACTACAAAATGGAATAAATAATGTTGAATACTACAAAATGCAAAATGGAAGTATTAATATTGATTACTACAAAATGGAATAAATAATGTTGAATACTACAGTATGGAATAAATAATGTTGAATACTATAGTATGGAATAAATAATGTTGAATACTACAGTATGGAAAAAATAATGTTGAATACTACAATATGTAAGAAATAATGTTGAATACTACAAAATGTAAGAAATAATGTTGAATACTACAAAATGTAAGAAATAATGTTGAATACTACAAAATGTAAGAAATAATGTTGAATACTACAAAATGGAAAATATAATGTTGAATACTACAAAATGGAATAAATAATGTTGAATACTACAAAATGTAAGAAATAATGTTGAATACTACAAAATGTAAGAAAAAATTGTTGAATACTACAAAATGGAATAAATAATGTTGAATACTACAAAATGGAAAATATAATGTTGAATACTACAAAATGGAATAAATAATGTTGAATACTACAAAATGTAAGAAATAATGTTGAATACTACAAAATGGAATAAATAATGTTGAATACTACAAAATGGAATAAATAATGTTGAATACTATAATATGCAAAATGGAAGTATTAATGTTGATTACTAAAAAATGGAAAATATAATGTTAAATACTACAAAATGGAATAAATAATGTTGAATACTACAAAATGGAAGAAATAATGTTGAATACTACAAAATGGAAGAAATAAGGTTGATTACTACAAAATGGAAAATATAATGTTGATTACTACAAAATGGAAGAAATAATGTTGAATACTAAAAAATGGAAGAAATAATGTTGAATACTACAAAATGTAAGAAATAATGTTGAATATTACAAAATGGAAGACATAATGTTGAATACTACAAAATGGAAGAAATAATGTTGAATACTACAAAATGGAAGAAATAATGTTGAATACTACAAAATGGAAGAAATAATGTTGAATACTACAAAATGGAAGAAAAAATATAAGAAAAAATGTTGAATACTGCAAAATGAAAGAAATAACATTGAATACTATAAAAATGTTGAATACTGCAAAATGAAAGAAATAATGCTGAATACTAAAATATGGAAGAAGTAATGTTGAATACTATAATAATGTTGTATACTACAAAATGTAAGAAATATTGTTTATGCTATAAAATGGAAGAAATTATGTTGAATACTACAAAATGGAAGAAATAATGTTGAATACTATAATAATGTTGAATACTGCAAAATGAAAGAAATAATGTTGAATACTAAAATATGGAAGAAGTAATGTTGAATACTATAATAATGTTGAATACTACAAAATGGAAGAAATAATGTTGCATACCACAATGTGGAAGAAATAATGCTGAATATTGGAACCACTTATGCCTCTATTTAAATTATCAAAAGTCATTTCACAATTAAAATTTAGCATTATGCAAACTGTACACTTCATAAATTGCTACTGTAATGACAACAAAGTGTACACTTCATAAATAGCTACTGTAAAGACGACAAAGTGTACACTTCATAAATAGCTACTGTAATGACAACAAAGTGTACACTTCATAAATAGCTACTGTAAAGACGACAAAGTGTACACTTCATAAATAGCTACTGTAATGACAACAAAGTGTACACTTCATAAATAGCTACTGTAATGACAACAAAGTGTACACTTCATAAATAGCTACTGTAATGACAACAAAGTGTACACTTCATAAATAGCTACTGTAAAGACAACAAAGTGTACACTTCATAAATAGCTACTGTAATGACAACAAAGTGTACACTTCATAAATAGCTACTGTAATGACAACAAAGTGTACACTTCATAAATAGCTACTGTAATGACAACAAAGTGTACACTTCATAAATAGCTACTGTAAAGACAACAAAGTGTACACTTCATAAATAGCTAATGTAATGACAACAAAGTGTACACTTCATAAATAGCTACTGTAATGACAACAAAGTGTACACTTCATAAATAGCTACTGTAATGACAACAAAGTGTATACTTCATAAATAGCTACTGTAATGACAACAAAGTGTACACTTCATAAATAGCTACTGTAATGATGACTTAATAGGCATATTTGAATATTTTTAACATATATCCATTTTATCCTTTGGGGGCTCCAGGTGGCCAGGTGGTCTAAAGTGCTCGCCTTTACAGATCACTGACATGTGGGTTTAAGTCTCAGGCTTGGCCAGGGTTGGTAACTGAGAAAGCCTGCCAATAACTTTCCATGGATTGGTGGTTCTTCTCAGGATTTTTCCAGGTTCTTCCTCCACCATGTATACTGGCCACCATGAATAGTCTATCATTTGCTGAAAAAATGGCATTAAACCCAAACCAACAACATTTGCATTATGAGATCACTCATCTCTCTCTGCAATCTTTGACATTCCCTTGGTACAGGAAGTATATGGATGTTGGTGGCACACCATATGGCTGATAATAATTAAATAAATTCAGTACAAAAACGGATGTTTATAACTGTAAAAATGCTAAAAATAGCAATATATTCATCAAATCAAAGTCTATTTCAAGTCTTTTATCTGCCCTTAAAGTATTCCAGTAATTAAATGTCTGCCAGGATGGCAGTCAATTTCATTAAAAAAAACTGTCAAAATATTTCTTATAGGCACAAAGAAGACAGGTAATATGCATCTCACAAATTAAAGGATTAGAATCCATGAATCTTGTTATGCTTTTGAAATATTCAATCTTTTTCCTTCTGTTTATGAACCTTTTTAAGCTTTCTAAATATTCAACCATTTTTCTACAGTCCATTAATCTTGTTAAGCTTTGAAATATTCAATCTCTTTCCTTTCCTCCATGAAAATTTTTAAGCTTTTTAAATATTCAACCTTTTCTTCCTCTCCATCAATTGTATTATCGTGGTGCTCTACAGTTTCATATTTTGCACAGGGTTAGAATTTTAAAGGTAAAGAATATCCCAGGTTTCCTCACTAGTTATACTGGCTATTTAAAAAGGACCTTGTATATATTAGGTATTGTTCAAAAATATATTTAATTCACTTTATTTTGGTGCATGATTGATGGGTGTAATATGGGTTAAAGAGTATACAGCTTGGCATTACTCCAGATGTGCACCTTTCAAAAAAGTACTAGCTCCACTTGGTCATTTTCACATCCAGAGGTAAATCGTAAAAAAATAAACTAACTTTTTTTTACCTTTTATATATTTGGTAATTCATTAATAGCACTTTCAGAAGCTGGTATTGTCTAGTTTGGCAAAATTCATTTTCCCTATTTTAATAGCTGATAAGGATGGTGAACTTTAGTCAAATTCAGGCTGAGTTTTGGAGCACAAGTTAGCAGTGTGCTAAGATCATTTACAATTTCCAAAAGTACAATATCCAAAGAAATGTCAGCTGTATTACATCAAAGTAGCATAGAGGTATGCCAACATTCTCTCGATATCCACTGTGCATGTTTTAAATGCAAGCGACTTCACCTTAAATATGTCACTCTTTCAAAAATCCATAAGAACTGGTGAGCACCTCCTAAGCTTTTCAAATATTCAACCTTCTCCTACTCTCAACTAATCTCAATCAGCTTTTCAAATATTCTACCCTTTTCCTCTTCTCCATTAATCATATTAAAGTTTACAAATATTCAACCTTTACCTCCTCTCCACTAATTTTATTAAGCTTTTGAAACATTAAATATTTTTTTGCCTCTCCATCAATCTTATTAAGTTTTCAAATATTCAAACTTTACCTCCTCTTCACTAATCTTAGTAAGCTTTTCAAATATTCAACCTTTTCCTTGGCACTCTCCACTAATCTTATTAAGCTTTTAAAATATTCAACCTTGACCTCCTCTCCACTAATCTTATTAAACTTTTAAAATATTCAACATTATCCTCCTCTCCATTAATCTTATTAAGCTTTACAAATATTCAACATTTACTACCTCTCCATTAATCTTATTAAGCTTTACAAATATTCAACCTTTACCTCCTCTCCATTAATCTTATTAAGCTTTACAAATATTCAACCATGACCTCCTCTCCATTAATCTTATTAAGCTTTTCAAATATTCAACATTTACTACCTCTCCATTAATCTTATTAAGCTTTACAAATATTCAACCTTTAAATATGCAATCATTTTAGATGCTTTGATTCCTTTAATTAACTTCCCATTGTTAGAGGGGTTAGTGACCCACCTTTGAGAGCATAGTAAGTAAAAAATCTTATATCTTAAAAAGCCTTATGTTGAAGACTTTGTAAATGTTAAATATAGTAATATATTTGTCAAAAATCAAATTAAATGTTAAACCATTGTATTTATCTTTAAAGTATTATAGCAATTACAGTCTACTAGGATGGTAGTCAATTTTATCTAAATGGACAATGGTACTGTTCCTTATTAGCCCCAAAAAGCTAATTTACCAGCATAAAAATGAGAATAACAGTGAGCTGTTCACAGGAAATATGTTAAGACTCAAAGTCTAAGATACTCTGTAACATGAATTAAGCCTAATGAAATAAAACTGTTCAACAACTATTTTTTATCTCATAACCTTGTGAAGCAGACACACATAAAGACATAAACAAATAAACATTTAGGCATACTGACAGACATGAAGAGAGAGGAAGAGAGACAGAGACAGACAGATAGATAGATAGATAAACACTACATATCATCACTGCAAACATTACTCACCTACATCCCCTGCCTATGATATTAGACTATACCAGGAAATCCCACTCAAGAACAAGTTATGAAGAGAAAAGAAGAAAGGAAAGAGAGAAAGAAGAAAAAGGACAGCAACAAAGCAAAATGCTATCTTTACCTATGACCTCAAGTTGGTAGTGCCTTTTTAAGCTTACAAATCCTGGTCTTTCTGCAACACATATGTATATTCCTGAATCAGATGGTGCAACCTGAGCAAATCGCAGGTTGAGGTTTCCAACAAAACTAACAGAAAAGTCTTTTTCTACGATTTTTCTCCCATCTGTAATGTATACAATAAGAAGGTATTAATATGTCAAACTGATTGCTATCAAGATTGCAGAGCTATTCAATACAAATTGTAAATTAGAGTCACAGCACACTGGTGGTAAAAATTAATTCTCTTTAAAAACAGCTCATGCCATATCTAAAATAAAAGTGCTTAACAAAAACAAAACAAAGTGACTGTTAAGTCAAACCCAGAGAGATTTTTTTTGTTTGTATTCATAGGATAAATATTTTGCCCTACCTCTGAGGCCGCATTCTGCAAGGGAAAGGTCACCTCATGAGAGTAATGACCTTATAAAAAGCAAATTAAAATCCAAAAATATAAAAATCAAATAAAATGAAACAAACACTATTAAAGTATTTTGAAGCATAACAAAGAATCTCTCATATATGTCAAAAACCACCAATCACAAGATATTCTGCCTCTGTGCGATGAAGTATGACACAAATTTTCCAGCATGCAAATATCCCTCCCAAAATCATACTACTGAAGTATGCCAAAATATGATATGATCTTGTGTATGCCTAAAGGTGTACAAGATAGCTGAAAACAGAAATAGATGATGTCTAAACAAATAAAATCTCTCTGCTGTGGATAAGTTCTTTCCAATGGGAGAGGCTTGAAGTAGTAAGGTGTTTATTTTTAAAAAAAATCATAGTTAATTTATATTCATAGTGTATTTGAAGTTAATACATTCGGAGGATAGGCACTGGCTTTTATACAAATTGTTTTAAGTGTGGTTGATTCTGTTGTTATAACTACTATTTGGGCAACCACTGAGCCAGGATTTCCTCATAAAAATTTAACAGCCACTGAAGACAGGAGTTACACTCATAAACAGTTTGTGACCACTTAGCCAGGTTAAAAAAAAATTGACAACCACTGAGCAAAGAGTTATATTCATAGCAAGTATGACACCCACCTAATGCTCACAATATTTTTGGGACTAGTGAGCCAGGTCTTTCTTATAAAAAGTCTGATGACCACTGAACAAGAAGTTACAACTGCAACAATTTTGATCATTGAGGTATCAGTTATGCTTATAAACTTTGAGGATCACTAAACCAAAAGTTACTCTCACAAAAATCGGACAAGCAGTGGCCTAGATAGCTCCGGTTTTATAAAAAGTGCTTTAAAAAGATTTTTTGATGTTTCAGTAAAATTTGTTATGAAAGACTGCCCCTTCTGCCAACAAAAAGGGGTCTCTCAAGACAGGTGGTCTCTCAAAACTAGTTTGTACAAAAGACTAGTTCCCAAGGTCCAATTTCAGAACAATCTAAAGAAAAATAACCACAATCACTGAACAAATTATATTCTTTATTAACAGTTCTTGCTAAAATATTGTATGCATTCAGCTAAAAACAGAATTACAGAGCAATAAAGATATGCTTCTATCATTAAACATTTATATTTGAAGATCACATTTTCGCAGATAAAATCATTTCTGATTTACTTCTTTTCCTTTATAACAACCTAAATTTGTTTCACCGACATTTAAACCACTTTTTTGTGAGTGGTCTACTCATTTTCACTTCTTTCAGTTACAATTTTTTTTACTCCAGCCTTAAAATTTGTCTGCTTTTAGTTGCAGGTTTGTTAATTGTTTATTAAAGTTCTAGGTGTTAATATTATTAGTGCTCAGTTGTAATATTGAATGTAAACAATTTTGCTGGATTAAAAGACAATGACCTTATTCACCCCTGGCAATACAGATTAACTCTAAAGACAAACAATATTAGTGATCACTATGTCAATTTCTGAACTAAAATGGCATTTCATAATAAGTACATTAGCCTGGTTTATGGACTGTAGCATCTATGACTGGTAGCTAAAATCTTTTTTTTTAGTTATTCATTTTTTATGTTTGTTTTTTATCAGAACAATCATCACTAATCAATCGTTCATTGTAACAGTTGATTACATATAGGTCAGTGGTGTCTGTTCTCATGATATGGTTGTTCATAGAGTTGCTTGGTCCTACTCAGACATATGATCTATGATAAGGCCAGGAAGCAGGCAAAAAGTGGGAATAATTAGTCTGGTTCCCTGCTTTGTACGCTCCCTGCATTGATCTCCCCCATAGGAATAGCAGAGAACAAAGTAGGGAGCATATGAAGAATGGAGCCAGGCTATGGAATAATCTTCGTGTACTTTAGCATGGTTTACAGCAGAAACAATAAATACTATAAACATACCTACAAAATTTAAGAATATTGGTAGCCAGCTTATTTTGTATATTTTTAGAATGGTATGAGCATTTGTTGTTACAGGGATTAAATAAAGGTTGGTGGAGTTTATCCTCATTTTTGTGATGCAGTCTTTTGTAGCATTGTCAACATGCTTATTTTGCCAAGACATTGTGGTTGCTGGTGGCATTCAGCAGGTGGTCACTCATGACAAATCATTTATAAAAAAAAAAAATCATCCATGCATTATGATTGTGGTCAGAAATGACAGGTGGTCACTCATAGTAGAGATTGCTCATAACAGTTTTTACTGTAATGTTTCTTAAAATGACTAGGCAAAACAAAGTGGGTCAAAAAGTTTTCAGGTGAGTCAGAAGTTATGTTTCCTATAATGCCAATTTATACCACACACAAGATGCACAATGCACTCCTGACACAGGGTCAGCAACATTCCACCCCCTTACCTGGCCATACACTGCAGTGTCTGTTAAAAATGCACAAACTTCAAGTATAGTCTATTCATACCAGCAAACTGAAGACTGGTTATGGTACAACTTGATTGATAAAAGGTAATATTAATGATACCTCATTTAGTTGATTACCCACAATGGCTAACTGAATGAAATGTTACCTTGAGTTTGCCATGACAAAGAGTAGCTTGAGTTGCCTCCCTCCAGAAGACATTCTAGATAAGCACTGCCCCCTACCAAGGCTGTCACGTTCACTGGTGTCTGCCTAAATTGGAAAGGGAATTCCACATCTGTAAAGAAAGACTCTCTTAGAACTGTGTCTTGTGCAATATCATTGTTTGATTGATGAATAGAGAAGATAAGTACACAATGTATAGAAGTCCAGTCCAGATGCAAACAATATAGACCCTATTTACCATCACATAATATGCCTGTAGATAAAGGTCTTTGTTTTTTCTTCTTCTACTGATTATTCCTAAGAAAATTCATAAACCAAGATCTGCCAGCACATTATGTGATGGCAGATCTGGGTCTGTGCAGTTTGCAGTTGGATTTTATTTATATATGAATATATGTAGTATTTATAGTGACTTTTCATAAAAATGTGATTACTTACAACATTAGCAATAAAACTGGACATTTTATAATTTCACATGGACAATTGACCTTTGAAAAATACACACGCAAAAAACTGAATGTGAACTGAATTTTTCTTTTAAGCAAGCGACATATACACACATTCTGTGTTTAATAGTATAATGAAGGCACTAGGAGGGTATGGCTGTCTCATGAGATCAATGACGATTAAGTCTCAATGATCTCAACCTTTGGTCAAGGTTTGCAGTCATGAACTGAAATTACTGTGCAGAAACCAATGTTTCATTCAAATAGACTTATTTAATCATGACTGTGAAATCTATAAGTGCAAGCCATCAACAAAGTTTGTTCAAGTTTGACCTTTGACATTTTGACCCCAAATCAACGGATCTCTTTCATACTTCAAGCCAAAGCCCTCCACCAACTTTATTTGAAGTACATATCTAGAACTAAAGTTATGATGCAAAAACTGTGACCATGACCATTTGAACCCCAACTCAATAGTCTTCTTTTCAACCCTACATGTAAGTCATCCATACAGGTCAAGGTAAATGGTTGAGAACTGAAATTTTTGTGCAGAAACCATTTACCATTGTTCATTAACAGTCACATTGACGTCTGAAATTTTACACCCAAAATCAATATACTTGTTCCTTCCCACAAGTGCAAGGCATCCACAAAGTTGGATCCATGTCTTAGAAGAACTAAATAAAATGTTACTGTGACCTTCTAAGTTTGATTTTGAAAAGCCCATTTCTTTCATCAAATGAAATTTAATTGCAAAGTTTAACTAAAGATTAGAATGTTATGTGGAAAAAGAAAATGGACAGAATTATGGGCCGACAAGCTATGTCTATGCACATTACACTTTATCAAATGACGGACACGTAAAAAACAACATAAATTAAAATTCACATTTTCAAACTTTTGTTTGTCATATTATTTAATAACTTGTTACTATGCATGTACCAGTATTTCATATTAATGAGTTATTTATTCATTATCTGGTAAACCACACTGACACACTTGTCCAAAGGGACAAATGTCTTTATAAAACTACTTGTCCCTTGGCAAAACTACTTGTAAATACCAACTGGACAAGAAAATAAAATCAAACCCTAAAACTATCACATATCTCCTATCAAATGCATGCTGCTGTTATGAAAAGATAAACCATACTTTGCTGTTGGACACCAAGAATATTTTATGCAATTTCTATCCAAAAGATAAGACCATATTTGAAGTCTGCATATGGAAAAGCAAGGCTTGAAATTTGTGGTAGTCTACTAGTCCCAGGCTAGTCAATTTCCTGTCTGACTAGTAACTTTTATATTGTTAATAGTCCAATGGGATAGTTAGTTTTGGTTATTAACAGTCAGGATTTGCTTAAGCGGCCAGAGCTTAAAAAAGACATTCAGCAGATGAGCTGTAGAATCAAAGCAGTGACCATTGTAAACACAGTCATAAAATAATAGCATGAGAAGATGAAGTCAATTTCTGCCTTGGAAAGGTGCATTTCTATAACAAGAAGCCATCCGATTTTGTGCATTTCATTGAACAGTGCCAGTTATGGTACTGTCATTAACAAAGGAAGTTTTGTGATTGATCCTATCTAATCTGATAATCAATTAAATAAAAAATGATGTATCATACTTTATTCACTTGACCAGAGTACCAAACTACAAAGTGGTATACCACACACAGAGTACCAAACTACAAAGTGGTATACCACACAGAGTACCAAACTACAAAGTGGTATACCCACACACAGAGTACCAAACTACAATGTGGTATACCCACACACAGAGTACCAAACTACAAAGTGGTATACCCACACAGAGTAACAAACTACAAAGTGGTATACCCACACACAGAGTACCAAACTACAAAGTGGTATACCCACACACAGAGTACCAAACTACAAAGTGGTATACCCACACACAGAGTACCAAACTACAAAGTGGTATACCCACACACAGAGTACCAAACTACAAAGTGGTATACCCACACACAAGAAAATGGCAAAAACTATGCATGAAATTTGTTTGCATGTTTGTTTGTTGAAGGGAATTTTTTCCCCTTTCTTTTCTCACTAGCCAAACGCTCCAATAGTCACAAACGGGAAACAGCATATTTTACATTTGCATCGAACTAATTATAAGAATCAGATCAATTTATTACAATTACATTATTTGTAGTTACATCCTTTCCATACAACTTTTTCTATTATGATTAGTTTTTATATTTTTCGCTTACAAGAATGAACAAAAAACTGAATACACATGAAGATATCAAAGCAGAATGTTATACATTTGTTGGAAATTAAAATCTCTGAGCACGGGAATCGAAGATTTGAAATTTTCTGCCTTATTATTAGTTTCAATAATACATTTAGGTCTGATTAATTAGGAATAATTACCAAACTTACTTTATTGATGATGAGATTCTAATTGGAGCTGTTAAATACAACCTGCTGAGTCAGATGGCCTCATTTTATGGGAACACAACTTTTCCAAGCTGAAATTAACATTATCTTCTGATGCTAATATTTTATAACAGAGTTAACAATATTCACTGCTTTGATCCTGCAGAACAACTGTTGAAGTCAAGTCTTTATCAGGAATAGGCCATTTAATTGGTGGCAAGGAGCAAAGGCACATATTTTGAAATGTGTTTCTTGCTCTTTGTTATACAAAGGACACTGTGTCATTCCTTTTTTTACTTTAAATAATTAGTGTCCTCTATGCTGTAACATCTTGTATTTCAATATGAGACATAATTCCCTCCTTATAAGACAGGCAAAATGTGGCGTCTTATAGGTGTCAAGCCACCAGAAAAAAGCAAATGAAAATGACATAAAAGAGAGGAATAATTCTTATGATAGGGAAAAGTGTAATTGAATGTTTCAAAAGACATGGACAAAAGGCCAGGAATGACTGAATTATAATGAGGAAAAGAATGTTATGAGATTTATACTTCCGTATTTCAGCATTTCACATGATAATATTATTTATGAACTAAATTGTTGTTAATCTCAATACATGTGTGTGACATTGTTTTGTGAACAGGACTAGTAAAGATTTGGCAGGACTAGTAAGTTTCTCAGCAAACTTGTCTTTCTGGCTACAAAGAAATTTGTGTTAAATTCGAACACTGGGAAAGTTTCTGGCAAATGTTTTTGATCAGGAAAAAAAATACTTTGTTTTATTTTCACAGCATTGATATTCTCCAGTTAATTATTCCATTTGGTAAGGTTAGATATCTACAATTACAATCTAAAAGAACATCCATCTTCCCAGTACATCCCACACACCTACCCTGGCCCTTGACATTGCCACACATTACAGTCATTTCCTGGCAGCTTACTTGTAATGGTCACATTGACTTTGTGGCTTGATATCCAGCTAAAGGCAACTCTGGACTCCTCCTCTCCCAGACCCTGGGCCACTTTGCAATTGTACTGACCCTCATCTTCAGGCTGCACATTGTAAATCTGCAGAACTCCTTCAAACTCAACAACCCTAAAATATAACATTAGATAACTCACATAATGAAATTAAGAAATACCGGTATACACTGATTTGTCCATATTCTTTTACTGCTCAACTATAAACATAAATGGAACAGAATTTACTGACAAATCTATCAGCATTTAAAGGGATGAAAAACCACAAACCTGTAATTCTACAATTTCAAAGTCATCTACAATTCTGATCAGTACATACATAACTCTGTAAAATCTTCTAAGCTAAACAGTGGCAGAGCCTATGAGCAGCTTTGTTTTCATGTCATTGAATAATAATTTTGAGATGGTTTCTTGTGCAATTAAATCTGGTGATTATTATTGATAACACTGGACAAATGATGCTAAGATATGTACTGCTTTCTACATGACAGGAGATATATATGTCTTGCTGTCTGCATGGACAAGAGATGCTGCTGTATGTCTTGCAGTCTGCATGGACAAGAGATGCCGCTGTATGTCTTGCTGTCTGCATGGACAAGAGATACTGCTGTATGTCTTGATGTCTGCATGGACACGAGATGCTGCTGTATGTCTTGCTGTCTGCATGGACAAGAGATACTGCTGTATGTCTTGCTGTCTGCATGGACAAGAGATACTGCTGTATGTCTTGCTGTCTGCATGGACAAGAGATACTGCTGTATGTCTTGCTGTCTGCATGGACAAGTGATGCTGCTGTATGTCTTGCTGTCTGCATTATCTTAGTTTTTCCATCTCAGAGTGAGACAATTTTATAGGGTTAATAAAACTATTGCAGTTTCTATACATAGCTGAACCTTGTGCCATAAAATTGCCAGCTGTCCAGTTTTAATTTATTTAAATCTACTTTATGACCAAAAGCTGAGGTTGTAGGAATAATAATAATACATGTAATAATAATAATAATAATATAATAATAATAATAATAATAATAATAATAATAATAATAATAATAATAATAATAATAATAATAATAATAATAATAATAATAACAACAACAACAACAATTAGCATTAGTAGTAGTCCTTAGATACAACGACTGAATGTTTCAAAAGGTAATGAGAGGTACTTAAAATATGTATAGTAACCTAAGGAGATTGTTTACATATAGTCTACACAGACCATAAATCTGTGTACATATAATCTATATAGAAAGCCAATCTGCATTTACATGTCTATATAGTGACTTAATCTGTATACATGGATAGTCTATATAGAGACTTAATCTGTATATATGGATAGTCTATACTGAGTTAATCTGTATACATGGATAGTTTTAATAGTTATCTGTATAAGCAGATAGTCTATATAGAGTTAATCTGTATATATGGATAGTCTATACAGTGAGTTAATCTGTATATATGGATAGTCTATATAGAGAGATAATATGTATAAATGTACATGGATAGTCTATACAGAGTTAATCTGTATAAACAGATAGTCTATATAAGGAGGTAATATTTATATGTGTATATTGATAGTCTAAACAGAGTTAATCTGTATATCTGGATAGTCTATATAGAGAGTTAATCTGTATATATGGATAGTCTCTACAGAGAGCAAATCTGTATATATGGATAGTCTATATATAGAGTTAATCTGTATATATGGATAGTCTATACAGAGAGCATGTATAAATGGATAGTCTATATAGAGAGTTAATTTGTATATATGGATAGTCTATACAGAGAGTAAATCTGTTATATATGGATGATCTATACAGACTTAATCTGTATATATGGATGATCTATACAGAGTTAATCTGTATATATGGATAGTCTATACAGAGTTAATCTGTATATATGGATAGTCTATATAGAGACTTAATCTGTATATATGGATAGTCTATAGAGAGTTAATCTGTATATATGGATAGTCTATATAGAGATTTAATCTGTATATATGGATAGTCTATATAGAGACTTAATCTGTATATATGGATAGTCTATAGAGAGTTAATCTGTATATATGGATAGTCTATATAGAGATTTAATCTGTATATATGGATAGTCTATATAGAGATTTAATCTGTATATATGGATAGTCTATACAGAGTTAATCTGTATATATGGATAGTCTATATAGAGACTTAATCTGTATATATGGATAGTCTATATAGAGATTTAATCTGTATATATGGATAGTCTATACAGAGTTAATCTGTATATATGGATAGTCTATATAGAGACTTAATCTGTATATATGGATGATCTATACAGAGTTAATCTGTATATATGGATAGTCTATATAGAGAGTTAATCTGTATATATGGATAGTCTATACAGAGTTAATCTGTATATATGGATAGTCTATATAGAGAGTTAATCTGTATATATGGATAGTCTATACAGAGTTAATCTGTATATATGGATAGTCTATATAGAGACTTAATCTGTATATATGGATGATCTATACAGAGTTAATCTGTATATATGGATAGTCTATACAGAGTTAATCTGTATATATGGATAGTCTATAAAGAGACTTAATCTGTATATATGGATAGTCTATACAGAGTTAATCTGTATATATGGATAGTCTATATAGAGACTTAATCTGTATATATGGATGATCTATACAGAGTTAATCTGTATATATGGATAGTCTATACAGAGTTAATCTGTATATATGGATAGTCTATATAGAGAGTTAATCTGTATATATGGATGATCTATACAGAGTTAATCTGTATATATGGATGATCTATATAGAGTTAATCTGTATATATGGATAGTCTATATAGAGACTTAATCTGTATATATGGATAGTCTATACAGAGTTAATCTGTATATATGGATAGTCTATACAGAGTTAATCTGTATATATGGATAGTCTATATAGAGATTTAATCTGTATATATGGATGATCTATATAGAGTTAATTTGTATATATGGATAGTCTATACAGAGAGCATGTATAAATGGATAGTCTATATAGAGAGTTAATCTGTATATATGGATAGTCTATATAGAGAGTTAATCTGTATATATGGATAGTTTATACAGAGTTAATCTGTATATATGGATATTATATATAGAGAGTTAATCTGTATACATGTATATGGATAGTCTATATAGACAGTTAACACTGATCTATGATTTTTTAGAAGTCGCCTGCTTCAGAGATAAAATGTGCTACTTTAAAAATTTTCATATACATACTGAGTTCAAATATATCATTTAAGACAACTGATTGGCTACTGTTCCTAAGATATTCAAGTTTTACATTTTACCTCTATGTATATTGTGTAGATAATAGAGTTTTAATGATAAATTATAAACCTAGGTTGTTTCCTGTGTTTTAGATTGCTTTACATGATAATATTTCACCAGTTTTGCTTATGCAACACTTAAAAAAAACAGCAGGTTATATAAATAAAATTTATTATGAAACAAGAGGCAAAAACCTGTTATGTATATATAACTACATAGTTCAGTCCTTATTCAGTGTCTGCTCAGCATTTCTTGGTGTGTCTCTTGCATTCATTAAATGGAGCATCTCTTTTCACTGTTCAGCATTAGTCTGCATGCATTGATGGGTTCCATTTGCCCTGTGTTTCTTTACTGTTGTAATGTCTTGGTAAAATTGCTTGCTGTGCTCATTGCTCAATGATCCGCAGTTCAGTGAAAAAAATCCAGATGAGAGTGCGAAAAAATGTATCTTTAGTGACAAATTGCAACCATGACTTTTGTATGCCTTGAATAGGTTTTCCACCAACTGGCTGTAGTTGTCTGCCTTGTTGTTTCTTAGAAAATGTTTTGCCACTAACTGGAAGGCTTTCCATTTCGTCTTTTCCTTGCCAAGCAGATCAAGGTCAAATGCATCATGTGGAAGATGTTCACGAATCTGAGGACCTTCTTTTACCTTAGTTTCACTTAACCTTGAAACTTTCCACAGAGGTACCTGAAAGCTGCTTGTGTTTTGTCCATGGCCATGGCAAAGGTCTTCATCAGACACAGCTTGATGTGTAAGGGAGGTAACAAAGTCTTTCTTGATTCAGCAAGTGGTGGATGCTGAACAATTTTCCTCCCAGACTCCAATGACTGTTGGATTAGGCAATCTCTCTTGATGTATTAGGAATCTCTCACACAACTACCCCATTTGCAGAGAAAACAGTGATACTTTGTGTATCCAGTATGCTGACCAAGCAAGAGAGCTAACACCTTCAAATCATCACAAAGCTGCCACTGATGCTGGTCATAGTTTATACACTTCAAAAGTTGTTTCATGTTTTATAGGTTTCCATCATATGGACTGCATGACCAAATGAAATTAATGGCAAAACATTGGCATTATGCAGCAAAATAAATTTAAGACCCATCTTCAATGAATCAATGAACAGTCAACACTCATCTGGATGAACTATGTTGAGGGCTGCCATCACACCATCGATGTTGTTGCAGGCTACAAGATCACCTTCCATGAAGAAGAATGGGACAAGGTCCTTTTGATGGTCATGAAACATGGAATCCATAACATTACCTGCAGGAAATTCCACTGCTGTAGTCTGGAGCCCAACAGCTTTGCCTAACTCTTGGATAGTTCCAAATCCCTGACAAGGTCATTCAGTTCACCTTATGCTATGATGTGTGGTTCAGAGGAGTATGATGGGAGAAAATATGAGTCATCTGACCTCATCTGACTCAAGTTAGAATGAATCTAGTGCATCAGGAACCGGCAGAGTTTCTCCGTGGGATACTGGATGTTTGGATAATGCACAGTCCACTTTTTCTTCTTTGACACACTTTTCCCAACTGGAGGCACCATGCAGAAGTATCATATTTACCATATATGTTGGGATGCCATATTTGCTGGGACACGAAAAATTAATTTTAAAAGTAATTTTTTTGTGCACTGTATGTTCTGATACAAATCATTTTTTTGTAAAGTCATAAGTTGTGTGATAATTTTTAAATCCATCAAAAATTATGTCAGATAATGCACTCAACTGAAATTTCATTAAAAAAAATATAAGACTGTACTTGAGATAAAACTTTTTAATCCACTGCAGCATCTCATCAACACAACCCTTCTCCTGCACACATGCGATTTATTCTTTTGGTGCATGAATATTTTTTAAAGCTTTCTCATACTGTAAAGAATTTGAGGCAACACATCACTGAAGAACTGGAAACTGCAAGGACTAAAGTCAACTTTTTTTTCTTCAAATCTGCAGCAGTCTTGGTTAATTCTCACACTTTTGGCACACTTAAAATAATCCATAGTAGGCTTCCAAGGTCAGTTTGCTTTGAAATAAAATAACCTTTGCATTAAGAGCCTTTAAAAAAATGGCTTCATAGTATGCAAAGTTGGCTTCTTAAGTCTGATGTCCTGTTGGTCACAAGTTCAAAGATGGAGTTTACTGCTTTCTGCCAGTTGTGTTCATTCTCTGTGGCTTCTAAGTGGTTGCCAATTGTAATCATTCTATGTGCCTTCTATGTGCTTGGCATCTGTAGTTATAATTAATACAAAGAAGCATTGATGTCTGCCAGTATATAGTAATGATACTTTTGTACCCATGCTGGCAAAAAGATTATCACTTAGACTCAAGAGAGTGTGTTTTCAAGTAATGATTGTTTTTGTGAGACATTATCATACAGAAGACCTGGATATAATTCAATCTTGATTGTTTTGCACCTAACACCATGTGATACATGAATGGCAGTTGTCTTGAATATGTCAGATGATTATTTCCCTTTAGTTTGTATATCACCAACAACAACAACAAAAACCTTGGCACACTTAAAAGAATCCATAGTTGGCTTCCAATGTCAGCTTGCTTTGCAATAAAATGACCATTGTATTGATAACCTTTAAACAAACAAAGTCAGCTACTGAGGTCAGCTTGTTTTGTAACAAAGATAACCTTTGTCTTTGATGTCCTATCCTTAAGTTCAAGTTAAAAAGGAATAAATGATAACAATACAAAGTTAGTTTCTTTCTTTTTATTATCAAATAAATTCTGGGAAAGGAAAAAATTTTTTTTTATCATGTCCCAATATATACAGTAAATATGGTAACAATTGCGGATATGATCTGCTTATTCTCCTTAAAACAATGTCAGTAAAAAGGCATAGATTTCCTTTTCCTGTTCAACCACTGGTGAAGATTTGTTACACAAGTGTTACAGCACATGTGAGAGGCCCACCTCTTGTCCTGATCTTCAATTTTGCAGCCAAAGAAAAGGTGATAGGCTTTCTTAAACACATTAACCCCTGAGCCAACAGCTAGGCATTCCCTTACAGCATACATGCGGAGAGATATCACCTAGAGCAGTGTTAGCCTTACCAGTGCCTGTATCCCTGAGACTTGCTGAGAGTACTTGGCTTGCATATTTTTACAGAAGGAGCTACTTGCAATAAATGTTATTTTCTTCCTTTAATCAAGCTAACATTTGGCACAAGAGTTCTCAATAAAAATGTATACATAATGGCATAAATTTCATGCTACATGCAGAAATAAAACTGATGCATAAAGATAAAATAAATGATTTTCTTACCAATTAGTTTCTCTTGCCATGAATAATCCATAAAAATCCATTATGAATTCCCACTGAATGATTAACACTATCAACACATGAAATTTTTTCCATTATATGTACAGCCACTTGTCATCTTTCTTAATAACTTAACCTCATGTGAATACTCTGTCTGAGTCTGTCAAGTAATAGCCTACTCCCAAAAGGTTGATCACTGTAATTTTTATCATTTTCTGATCTAAATATTTCCACTAATTTTGTCTCTATCGAAGTTAATTTTTTCCCCTTTGTTCAGCAATGTTCACTCCATCTGTATAAGTAAAAATTTTATTGGTCAAACTGCCTGCATAATTAGGAAATGGCGTGAAATCAACCAATGCATTGCACCAATTTAACTTGTCATGTGGGATACAAGCCTAGACAAATACTGCCACTCAAATTTAGCACCCGGGATGCAAGCTAGGTAAACTCAGCCATGCTATCAAGGCACTCAGAGATGAGGGAGGTAAAGTACAATGAGTTATCGAGGAAGCATGGGTGCCACTGCAGTTATACTGCACTTCTGTGATCCAAAAGTCACTTCACCACAAACATAGCAGAAGTTATTTGCATTGTTCAAACAAGTATGAGGCATCTCTGCTCACTTAGGCTGAACAGAAGTGTCTCTCTTTGCACAATCAAACACTGACAAACAAGAGAGCATGATACTGTATAATTTCTAGATGTGATATAGGGCAATTTGTTCAGCAGAGTGATGTAAACTAAGTTATGGTCGATCATTTCTAGGAATAACTTGATGCAATTCATATCATGTACATATTATACAATACCAGCTTCAGACTGCATCATTCACTGCTTGGACTAAAAAGCAAGTACTGTCCAAACCTAGTCATAGATTCATTCATAGATCTAGTCAAAGATGTATTTTAATTATTACTGATATAAACTGAGATCCCTTCAGTCTATAACTAACTTATCCTCCGCCATTTCCAAGTCAAGGGTTATAAATACTGACTTAGTTATATCTTTAAAACTATAGTCAATCAACATTTTTAAGCATCATTGTGGTTCTCAGTGACCCAAAATTAGTAACGTTTGACTACATTTATTTTGAAGCAATTTGGCTATGTACAAGTGTAATCAGTGAATATGGATAGTCCATACAGAAAGCCAATCTGCTTATATGGATAGTCCATACAGACAGCCAATCTGCTTATATGGATAGTCCATACAGACAGCCAATCTGCTTATATGGATAATCCATACAGACAGCCAATCTGCTTATATGGATAATCCATAAAGACAGCCAATCTGCTTTTATGGATAATCCATATATACAGCCAAACTGCTTATATGGATAATCCATACAAACAGCCAATCTGCTTATATGGATAGTCCATACAGACAGTCAATCTGCTTATATGGATAGTCCATACAGACAGCCAATCAGCTTTTATGGATAATCCATATATACAGCCAAACTTCTTATATGGATAATCCATGCAAACAGCCAATCTGCTTATATGGATAGTCCATACAGAATGCCAATCTGCTTTTATGGATAATCCATATATACAGCCAAACTTCTTATATGGATAATCCATGCAAACAGCCAATCTGCTTATATGGATAGTCCATACAGACTGCCAATCTGCTTATATGGATAATCCATATATACAGCCAATCTGCTTATATAGAAAGTCCATACAGACAGCCAATTTGCTTATAGGGATAATCCATACAGACAGCCAATCTGCTTATACAGATAATCCATTTTGACAGCCAATCTGCATTTAATATAAATATGACATAAGAGATCTGACAATGATACAATTTATATTCTAATGACCATTCCATTCACCAATCAAATTACAAGTTTCACATATAAAAAAAGTGTCATATGGAATGTAAAACTTTTAATGATAAACCTACCAAACATAAAATTTAGCAGTTTGTATGATAGGTTACTAAGTGCTCCAGGAATACCAGAATAAAAGCCTTCATCAGTGTCTGTCATGTTTACTCTAAAAGAACATGACTTGATTTTGATCCAACTGTACAGAGAGCATGTAATGGGATAGCAACATAAGTTAACTAAATGAGCTCACTAAAGTGAAATCACTTTAGAGTGTGTGTGTATGTGTGTGTGAGAGTAAATAGTGTTTTTTAATATAACATTATAATGTCATCTTCACATAAATACTTATAAATTCTCATTTAGTTTAAAGAGTCGGATATTGAGGATATATGACATATATCGGCCATTAGCCCCTATCATTGTTTACATGAAGTCCAGCCAAAATTTTTTTTTACAGACAGTCAATTCATATATTTCAGAAAAAAAAATTAATTAACCTGTCCTGCAGAGGCAGCTGGCCATTGACTTTCTCCCACATATAGATAGGCTTTGGTGTGGAATCTGTCAAGCACTCTAATCGGATCACACTTCCTTGACTGACCACTACATTCTGTGGCTCAACTGTCACGGTGCTGCTATCATGGGCTGTTAAGAATTAAACAATGCTAATTAACACTAATGACATCCTTTGCATATTTCCCCTACAAAAACAAATTCATGACTTCATGAACAATCATGAATATTCATGAACATACTTGAAATGTTCATGATCAGTTCATCATTTGAGTTCATGAACAAATAGCCATGAACGTTCATCACCTAAGTTCATGAACACTTCAAGAAATTTGATGAATCATGTACACAATGATGAACTTTTATGAACTATTATGATATCTTTGAAGTTTCTGAAATGTCATGAATTTGCTTCATGAACAATTCAAGTACTTTGATGCACCATTAAGATATTTCTCAAAAATGTATATGAAATTTCTATATCATTATATTCATAAAATGTTTATGTTTATATATATATATATATATATATATATATATATATATATATATATATATATATATATATATATATATATCATCAGCATATAAGTCAAGTATTTCATAAATATATTCAGTAATAAATACCCTCTATAATATTATACAGGATGTTTCTAAGAAAAGCGCAGGATATTTTCCATGATACAACTGCCCTTCCAATTTATTCTGACAACTCCAAAACAAAGCAGGACTCCAAAAAAACCAATATTTCAGAAGAAAAAGCTTAATCCTAAAGTTGATCTTTTGAAGGTCTCTTCTTGGTAGTGCATTAAGAGTTACATTTTTCTCAAAATTAAAAATCACTGGTAAAAAGCGACAAATAACAGATAAATATAAAATCAATAATCATAAATACTAAGATCATATTAAATCATATGAGGATTATGAACCATTTTATCTAATTATTATATCTCATTATCTCATTACTCAAAAGTTCTTTTTTATTCACTATGCTCTATTCATAACCATGATTGAATGACCCATGTTATAATTGTCCCATTCATTGATTAGTACATACACATTGCTTCACATTGCTGTTAACATCTCAGAATTTTTCTCAGTCCAAAGTCTGCCACTGTTCAGCAAAGTTGTGACCGTCAGGGTCCATTTAAATATCCAGGTAAGCATTTGGCATTTTAGTATGAGCTGTTCAGCAAAGTCAGGGTCCATTTAAATATCCAGGTAAGCATTTGGCATTTTAGTATGAGCTGTTCAGCAAAGTTGTGACCGTCAGGGTCCATTTAAATATCCAGGTAAGCATTTGGCATTGTAGTATGAGCTATATGTGCCAAATTTGTTGTGTTAACTTCCTATTGAGTTATTACATACTAAAACCATGATATAATACACAGTAAACTCAGTTACCACCAATATGTTCCCAGTATATATATATATATAACATAGATGAATATATAGTATTACAGGCATAATACAAAATCTCAAGCACTGAACCACCTTGGTGTTTCAGTTTTATCTCACATAGTATCCAGTTTCAATCTCAATGACTAAATATAATGTTCAAATTTTCAAATACATTTTTTCTAGCACAAGCATCTTTAATTTTATGTTGTGTAAAGTGGAGCATTAACACCACTTAAAGCATATATTAATGAAGAAAATACATTATATATAAACATATGGGCAGGATAATAATGGATACAAATACATAGCACTGTCATTTGTATTTTCTTAAAATAATGCCTGAGATTGAAAAAATTAGATTCAAAAAGAGCAGATAATGCATAAAATGGAAACCTCAAGGAGTGAAAAAAGACACAGTAACAGTTTCATGGAGGTTAAGAATTTTATAGTAGCATAAAATAAAACTACTTGAAAGAGAATATTTGATCTATTTACTCCGATATAAAGTATTTGTAAAAGGATGGTTAAGCATGACTTTGAAAATGTGAAAGTATTTTGTTCAAAATGAAGCCAGAAATGGATTTATGTATTGTCCAAGTCGATCAATGGATATAATAACATTTAGAAGCAAAGAAAGATTTAAGTTGTGGAAAACTTAATTTACTTGGCTAATAAATGTAATTTATATGTTTGAAATGCCTAAATTCAAAATGGGTTTAAAGTTTAGAATCTCAAAATATAAATCATTTTAAAACATTACTTTAAGTAGTGTGTACCTGTGAAATAGAAAGGATAATGATTCTTGGAACAGTTGGTAACCAAATAAAAATAGTGCACTGAGAAAACAAGTAGAACATGAAGGAATATGAATTGCTCACTCCAAAGTTTCACACCCAAACAGAGTGAAATCAAAGGAACTTGATTTTTTTGTAACCTTACAATATTGTCTTAAATCATTCAACAAGTGTTAATTGGCACTGTAACAACGTCCAGGACAGCAATAAAATTGTCAACAATAACGGAACAATTAGTGATTTTTGTTTCACCATTTGCAAGCTGATAATAATCGAGTTATGGAATATGTCATATATTAAATAAAAAAATATGATCAGAATTTAGGAAAAATGACTTATGAAAATATTACAACAATATTTCAATAATTTATTTCAGATTCAAAGCTAAACTAGACTATGCTGATGGTACTAATACAAGTGATACAATTTTGAAAACGAATACTGCCCTAAGCTTCAAAATCTTTGGACAGTTTTAAAATATTAGTTAACTCAATTATAACTAGATAAAGAATTATTTCAGCAGCACATAAAGAGTCGGCAACATGTGTTAAGAAGCAACAATAATGTAATAAAAGAAAAAAGGGGAGCAAGGTCTATGTTTAAATGATGAACAAAAATGGTAATAGTTCTGTGCTCACAAATGCATGTGTATTAAAACAAAAACACAAAGCAAACATATATATCACTAATAATATTAGCAATTACTTAAGTTGTTTTAATAATACTCCTGCTTAGAGATAGGGAATATACTACTGACTTGTCTTTCATCTGTCTTGAAAAAATGTAAAATCTGATGATTGGCTAAGATATAAACAAGTTCAATTACTTTCTGAAGTCTGTTTATTTCACTGCCAATAATTCCAGGCAATGTCGCTGCTGCATATTTATCTAACTCAATAAAATATTTAACATTATTGTTCATGCCCCATTTAATTTATAGCAGAATTTCTCAGTTTTACTCTTTTCAATACAATATGTTCCTCTTTTAATATTTATTCCTCAACTGGTACTTACTCATCTAAAACATTACCAAATATGGACAGAGTAACAGTTAATGGAATAAAGTGTAACATTGATAGAAACTGTTATTTTTTTAATTTTCTTTAAACAATCTTGCTAGCTTTTGACATCTTCTGTAACCTTTTCCTTAACCTTTAAAAATGTTTGCAATATTGTTTCTGAACTTTGTCTTTATGCGTGTTAAATATGTAACAACTTAATATGTTCTTTTGTCTTATAACACTTTCCAATACTACATGCAAATTCACTGCTCTAGTTGCAGCAATATTTATCTGTTTGTTTTTCTTTCTATTCTCTCTTATCCATAGACTTCAGATCCTAATGCCAAAGATTATATTTCCTTAATGTATAAAAAACAAACTAATCTATTAACATATTATTTTTTTCTGCTCTGAATTATGTCATCTTTTCATTGAAAATGAAAACTGTCTTCTTTTAATTTTTCTCTACTTATTAATACACATTGGTCATATGGCTTAATTATGCTAATTGTGTCCACTTTTAAATTTTATTATGCTTGGTATTTATGCATTTGTACAACAGCAGAATCTCTTGGATATTTAGGTTCCTGATTTTTTTAAAGAAGAAAACAGAGCACTTTCATATATAGTAGTGGTTCCCAACCCCCGGGTCATGACTCAAATCAGGATTGCGAAGACGTTCTGGAGGGTAGAAAGGATTTTCTTTTGAGGGTGGAAAACTTTTAAAAATGTGGAACAGGGTCGTAAGGCTATGAAAAATATTTTAGGGTTACATAAAAGAACAGTTGGGAGTCAGTGATATATGTGGTTAATTATGCAATTTACTGTTTACTATCCATTTACTTCTATCCAGTTTAAAGTTCCAAGAAAGCTTCGGTCATTTTCTTAATTATTTCGAAAACTATAGAGTTAGGAAGCAAACAAATTCTGGGAGTCCCCTTTTAGGAGTTGCTACTGATTCTAAGTTTACTTCATGGAAATATAGTGATTCTAAGTTTACTTCATGGAAATATAGTGATTTCAAGTTTACTTCATGGAAATATAGTGATTCTAAGTTTACTTCATGGAAATATACTGATTCTAAGTTTACTTCATGGAAATATACTGATTCTAAGTTTACTTCATGGAAATATAGTGATTCTAAGTTTACTTCATGGAAATATAGTGATTCTAAGTTTACTTCATAGAAATATAGTGATTCTAAGTTTACTTCATAGAAATATAGTGATTCTAAGTTTACTTCATGGAAATATACTGATTCTAAGTTTACTTCATGGAAATATACTGATTCTAAGTTTACTTCATGGAAATATAGTGATTCTAAGTTTACTTCATGGAAATATAGTGATTCTAAGTTTACTTCATGGAAATATAGTGATTCTAAGTTTACTTCATGGAAATATAGTGATTCTAAGTTTACTTCATGGAAATATAGTGATTCTAAGTTTACTTCATGGAAATATAGTGATTCTAAGTCTACTTCATGGAAATATAGTGATTCTAAGTCTACTTCATGGAAATATAGTGATTCTAAGTTTACTTCATGGAAATATAGTGATTCTAAGTTTACTTCATAGAAATATAGTGATTCTAAGTTTACTTCATGGAAATATAGTGATTCTAAGTTTACTTCATGGAAATATAGTGATTCTAAGTTTACTTCATGGAAATATAGTGATTCTAAGTTTACTTCATAGAAATATAGTGATTCTAAGTCCACTTCATGGAAATATAGTGATTCTAAGTTTACTTCATGGAAATATAGTGATTCTAAGTTTACTTCATGGAAATATACTGATTCTAAGTTTACTTCATGGAAATATAGTGTTTTCTCACTCAGTTTTTAAAAAAGACTATTAATCTCATTCATATTTAAACTATATTTAATATGAAGACAGTAGATTTGGGAATTATAAAACCGCATGTTGATAAGTAAGATGTATGCAAGTATGTTTCAATATTTGATATGTTATATTGGATTCATGATAACCTGTAATGCAATGTTCAGTTATTTAGAATCGCCGCAAGGTTTACAACCATCCCAAATTTTCAAACTGTTCAAAAACACATAGACAGCTTTGATATCTCAGAAGACCTAAATTTCCTGATAATAAAGACTATGAATAAGAACTGAAAATTATTATATAAAATGGAACGTAATAGAGATTAATGAAATATTTTGGTCAAGGACTGTTCAAGAATATAAATAAAACACAAGAAATTTGTGGCCATGCGAAATTTATATTTTAACTGTAGCCACCGTCAGACAGCCGTTTTACGAAGTTTGGGAACCCTAGGTTCAAACTCTGACCTTAAAAGTAACCAGAATTTTGCCTCAATCTCTCAGTCTCAAATATAAAACATTGCATTGCATTTCCATGTGCATGCATGTCATTTTGTTAAATTTATTAATATAGTACTAAACTGCTAACACAAATGACACCCAAATTTTATTTTTGGGCTGCCACGGGGCCCCCCTGTTGTGTGCGGTCCAAGGCATGTGCCTTGCATGCTTATGCCTTGAAATGGCACTGCTATTGAGAAACTGATGGCAGACTATTTTATTTTCCATCATACCTTTCCTATCATTGGTTTCAATATAAACGTTTACAAGGAGAAGTTAATCAGCAACAGGGTTATAAAATACTGAAATAGTGGTTTTGGCGATTAGTAAGTAAAATGGTAATGACCATATGGCTAGTAAGACAAGAAGCCCTGCAATATAATTCTCCATGTAGAATTATATGTTGTTGCATTTGTATGGGAAAATACAACAAAAAAATATTTTAGTAATACTGTATGACATTTCATTTCCAACCAAAGGCTTAATAAAGGAATACACAACCAGAAACAAAGTAATAGGATTTATGTTGTATTTCAAAATAACCACACAAGCATAGATTCATCAATACACAGTAACAATATTAATGTGCACACAACACTGTCCAGCTACCATTTAACTTCGTCCCATGCCCCACACTAGTTTTAAAAATTATCATTTTGGTTTTGAGAGTTACTGAAATTATGAAATTATAGCACCACATACTGATAGTGAAGAAAAGATTGAATGCAAAAGTCCTCATTATTCAACTAATAATTGGATGAATAAGGAGGACTTTATAATTGTATTTTAAATGTCTAATATTTACCAATTATACAGTGTGCATAACCAATTACATCTCAAATTTAAGAAGATTCAATATCAAATGATTTATATAGACATCTACCAAACTGAATAATTTAATTATTTTAAATGTAATGTCAATGTAATTTTGAAATCTTAAATTAATACACTTTTCTATTTCAAACCTATCTCAGAAAATTACTTTAACAGCTGCAGTTAAAATCTGTTTAGCCTCAAATGATTAAAAAAATTTTACACAGTAATGCTATTTCTTACAATATTAATAGTCACTACAGCAATTTCAGAAGGTATGAATAAAAACAAAATAAAATATCAGTAGAATAACGGAATAAAAGATGTTTGGGCTTTTTTATGAGGTGACTGCAACATGTTTTAGTCAAGGAGGGCCTTGAGTGGCCGAGTGATCTGAAGAACTCACCATTAAGAATCTCACCATTCTCTGCCTGGGTTTGAGTCTCAGGTTCAACCAATGTTGCTATGTGAGAAAGCATGCCAGCATATTCTTGTGGGTTGATCGTTCTTTCAGGGGGTTTTCCCTGTTTTTTTCTCCACCATTTATAATGGCTGCCATGTATAGCCTATTTTGTGCTGAAAACCCTACAACAACAATGTTTAATAGTATGTAAATAAGCTATATATTATTAAGAGGTCATAGCGAAATAAATTTGAAATCAATGAAGGAAAACTGAGGGAAAATACAAGTAAAACATTAAAGAATAACTTCAGTATAAATGTTGTTGTTGTCATTGTTGTTTTAGGCTTTAATGCCATTTTTCAGCACAAGATAGGCTATATATGGCAGCTAGTATTAATGGTGGAGGAAGAACCCTGGAAAACTCCGGGAAAAACCACCGACCCACAAGAAGCTACTGGCAAACTTTCTCACGTACCAATATTAGCAGAGGCTGGACTCAAACTCACTCAGACAGAGGTGAGATGGCAGTGATCCATAATGGTCATTGCTTTAAACCACTTGGCCACTCGAGGCCCCCTTCAGTATGAATAAGAATCATATTACTGGTTTATGCAATCCAGTAAAATTCAACGACACTCCTATGAGGCAATTTCTAACAAAACATAAAAGTTCAGAAAGACTTTGAAGGATAATATTTAAATGATTAAAACCTTGTCATAGAAAACATAAGATCTACAAAAAAAACCTCAAAAGACACCCCCCCTCAAAACCAAGTTATCCATATGATGGTAGTTTATAAAATCAATGTAATCACATTATTAATTTCTGTGTTGGTTTCTGTTCATTCGATCATTGTTACTTTCGAAAATTGTTCCATTATTTTATAGCCCTGAAGAAATCAGATCTCCACTGTTCTACATGATGGTGACCTTCAAATTAGTCAATGTAAATGCAGCTTTTAGAAATTTGAAATCAAATAATTCAGCCCATAATGCTGTTTAGCCATTATGCACTGCAAAAACTCGAAAATATAGGACTTCGTTTGATTGGATAATAAAATTAGCAATTATGGTAATAATGTAGGTCACCAGAACATGAGCTCTAATGGCTGCTGTCAGTTCTTCATGAAGGACAATGGATTTTATGAACATTGTGAAGAAAATATCTGAAACCTATTTTGAATGTTTCCAAGTAGTTCATCAAGTTCAAATCTACATGGCTCTTTGTTCATTCTTAAAGTTACTTTTTCAACCTCTGACATATTTTCATTTCTATTTTTAATTTCGTTATCCATTTAATGTACAACAAATTAAAAGTTAAATCAAACAGGTGTTGTTAGTTCACACTTAATTTCATGGAAAGCTGAAACAAATTAAAATAACGGTACATGTATTACAAAACAATATTGAAACTGCAATTATAAAACTAAAGTTTGCTTAAAATAAAAAGTGTAAACAATTACTTTTTTGGAAACATTGTGACTGTTGCAAACTAAAGTCCGATACTACATCTCTGTTTGTTTGTATCCCCTATTTCAATAACGGAAACCTTAAATTTGATAAAAAGTGCAAAGAACTTTGTCAATTCATTCACTGATTTATTTTTTCTAACCTAAATATAAAAAGAATTGCCATAACACCATCATCGCCTGCACATTTCATGCTTAAAAAAGAATTGCCATAACACCATCATCGCCTGCACATTTCATGCTTAACAAAGTTTTCAATGTAATAGACAGATATGCTTGAAACTCATTTCCAGTTCCTGGATCAGTCCATTTTCAGCAAAGAGGTGAATGCACATACATATGTCGTCTGCTTCCAATATTTACAGTGTCGAATCAAGCAATGAAAAAGAAAAAAGAATGACAACAAACAATTTGCCTTTCACGTGGATTTAACAAGTGGTTTCATTAATATCTTCATGTGTGCAAAGGAATATAATTCCAAACTCAATGTTATGGTAATTTACGGAATTATCCAGCAGTTAGTGAATATGATGAATTACGTCATGTTGTCAGATAGAAATAAACTACCCCATAGTGTATGGAATATGGCACCGTGTTAGTACATGCCAGTATTAGTGCCATTCTGGTCAGTTAGGTTAGAAATTATAAATCAATGATTCAATTGACTTAGTTCTGTGCACTTTTTATCACAATAAACTTTTTAGTTACTGAAATCGGTGGAGGGGGTTTACAAACAAATGGGGATGTAGCATAGGACTATAACTGTGTATTGTGGAATGGGAATACAAACAAGGTCTATCACACAAAATGGAAAGAACCACAATGAAAGTCATTGGATAACTAATTCAGAATGTTAGAATTAGACAAAGGGATATAATGTAGTGATTATTCCCACAGATGGATGTATTTTATTAAACAAAAAGATTTAGTTATGCTTATTTCAAAACATAATTATTCCTTGTGCTTCATTTGACTTCCCTAATCCAGAAAAACAATGAAAATACATCACTGAACAGATCAAACAGTCCTAAAATGCCTTTGAAAAGAGAGAGAAGAAAACATAAGAAGAGGGAAAGCTTTTGAAACCAACTTTCTTATTGTGGTGATATTACATACAATCCATTACTTCTTTTTCTCACTTTATTAATCCAAACGACTTTTCAAAAAGGCAGTAACAGGAATAGTCCTTACAATTGTGGATAAAAATACATCGATTACAAACATTACACATTTAATTAACATTTTTGTGTTTCCTTCTTCTCTTTTGTTTTATCAAACTTATTTTATATTTGTCCAGCTAAGGATTAGTACTGACATAGTCCTAATCCGATGGGCAAAGGCCAAATGAAGTACGCAAAACCGTTTTATATCATGCAATCTTCTTTAACTTGTTTAGATATTTTTTCAGCACATCAACTGGAAGCTATTTAATACTCAAAGATGTTCCCAGGCGAAACAAAGTTCTTAAGTTCATGAATGCTTCATGAACTTCATGAACTGTTCATGAACTGGTTGTCAAAAGTCAAATGTGTTCATGAACCATTCATGAACAGTTCATGAACATCAGTTCATTAAATTCAAGTTCTTGAACTTTTCCTCTGAGTTCATGAACTGTTCATGAACATTAGTTCATGAAATTCAGGTTCCTGAACTTTTAAAAGTTCATGAAATATTAAGTACTGAACCAAAAAGGCAATAAAATTACAATTTTATAAACTGTTTAAGCAAACTTGTAGTTCATCAACTGTACCTGAAGCAATCCACATTGTGAAGAACTAAAATTTGAGAATTTTTTATAACATTTTCATCAAATAGGTGATGAACAAAATATTTAAAATTGACATCATAAATGTAATTAAGTAACAAGAATTGAAGATATCTGCAAAATGGGTTGTAAAATGAGATTTAATCTATTGAACTTAAATGTGATTAAAGATTAGTAGTACATGCAAGTCAGTTGCTTACATACATCATCTTATTTCACAACAAATAATATCCAAATAAACACACTGAAAGTGCATTGCAGTAAGGGTGCAAAAGGAATTTTTCAAAGTCTGCAGGCTTGCATACTCTAAAGTACTTGATGTAGCTTGCACAAGCTTGCAATAATCAGTTGTGAAAAAGCAGTTCTGCATGAGATCAGTACTTCTTGTAATGTTGAATATATGTTGTGACTATATCATATACTCAGTATATAATCTACACTATCAAATTAAAAGATGTTACTGGTAATTTAGTTCTCATTTATAGCAATGCACTTGAGTTAAATAATATACATTTTCAGTGTTGCAAAATGCTAAGAACTTGAATTACTTGTACTTAGCTAGTACATAAATAAAATATAGTATTCCAACATTTATTTATGTTTAAATTAACTTATGAACATTATTAATATATGTTAAAATAAACTGAATTATTTTTTGAGCAAGGCAAAATATGAAATATTACTTTTTCTACAAATGTCTTTTTCTCATTTCAGTTTTTACAAATATTTTACATGTTAGAAAAAAAAATTGGAATTTTTTGCATAAATGAAACTTTTTAAGTGATTAAACACTCAATTAGCTATGCAGTCATTTTGTCAGGTAATGGAAGAATGGGTAAAGATTCCATTTAGTAAAATCCTGTAAAACAGTAAATGCAATCCTGTAAAACAATAAATGTTGATTGCAAAGTTAATTACAGACTAACTTAATAGATGAAAGATATTTGATGGCAAGTACTTGTAAATCTTTTTCTAATAATGTATGCACCATCAAATATAGTCTCAGTAAATCTTATAATATTAACTTCTGGCATTAAGTTTATAAAAGAACTTCTTATATTTGTTTCAATGACAATCTATTGCCAGGAGAAAAAATAATAATTGTCAGTTATTTAATTACTAAAAAAAAATTTACAAATATAGTATTTGTTTTTCTTTGAGTGAGTAAGATGCATCCCATGCTGACAGCATTCCATAAATAATTGAGCTTTGTGAAGGTGAAGTTTGGCTTTCCTTGACAGAGACTTAATACGGTATAGAGTCATTAAAAGCAGTTACAGTTAAAAGACTGGTTTATGAAATGTAAATGTACACATAATATATGTATATATATGTGTATAATATATTGTGTTGAAAGAACACAATACAACCATTATATCATCAAGTTCAAAAGTTTTAGTGCAATTTTCAAGGTTGAACCATCACAATTTACCTTGTTCATTAGGTAAATTTTATTACCTGCTGAACTAATATATGTGTAGTAATTGATCCTATAATCAGAGAGATAATACAAAATCATGGAGTTATTATATGGATGAGTAAACTCAGGATTGTGTCGTATTTTGCCAGTTTTGGTGACTTTAGTTTGGTGCTTAGTGACTAAAGTAGCCTTCTGTTTCACTTTTACAATTATATGTCAAAATATGACTTTGTAATGTTGCTTTACCCAATGACAGACATGGCAACACTGCAGATCATTATTATTGCTACACTTGTCAAAATGATGCAGTGCTATCAGCTATCAACAACAATAGGGTTACGAGATTATAAAGTTAAATGCACACATGGGAATCTCATTTCCATTATTCTTAGGATATTTTTCCTCTCGAATATCAAATCAACATTTGTTCAGAGGGTTATTGCATTTAAATCTTTTCATCCTCAAAGAAGAAAGCAGTTATTTTATTTCAAAATGTCTTATGTACATACTCAGTTTTACTGCATTTTTTTTGTTAAAAACTCTCAGGTGTCCTTCATTTGACACGTGTTGTAGACCTTTCAAAATGAACAGTAAAACTAAAATTTAGTGCTCATTAAAGGATGATCTTGAACAACACTTACAGATATTTCCTGGACTTGATAAGTGATTTTGGAATAATGAACTAAAAATGAAATGCTTTTGACAATGAGGTAAATACATGTACTCATTTTTTATCCTGATTACATAGTACCTGTTGTTGAAATCCGTTTCAGTGGACGATACCTGAATCACATCAGAAGAAGAGGATGATGCAGAATTTTTTTCTGAGGATTTTGTTTAGCATAAGTGATTCAGAGTAATTCTAATGACATTTTGTTTTCACCTAATAGTTTATCATTGTGACAGATGAGAGGGAACCTAATTATTTGAAACCATCCTCCCCCAAATGGATTTCTACATGAAAGTAAATTAGTGTAACATTTCCAAAGAAGACATAACAAAAGTATATAGAATTTGCTCACACAGATCCCATTCATATGCTCTTATTTTTATCTGATTAAATATTATTAAATGATTTTATGACTTGACATTCTATTTTTATTGTGACAGTAAGATCTCATTCTAATTGATGTTCACCATATATTAACATTTTCATTTTAATATTTGATATTACATACTTTTTGCACATCAAGAGCTAGAAAAATGGAGGTACCGTATGTAACATTGTATAGAATTACAAAACAAGCTTGCCACAACCTTGCATTGCTGTTTTCATGGAATACGATGGAAAATCTACAGCCGGGTGTTACTAAAAATTGTTAGTAGTTGAAGAGAAAGTTATTTTGATACGAGAACTATGAAATGTTTTATCATAAGCTTTCCTGAGTATCTTTTTATAACCAGAATCTTCAATCTGAGCTGCTAATTCACAGAAAGCGGTGAATGTCATGACATTTACTTTCATGTTCTGTAAAGAACAACAGAGTTCATGAACAATAACATTAGTTCATGAACTAAAGATTCATTAGTCATTTTCTGTTTATGAACTGGTGACCATTTTCTGTTCATGAACAAGTTCAAGAACAATTCATGAACAGTTTAGATTTGTTCATGAATAGTTCATGAATTGAAGGTTCATGAAGTGGCCATTTTCTGTTCACGACCAGTTCATTAACTAATTCAATAACAATTCATGAACAGATTTTGATTTTTTCACAGGGGTTGGAGCTGATATTGAAATGGCAAAGATTTCAATGCTGTCTTGATTTGTTTTTGATTCATTCTTTGCAATTCATAGTCAGTGAATTTTTTTTAACACATGATATATTCTTATACATCTGTGTCAAAAGTATCAATTTTCTTTCTTCAAGAAAATTGAAATCTTTTGATACAAATGACATGTCAAATGAAGAAATTAGTTTATGAGTTCTCAATAGAGGCTCATCTGTTGATACCTATATATTAATTACACTACAACGCAAAAACAACCTTATCAAATGAAGCATTTTAATTATAGTTTAATGACGAGTTATGAATCTCTAAGATATATACAAACTATATGATTTAGATAATAAAACCTTTTGAGGAACACAACCATGTTGCTATAAAAACATATTGCCAAAATAGATATGTTACAGAGGTAATGGAAGCTAAGATCATATTAAAATAAAAATGTAAGAATTGCCATTCAAAATGTGACATAAAAAGGTTTAGCACCTAGTAAAATAGAAAACTATGGAGAAAATGATTCAAGCATCAATTAATTATTGACAATTTGAATTACAGGCAGTAAAACCAGCAGCAGAAAGACAGTCTAAAACTCCCAAGTTAAATGAAATGTAGTTTCTCTAAGCAACTAACAATGGTTGTTAAAAGGTGAAAAGTAACCTTTTGAAAACACAGAAAGCTTTAATGAAAAAATTAAGGAAAAGCTTCTGCATGGTGAAATATTTTAAAGAAAGAAAAACAATTTTCAAGGAATGATACATATGATGGCTAAAATTATTAATTAATGACATGTATAATAATGACAATTTTTTTATGTATACTGCTTTATGTATTGAACAATTAGTTAAAGAACTTTAGCAGGAACAAAGAGGAAAGGAGATGTGGTTCTGCTGTGGACAAGATGCATAGCTTTATTTGGCAATAAAAATATGAATTAATATAATCACTGTTTAGCTAGATTTATCTTTATTAGAAAGGTTTCAACAGAATAAAAGGCATATTTATTATTGTACTGTTATTTACTTACAAATGCTGATTGTAATTGTACTATGTTATTGGGTTACAACTGCTGACAAAAGTCGTTTTCTTTTAGTTGATCATGTCATCATGCTTGTGTTAGCAGCTGGTTGATTGTGTATTTTTTAATAAATGGTGCAAGTAAGTAAAGAAATCAAAATGAAAACAAATAAGGATACATAAAGAATTTAACTGAATCAGTTCATGTAAGCATTAACAAATTATGAGTGCTAATTTCTTTCTTTCATTCTCTATATTTTTTAAACTATAAACAATAATAAGAAAACCATACATATCGTACTCCTCTTTAACTACATAACATTCCTCACTTTCTCTACATTTATTTCACTGCTTATTCCATATAACTGTATAAACTCCCCACCAGCTGTGGGAATAAAATCTTTTTTCTTTTTTCAATTCAGTATGTATAGATAAGGTGAATCAGATGACCTCATTAACTTATTGTTTTTATCTATTACTATCCCACCCCATATTAAATACTATATCACTAGGTATTAAAATATATCATTACATACACCAACACAGTCTAATTTCATTTCTGATATAACACTGATAAATTACGACAATGTTGCCATTCATGTCAAAATCTTGCTTGGTTAACAATAATATCTCCTTTTTGACTATTGAGTAGTTTAAACAGACTTTGTAATTGATATTTTGAACTTGACAATCTAATTTATAAACAATACATTATCAAATTTTTTAACTTTGACAATTACCTTCATCTGCTAATTCATTGATTTCTTGAATAACGGTATGCCACATCATTATATTTATTTAGTTCAAAATTATTATAATATTTTTAATAGTTTTTATTTATTTAATTTTATTTAATTTTTCTTCAGTTACATAATTTGTTACTGATATAATCAGTTCATTCAAACTGATATGATCTATCTACAAACTGATATGATCTATCTACAAACTGATATGATCTATCTACAAACATTGTTGTTAACAGCTATTTGATTGTTCTTCACTGTTGTGGAATTAGAAATGAAACTTCAAGGTCAAGGTTGTTTCCTGACCTACAGGAATTAATTTTCTTGAATTACAAAAGAGATATATAGTGGTAAAGTAAATACTATTTAATCGATTGATATTGTTAATACCAATGGGTAGACAAATAATTTAACCATAAATATGTAGTTCTATTAATGAATTTGTTGTAACAAAGCTAGAAAACAAATAGTTGTATTAAGATAGACCCTCCTTCTTAAAATAGACACACTCGCTTGGTGTTCTTGGATGTTTCATTTTGGGGAATAAAAGGTCCAGTGTAGTTATTTATTTACTTTTGTGCTTGTGTGTGTTGTCTATGAATCGTTACAGTAATGTTTTATTGGGAACAAAGAAATCAGGACGAAGAGCATGTTTTGAAGTCGCTTGAGAATTTTTTCCTATATACATGAATTTGGTGTTATTTCAAAGAATGCTAGAAATCTTTTTTGACTGCAATTTTACACAAAACTTGTACAAAATAAAAAAAAATAATTAAGTTGTAGTTTATTTTTACCAACTTGAAATTACAAGACTCTAATCTTGTTACTGATTTCAGTTAAAATTAATTACAATGTATAGCTTCTGCTATGCCTTTTAAGTCATATGGACAATTCACCTTATCTCAATCCAAACACACTATAAGTATGAATAGAATGGGTATGAATATAATAATTTTTATACATGTACAAAATGGGTTTATAAACATATGACATATTTTTAAACTTGAAAATAAGGCATTGTTTAAAACTGTTAAAAGCATACTGAGAAATGGAGCACATAAATAAGATAATGAAGCTATATATATATATATATATATATATATATATATATATATATATATATATATATATGCAATAAACTGACAACGAACAGTACGAAACTAGTAACTAACTAGCCTAAGCGCTTTCGACTCTTAATGAGTCTTTTTCAAAGGCAAATACAACACAGTTACGACAAACAAATAAACACAAAAATGTTGCGTTTGTAAACCTCTACATTTCTGTCTTCACATGTGCTAAAACTATAAATACAACCAGCTTGTATAGACTAGTTGCGGAAACTGAAAACGTTGTATAATTCCCTAAAAGTCTACAAGCCAAAGCGACATATATTTTTACTTTGTGTACATATGTAACGCAGATTATATCCCCGGATATTTGATTCTATACCGGTTATTCTTATAGTAAAAATTGAAGGATAATAAGAAGATTTAGAAAATGTTAAATTCTACTAGTGCATAGTTTTCATTTTCTAGTTTGTATTCTTTATATATATATATATATATATATATATATATATATATATATATATATATATATATATATATATATATATATATATATATATATATATTTCTTTGCATTTCTTGTTTTGGTCTCACTTCTCGCTTCCACTTCTCCCTGTTCTGACCAAAAGGAGAAGTC
This sequence comes from Potamilus streckersoni, assembly GCA_016746295.1. NCBI lineage: Eukaryota > Metazoa > Mollusca > Bivalvia > Unionida > Unionidae > Potamilus > Potamilus streckersoni. Next base: position 7,297,816 of record JAEAOA010001694.1, read on the forward strand.
ACTTCTCCCTACAATTTAAGTTTAGCTTGACACCTGATAGTGTAACATATTTGGGTAACAGTTCTTGTCTTTGGAAGTAAACATGAAACCATTATACCTGATGGAAGAAAAACACAGGTAAAGGCTATCAACCCACGGAAGCCATTGGCAAGCTTTCTCACACACCCACAATGACCGAGCCAGAGTCTTGAACCCACATGGACAGAAATTATTGCAGTGATTAGTACAGGTGAAGAGTGCTTTAGATCACTCAGCAATGGTGGCAAAATGGATTGGTAAGAAGAAAATGACTGATCTTAATTTTGATCCAATTTCCAACACTATGTACAATAATCCTCCATAAACTTATGCTGCTTATATGAAAACACATGGGGGGGGGACAGGCAATCAGGTTCAACAACACATTCATTGACATGAAAGTGAACTCATTGAAGGCTACATAAATAAAAGGACACATCCAAAGTTCAGCTGAATTTTAACAATCCTATTAATTTTTGTACCATGGAAAAAGATAGGTTCAAAAAGTGGGCAATAAGGGGCAATAAAGTATGTAAAAGATGGTAAAATGATGATAAATAATGCTTCAAATCCAACTCATTCAATGTCTCATTAACATAATGCTGCATGCAAACTGTGATTAGAAGTTAGCATTTCTTGGCAATTTAATTAGAATTAAGCAATACTAAGTAAGTTAATTAAAATTAAGCAATTCTAGCCATGTTAATTAGAATGAAGCAATTCTAGCCAAATTAATTAAACTTTTATTAAGATAAAGCAATGTTTGGTAAGTTTATGCTGCTAGAACCAAAATTAGAACTATGGGCATTCGGGTACAATAATGCATGTACATCATTCAGGTACAATAATGCATGTACAAGATGGTGTTAAAGCACAATTTATATACAGAGACAGAAACTGCAAATTTTGATGTGGAACATAGGATGGACTGCATTTCTTAAGTGTCATTTCTACAGTATTAAAAGACTTCATATCAAACTGAAAATTTATAAATATTGTCATGCTTAGATAATACCAAATCATATATGATTCAAATTACATCAATCCTGTAGATGTAAAACTACACAAGATTTGATGTCATTGGAAAACAACAATCATTACAGCACATGTTGTATGTTAGATAAATTTTCATTGAGTTTTTACTTTAAGAGCCTATCTGGTATATATGTTGTATATTCTGCTCTGGCCATAACACTGACTCATAACACTGACTCCGGTACAGTCTGTTTGTTGAACATACATTATACAACATAAATTATATATCTTTGAGTGTTTTTTTTCGCCAGTGCATGAGGGTGTTATGCTGCAACTACAAATACAACTTTTATACTTTCTTGATCATAATGATTGATATTTGTGATCGCATATTAAAGTTGTATTATATTCTATGCACATGATTCATGGACCTGAGCAATGTTTTAATATAGTATTTTGCACACAATTTTAACGTTCTTAAGTTTGAATTGATACAATTTGGTTTGATTTTTTTATCTTTATAAGCGAGATATTTTCATATTGTGGTACAAGAGATAAGTTTATTTAATTTAATTTCACTTGATTTCCTTTAACTCTACATACTATACATGTTTACAGCAACCCGACAACTTACTGGGACCTCCCCTACACCCACCAACCCCACATGGCAGAAAGAAGCATCATTTAAAACACAACAGAAATGCACAAGACTAAAGATGCTAAATTTGTAAGCCATTAAAACAAATCAAAAAGCATGTCAAAATGTACTAAACCAATGGCATTAAAACATGTCAAAAAGATTCCGAATCTGAATGTAATGAAATCAAAATTGCACACATAAAAATCAGAAAGAGTGCATCATGGGTCAGGATTATGACAACCCATTTTCACTGCTCGTCTGTGCATTGTTCGCATTGATGATTTCTTTAATAAATGTTCCCAAAACAGGTTGGTGATGTTGTATTGATTGTGCTCTTGCCATGAATAGAGGGACTAATTACCAGCAATAAAATGATTTAATAAAGAGAACTTTCTTCAACACACCTGCAATCTACTTCCTTATACGGTTCTATAAAAGATCATTGTTGTTGCAACTTTAATACAAGCCAAGTTCTAGCCAAATTCACATTGTTGCCAGCTGTGATCGTTCAAGATATTTTACATGCAAAAAACAAACAATGCATGAAAGTTAAAACATGGATGTTGGATAACATTAAAAAGATACCAATATTAGTATGAATCAAATCAGTACAATACCGCTTTCACTCGATTAACTGTTTGATTATGTTTTTCATTCCTGACTCGTGTATTGGCTATCTTCCAGGAAGACGTTTCCCTCTATCACCTGTATCTGAATGTATGTATTGAAGCAAACCATGCACTATATAATTCTAGAATTTTGTATTAAAGCACTATAATCATTAACAAAGCAAAAGCTAGCAAAGAAAACCCCAGACAATAAAATGTCACTGTATGGTCCAACTGGACAAGTCTTCTAAAATTTCATCTATGCCTTTTTAATTTATTGATGAATCATAAATGAATTAAGGTAGACATTCTCATGATTTAATTCATACACTTATGTACTTACTTCTGATTTAAAAAGCAATTAGAATACTTTATAAGATCAAATGCCACACATGGCGCTAAGAAATATAATCTATCACAATGTTACTGACACTCTGTGGTTCTAATTATCCTGAGCCACATATTGGTTAATAGTCAAAATACTTTTCATTTATACAGACAATTTGAAAGCTAACGTGTATTGATACATTAATATATGTATAATGGATTAATGTTTGTCAATGCAAAATGTCTTTGAAAACTATATCTTGTTCAGGTAAGTGCAAAATGGCAACAGTTGACTGATTTTGAATTTGAACCATGTTTGATCATTTGCAGATGAATGAATGGTTAAGTTATTTAAATGTGAGGTTGTTACTCACAAGGTCCATATGAGGCAGAGTAACACCACTGACCCGGGGTCAAATTTTGCCTAGTTGCCTAAGACTGACTTTTTCTAGTGGACAATAATTTGTTATCTACATATTTCAACTGTAATCATTCTATTTAGTTAGAACGGTACCTGTTTTACTTAGAGTACTAGTGTATGTAATATTTCCAAAAAATTAAGTGAGGTTGGTTCTGTAGCGAACAGTGATATTGTGACATAGGTTACCTAGGGAAAAAGGCAACATGGAGTAGGAAAATATTCCATAGATTGTAAGAGTATATATATGGTCGAAAGTTTATCAATGAGTTCATTGTTATTTCCGATGATGTTCTTTTGATATCAGCCTGCATATGATTAAATGAAGTATTTGGAGGGGTTTTGAGTGGCCCCATGAGACATATAGAAAAGTTTTAGGTACTACAAGAAAGAAACTAGACAAACCATGTAGTTTGCTGAAGAAAAAGAATAAGGTATTTGATAAGTGGTGTGCATCTAAAAAGGTAGATAAAAATTATGATTATCTTAGACAACTCATATTAGTTAAGGAAATTAAGAACTGAACTTACAGTTACATCATGACGTATCTTAATGAGCACTATGTATAATGTTTCAAAAAATGCTGTTCGTACAGTTTATTATTCCATGAGTCACACAATTTTATTTTTCAACAAGTTTTCCACTCAGCAGGTTTTTGGTAAAAAAAAAAAAATCAACCCAAGAAACATTATGTCTCATACAAGTACTTCCAAATGTCAATCTAGCAAAACTTAGAGGAATCAAACCTCTGATGAGACTAATAAGAAATAATATTCTCTTCCTATGTGCACTTAATACATGAAAATCAGTCAATTTAATTCTGAGTTTCATAAATTTAAACAATATGCAACAGAGTAACATCTGAGCTTTTCCAAATGCTGTTCTTTCTAAGTGGTCATGGCCATGGTTATGTATTGAAAGCAATATATTTGTTGTGAAAAACAAAACCACATTCTGTTTTTTTTTTAATGGAGAATCATAACCCATGAATATCAAAAGCTTCTATATCACTTATTGGTGATTCTGCTAATCCTATCCCTCTTAAGATCCTAAATGACACATGACCTTTCTAGAGTCTTTAATCTGTGATTTCTTTTTTTGACAGTTTTCTTAGAAGTGCTTTATTCATCATGTAATAACCACTTTCACATGAAGTTTGTAATTTGAAAAGTATCATGACTCCTTTAGTCAATTTGAAAGCTATGCTACCAGTGTGTTGCATGCTGATTAAATTCTCATTGTGATTATTGGTTTTCTGGTCCAGGTTAAACAATAACAACCAATCAAAAATCAATGTTGCTTATTCTCTGGGTGACTAACAGGATGTATTGACAGAGCAAGAGACACTTCAGGGGAAATCATTAGATAAGTCATGTGCTTAAGCAGAAATCCTGTCCATTGCATGAATCATGCAAAATTTTTACAAATTGGCACACATAGAGAACAGTGAAAAGCAAGAACTCCCACAAATTTGTTTAAAGTCCCTCATAAGAAAATGTTCTCAGAGAAGTATACATTTTTATTTAACCATTCTTGTTACAACATCCATTTTTCAAATAGCAACTGTTCCACATCTGGGTTCTTCAAGCACAACATAAATGGTTGTGAAATTAAATTTGATTAGCACAATGTGCCCAGTAAAAAGCATTATAGAGTAGTTTGAATCATTCATGAAGAAAGTTTCATAAATGCATGTTTAAAATATGGGCTACTTAGAAAACCCCAAATGTCTGATTCTCAGCATGGCTCATTAACATCGGTCAGCAAATACTTGACAATAGCTTTCAAAGTTATGAAGAGTATCAGATTATTGGAGCTGGGAATACATTAATGGAGATACCAGTGAGTAATTTTCAGCTGATCTGATATATATGTTGGGTTGACAAGAAATGGATGGCACAATCCTTTCGGTGGTGTTTCGGAACTAAGTGTACAAAGGGCAGAATACTGAGCCAAATTAAAAGACAGACAATTTAAAAGCATAATGCAATTTTCATTTTTTTTAATTAATCATTTTCTCCCTTCGGATCATATGCTACAAAACTATATACATGGTTAAGATAAATTTAATTAAATATGGGTTAAGAAAATTCAATTAAGAAGTAAAGATATTTATTTTAATTTTAATATCTTGATCAGCACAAGCAATGACGGACTAAATACTGTTTTTCAGCATTATGGAAAAGATAAGAAATTTGGCATAGTAGTAAGTTAACTACTGATTTAACAAAGGAAGTTTATGTTAGTTAAATTTGGAATGTCGCTTAAGTTAAAAAAAAATGAAGAATAGGACTGGGTGTAGTCAATCGTTTTCCTTCTTCACAAGCAAACAGAAGTACTGCAGCAGTCTTTTGCATCTGCAGAAAATAGAATGTGATAGATCTGGTTGGTATTCAACCGTATTCCCATGCCCAGATTTGTTTTAGCTGCGATTTCTTTTTGCAGAAGGAAATTGCATTATTTCTTCTGTTTTGAAGATAAAATCATAATGTCTTTTAAGAGTAAATGAGACAAATAACTGGTAATATGTTTTCAAATCATTTATGTTGTACAAAACAAAGAGAGTTAAATGGAGCCACCATTAAATGGCTTAAATGTTGAATAAAAACTCACTGCAACCAAAAGGTAGTCTTGAATTGCATATAAATAACTATATGTTTAGATTGTCTGCCTCGGATGCAGTGGGTCATGGGTTTGAACCCCTGCTGAATCATACCAAAGACTTTCAAAATAAAACCAACAGCTGCCTCGCTTGACACTCAGCATTAAGAGGTTAGTGTTAGGACTGGTCTGCCTGGTGTCAGGATAATGTGACTGGGTAGGACATCATGCCATATATCTGCGTCATGATGTCCCAGTGCTAAACATCACTGTAAACTGTCACACTGCAGACATCATAACGATATGATTGAAAAATTGTTAAAGCTATGCTACAAATCTAAATCACACCCCCTGCAAATCATATCCTACAAAACCATATATATGTATCCACACCAGGATTTAGATAAACTGAATAAAATAAGGATTAAAAATGAAATTTAAGTAAAGATATTTTTTTTTAATACCTTTGTCTGCATAAGCATTAATGGACTAAATACAGCATTATGGAAGAGACAAGAATTTGGCATTGTAGTCAGCCAACAATAGATTTAACAAAGGAAGTTCATGTTAGTAGAAAAAAATATTTTGGAGCAGATGTAAGCAAAAGAAAATATGTGATGTCTGGAAAATTGTATATAACAAAGATCAGTTTCCTAACATATTCAAGCTGACAAAAATAGCAATGTATATGCTCATTCAGAAGGAAGCAAAGTAGTTACGATATTGATAAAAAGAAGGAGAAAAGTATGCTAAGAAATAATTAACAGATTAATGCTTATAAAACTAGAGGTGACATTTGTCAAAGATTTTGATTTCAGCACAGCTCTATAAAAATCCCAGGAGCAGGAAGAAAGAGAGATAAGATATTGAAATTTATATTGACCGTTTCTTCCTCCTCATCTTCTTTCTTTGATAAAGTGGCAGGGGTTCCTCTTTTAATGTAAAATCCTGTCATTATCTCTCTTTAAATTGTATATGGGCAACAAACTTGTAATTTCTGTTTTATTCAGATATATATTTAACCAATAAATGAAGGCACTAATGGAATAATGCAAAATGAGCATAGAATGAGTGATGGGGCAGATTTCAAAGTGCCTAAGTTTATCACCTTATGAAAAAAAAATTGTAAAATGTTGAATCAGACTGGGTGTAATCAATAGTTTTTCTTCTTCACCAACAAATACAATTACTTCTGACTGCAGCAGTCTTTTGCACCTGCATGAAATAAAATGTGATAGATCTTCAACCTTATTCCCATGCCAGGGTTGGTTCTAGATTAGATTTTCTTTGCAGGAGGAAATGCATTATTTCTTCTGTTTTGAAGATAACATTGTAATGTCTTCCAAGTGCAACAAAGATACAGAATTGGTAATAAGATGATTTCAAATCATTCATGTTGAAGAAAACAAAGGGAATATATAGCTGCCACCATTAAAAAATTGGCCTAAAATGTTGAATAAAACTCACTCTAACTAGCAGGTTTTTAGTTTTAAAGATTTGTTGATATTGGAAATAGGATCAGAATGTCTACATGAAAGGGCACCATCTACCTTCCAAAGATGGAAAGACATCAAGTTCATCAATATGAATTGTATTTCAAGCTACACAGGTGTATCAAGAATTGTATCAATATGTGGCAGAGGTGTATCCTTTCACCCCTTCTTAGTATCCAGTACCTGAGATTTACTATCCTATAAATCTGCTCAATGTTGGTGTACTTCAATAGATTTATGCAACAAAATTTAAGCTGTGCCACAGATTATTAAGCAGCTGTGTGCCACCACATTAACAATATAAGGTTTATTTAAAAGATACCTAGGACAGTTCTGTTTTGCAGCAGGTTATGAAGCTGAGAATACAAAAGTCTTTATACATACTGCTGATATTCATGCTATGTATTTATTACATTTATTACATGCTATTACATGCTATTTATTATTACATTTATTACATTTGTAATGTTTAAAGGTAATATTTGGGAGAAATATTTTATCTGGAAAGATCTAATCATTGTTTCTCTCTGACAATACAAACTGAGTAGCTTATTTCTCTCATAAAAAATAAATAAGGTAACTAGGATTCAGCTTACACTAATTGCTCTGTATGATCAAAGTTCCTTTACTTGATACTTACATGGAATTTTAACTCGAACCCTTCTCCCAAGAACAGTTCCATTTTTGTTGTTTGCAAAGCATTCATACAGTCCCTCATCACTCCTGCCTTTCCTGGGTCTGTGTATCACCTTTGAAAAAAATAGGGACCCGTTCACAGACACAAAGGTATGTTTGTTGTTTTTCAGTGGTTTCCCATCCTTTATCCACCTGAAAGTCAGAGGAGCATCCTGCGAGAACACAGAACAGTTCAACATGAAAGGCAATCGATGTGTCGCAAAGACAACCTGAGGGTCCTGTTGAATGGATAATTCCAGATCCAGTGAATTGTTTTTATAAGCACCTAAAATTTAAAGGAAATAAATAAATTAATTAATTATTTAATTGATTAATTAGTTAAAGACATAAATCAAGTAGTTGATGTATCTGTTCAAAATAACAATTTTTAGGAAACTTTTAAATTTATCCATTTCATTCCTTGTCTCTTATCAAATCTTTCTTTTCATGTGTGTGTGTGTGTGTGTGTGTGTGTGTGTGTATGGTTTCAGCCAACATCCTTCCAAATGCAGACCCCCAGCCCACTACATCGACTCTGGCATGCCATGTTATATGTTTCTCTTTATAACAACCACATAGTATAGCAATGTAGTAACATACATTACCATTAATATAACCCTCACCCTCCAAGCCTTACAGATTTTTAAGTCAACTTTCAGATACTTATTATTTAATTTATTTCAAAACCAAGAGCCAAGGCGGCTTGGACTTGTGTCAACAAAGTTTGAGTTCGTATCCTACCATCAAATTTCAGGTGGTGTATCTTTGAGTAAGGCACTTTGCTTCAATTTGCCTTATCAATAAATAAAATTTATGTATTGCTTTACCATAAGACATTACCTTAGACGAACATTTCAATCATTACCTTTTAGCATACACTAGCATCAAGGCGTTAAATTAATATTTGAATCATTTATCTTTACTAGCAACATGTTCTATATAACTAATTTTACTATCATGTTTGTTGTTGTTGTAACAGATCTCTTGTCTGGCATTTAATTCACTGACCATTCTGCCATATTAGAGAATTCAAAAAAAATAGCCCCATTGAAAAAGAGACAGTAGTGTAGGGGACAGTATGGGAACATAACTGACACTATAGATAGTGGCAAGAAATGGAATGGAAAATTAAGCTGGCATTTAAAAAAAAAAATTATCCTGTAGGCAAAAGGGGAATTTAAAATGTTCACACACTACCTTTGACCCAAGGAGAATTTAATCTTAAAAAGATAATGGGTCATGAATCAATGTTGGACCTTATGAGAATTTAGCATAACTTTCATGTAACATTATGTCCAGTTTAAGGAAGAAACTGAACAGTGAGGAGTCTTATGGGAATTTACTACCATTAAGTCACCTTTGGGATCTAACACAATTAATCACAATGCAATACACATCCTTTCTAACCTGATGGTACTAAGCCACAAGGTTGCCAATAGATATAGCATGGAAAGCTACTTGCGAGACTAGGTGAAATTCAGAATGGCAACTACAATGAAATCATACAGTTTATGTGTATCCAAAATGATTGCCACTTTTGAAAGTCCTAAACAGAATTAGTGGAATTAAAAACAACATGGAATAATGAATCAGACAAAAAAACCACTAAAATTCTGAAGCCTTTATATAGAAAAATATTTTTTATTTTTAAATAAAAAAATTATAACAAAGAAGAAAAGAAGTCAAATTGTACATTTTGAAAAATTAACTAAATTTAAACTAGCTATCTCACATTTTTAAAAGGTTACTGACACATAAGTTTTAGCAGCAGGGAGGGTGAACAGACCATTTTGCTGGACACCTTATTTATGAAAAAAAAAAGCTTCCTATGAAGATGAAATCTCGAGGTCAGTAACGTTAAACCAAAATGTCTAACCCTGACTCACGAACTCTGTCAGGCCTATAGGGTTAGCTCATTTTGTTACTTTATTGATGATGATTGCATTTAAGTTTTTTTATGTGTGTCTGTTCACATGCCAGTCTCTCTTTGTTCGTTGTCCACCCTCCCTGCTGCTGTGATTAAATCATTATGATATCAATAATGGAATATCATACAGTTAGATTAGCTCAAGAGTGACTATAGGCATTTAAAAAATATCTACCCATCCGTGATTCTGTCAAACAACAACTACAAGTTCTTCAGGAGTCTCAGGTGGAATTTGCAGAATGTGCAGAACAATTATTTAAACCGGTTACAAAGACGACAAAAGGACTTCTTCCCACATTAGAGCAAGCTGCTAAAGCAACTAGAAAAAAAGCAGAAAAACGAAAGAAAAAAAATTCTAAGAGAACTTCCAAATGAAATAGCTGCAGCTCTGCCTGAATTACAAGAAAAAGTATAAATACTTGAGAGTGTTGATAAAGTTCATGAGGAGGTCAATGACATAAGGGATCATGTTTTGTCAAAATGAAAAACAAAACCATCAGTTCGATTCACTTGAGAGAAAACTATAGATGTTGATGCATGATATATATGTCATGACGAATTAATCTATCCAAACACTGCCAGAGTTTAAAAAAACCTGGGTTCCTTTTGTATTTCGAAAAGGCTGAAAATATATCCAGAATCACTGGTGAATACAAGGATAAATATACAGAATTTGAGAGACGAGTCAAAAAGGCTATAAAAAGAGTGCCCTCACCTGTATATATATATCATCACCAGAAAAATCACTACTAAGACTATTTGTTTTGTGAAAGAGGGAAGTGGTATTAGTATGGGTACCAGGGAAAGTGGTCCTATTACTCCATGAACTGAAAACGTCCTTGCCAATGTTGAAAGACTAGAAATTCTGATTGGAGGAAAAAAAGCTGGTAATAAATCCCCAAAAATCATTAATGAAGCAGCTGATATTTGTCAGAGATTGTTTACAGGAGGAATCATAGATATTATTGTTTATTGATCCCTCACAGAAGAAATCGCAATTGATTATCATAGTGATTAAGTCACTGATTAAGCAGTTAGATATAATTACTATGATAAGATAATCATACATAATGCTCAAGGTGGCCCTGTTATGGTCAGGGTGATAAATCTGAGATTACCAATTTATAGAGCATTCTACTGTGATGGAGACTAGTTGATGTTGTTTAGGGTTTATGTTTATTCTGATAGCCCCAAAAGCTATGCTGATTGCAAAGCAACTGGGAATGAAAGATATTGATGTTGCTTGTGAAAAAGGTATTGGTAATGTTGGTGATGTTGCCTGTAAAGCATCTTCAGCAATCATGGATAAACTATAACAATTATTAAGCCAGTACCGCAAACCAATGCCTGCAAATGTTAATAAAATTATAAATCAATCTGTGAATAATAAATAAGTGGAGTTAGCTGGTGTAAAAGAAAAGAATATAACCCCTAGTCTGATGGCAGGAAGTGATCTTTGTGTTAGACAACAGCAATTATACAAAAAATTTTCAAAGGCATATGAGTGCAGAGAGAGATTCTGACTGCCCTTTTATAGTGTCATAAATGCCTATCCAGAATGATGCAATCTGGTCTTGCATCATACCTGATGTAAATTACATCACATTGTACACAAAACAAGTGATGATGCAATCTGAAGCCAGTATTGCATCATACCTGATGTAAATTACATCACATTGTACACAAAACAAGTGATGATGCAATCTGAAGCCAGTATTGCATCATAACTTATGTAAATTACATCACATTGTACACAAAACAAGTGATGATGCAATCTGAAGCCAGTATTGCATCATAACTTATGTAAATTACATCACATTGTACACAAAACAAGTGATGATGCAATCTGAAGCCAGTATTGCATCATAACTTATTAAATTACATCACATTGTACACAAAACAAGTGATGATGCAATCTGAAGCCAGTATTGCATCATAACTTATGTAAATTACATCACATTGTACATAAAACAAGTGATGATGCAATCTGAAGCCAGTATTGCATCATAACTGATATAAATTATATCATGTTGTAGGCAAAGCAATGGATGACACAATCTGAAGCCAGTATTGCATCATACTTGATATAAATTGCATCACATTGTACACAAAACAAGTGATGATGCAATCTGAAGCTAGGTCTTGCATCATTCTGCATCAGCATAAAAAGAGCAGTCAGAATCTCTCTCCATGCTCATTCTCTGCAAGTGGATAAGAACAGAGGTAAGTAAAAATATTTTTCTTGAATATAGTATTATCTGACAGGCTGAAAAAATGCAGTTATATCCTAATAAAAATTACTTCACTAGGTGTGGGCATGTGTCAGTTATAATCAATTTGTGATGGCAAATGTAGGATAAATATACTTCTGCCAGTGATGATATAGACTTTAAATGTGCTAAAAGAAGAGGTAAATAATTATTCTATCATTGACCATTGTCATTACCTGACTTGATCAGTATATTGAAATCTAAACCACAGGATGGATTTATTTTGGTTTCCATAAAATAAATCATAAAATATAATATCTTACACATTTCTGCCATTTTGACTTGGTTGAAAAGTCATCAAAAACCATTTATCTCAAATGGTCTTGATGTTCTGGAAAAATAACATGTGTCATTGAATTATTTTGGAATGGTGGCATGGTGCATGGTGGCATGTTACTTCTACTGTGCTGACATGATTGTGCTGACACATACACACAAATTAGCCAAATAAATAAATGAACAGGCATAAATCATGCACTTATCATGTTTGTTCAGATGGTGCGGGGGATACATGAACACATGAGCAAATGAGTGAAAAATATATACCCAGGATTATCATCTGGGATTCAATTTGTACAGTATTGTTAGAAATATTAAAAATATTTTTTGATTGTTACTAACCAAAAATGCTGCCTTGATAATTATGTGCAGCGACCATTTTCAACCACTTTTCTTTTTTGTTGGGCAGTCTCTGCACAAGTGATTAAAAAAAATGTGTGGATTATTATGAGAAGAGAACTATTCATGATACTCTGTAGGAATTTATCAGACTAAAGCCAGACAAAACACAATGCGATATAATGCGTGAAATTATTCCAAAAACGCCTGTGAATAATTTTTGGAATTTATGTAGACCAAATGATTTAACAGTTTTAAATAGAAAAAAAGTTCATGAAGAATTGAAAGAAAAATTGTTTTTGTTACATAAATAAACATTTCGAAATCTACTTGTACCACTGTATTATCACCCAGCTGATACTCGATGACAGAATGTTGATGTTGTGATTCCAGGAACAAATGAAAAACAAAATCTTGCATTAAATGACATTGGTTTGGTTGCTGTTGTTGAGAACGCGTTGAGCATGGATAAAACTCCATGGAAATTAGGATATGCTATAACGATTCACTCAATAATCACAAGGATTATCTATTACTGATACAAATATTTGACAGTAAACTTAGCGACATAACTGTTCAGACCAGCACTTGATTCTTGGACCATACTACCTTTCTGACAGCATCTGCAGTGGTCATGCTATCAGATAAAGATGAAGAGGAATAGTGTTTACTTTATAAACAGATGTTTATTTTGGAGGCGTCCTCAACAGGTTGGAAAATATTTCTTCAATTAGGTTTTGCTGGAATGTTCAACAGCGGAGATGAGGTGTTTTCTGTTTTTCATTTTGCTTTCTGTTTGAAGATTACTGAAAACTGTTTTCTCAAAACATGATCTTGTCATGGGTTTCAGAAATACAAAATCATATTTTTAGCATGAGGGGCCATTCTTGGATTTGACTGAAATCAGATATCAATTTCACATAAAGACAGTGGTGATCTGATTTCGATTGCGCAGTGTTATGGCAAGTATGTCAACATCGTGAAAATACATTTACACATTTCACCAGCGCAATCAAAGTACAAATTATACTTTTTTTTTCAACAAGCCCAATAGGCACCTCACTTTAAATACAGGACAGGCCTCTTCACCGGATATTGTAGCTGTGACCACGCTGATAATATAATTATACACTAATCTGCATTTTCCCATACATTGAGAAAAATCATATATACCAATTTCCTGAACTAATAATATAGTTATTCTGAATTCATCCCAGCATATTAAATATTACCCCATTGTATATACTCTCATGTAATTTTCACTGCCACCTATGAAACTGTATTAAAGTGTTTGCATTGGATATTACACATGTATTCGTCTTAGATTTGCATTATATTGTTTTCTTCCTGGCTATTATTTCTTGTTGCAGCCTGAAATACTATAAATACATTATGAGAAGTTGTCTGGATGCATTTGTGGTGATTTTTCCAATTTTGGATTAATTTATCAGTGTGATAGTATTGTCGATATACTTTCAACTATTTAAAATACATCTTTTGGTATAAACACTGACCAGTCCAAATCATCACTACTGACATTGATATTTAAAAGTCATGTTTATGTATCCATATCTATCACGTTTCTGAATTGAGATAGATGGTGTGATTACAATTTAGATCTGAAAATGAAAATTTAGTTTCTTCTGTGAAGATCACTGAGCAAATAAGGTTATTTTGAGGTAGCCACTTGTAATTTGGCGGTAAAATGTAGAGGTAGATTATAAAGAAAGACAAAGCTTCGAAAAGGAAGCTTTTTTAAGGACAGAACTTCCGGTTCAATTGAGTCTGGAGTCTTTAGGAGGTAGAGACGGAAATGAGACTAGACTAACAATCGAAGTCGACAAAAGTCTAGTCTATGGAGAGAAGATGGAGAAGGTAAAGAGTCTGGAGGAGGAAGTAGAGAAGGAGGAGAGGAGTATAGAGAAATCGATCTCACACTGATAATAGTGTGATGCAATAGGATATTAAAGAGTCAAAGGGTCGAGCGGAAGATGTGTAATTTGAAATTTGAAACATTTGATTATTGAACTGTTATCAAATTGTTATTCATTGAGTTTCAACCTTTTGTATATTTAACCATTTAACCTTCGGCATTGCTGACTGGGGGCTCAAAGCTTTACATCTGTCTTTCATTAATGTAACCTCCATCCAAAAATCGAGCCTGGGTTTAAATAAGATATTGGGAGCACACACCCCAACAAATAAAATAACAACTCCACAATAATAAATGTGAGTTACAATACCATACCTAGCATTTGCATGTGCACCTGTTGCTGCCACCTTCGTAACACATGATTCCATTGAATTCCTAACTAAAATGAGAGTTTGACACCATGACATACTGTATTTACATTTCAACATACTCCAAAAATGGTACTGGTAACAATAATGACAATTGTTTATTACCAGTATTGAGAAACAGTCTTTTGCATATCTTTCATTACCAACTGTATCTATCTTTCTAATGTAAACAAGCTCATGCAAAATTTGTAGCGACAGCTGCAGAATCAGCACTAACAGAAGGAAGTAATTTAGGTCTAGTTTTAGAGCTTTTAAAAACAACATTGCAAGAGCTGTTGTTTTATCCATGGAACATGGGTTGCCTTACTGTGTCCACAGTCATAAAGATAATACAAGTTTTAATTCTAGCTTGACCTAGATATAAGGAAATTCTCCCAATCACATTATCTTCCATTAAGTACTGGGCAATATGGAGAGAAGACTATTCATTATTAACTAAAGACATTGCATACATAGCATTATAATTAACTGGAGCATTCATATAAGTTTTTAATCTACCTCTTTTTTAAATAAAACCCTAATGCAGTAACATATACATATATCTATCAATTGTTTCAATCATGTCCTGTCCATATTATTACTATCTCTTGGTATATATTCAACATACTCAAATTTTTCTATTAATTCATCAACTAGATTTACCTTCAAAATATTCAGAAATTGGGATGCAACTTGTGAAATAACATAATTTAGTTATAAAGCTTTTAAAAATATTCCTACTTCATACATAAACTTTTTAAAACAAATTATTCAAACTGTGATTTGAAATTTTTCTTTGTTTGTCTACAGTGTGTACTAAAGTTTTCATCATACTGCCGGCCATTAAAGTACTACCACGCAATGAATCAGGAAGCAATTATTTTGATTGCTTAGATATTATTTTCTTTGATGCATCCTCCAACACATTTTTACCTCAAAATTCACAGTTCATAATTTTTTTAATTGTTACTTTTATACCTGTTGTTAATTTGGGTTTTGTTCCTTTTCAATAATTTTTTCAATTGGCTTTATGTCCAAGTTTTATCTTATTTAATCATCTGTAGCACAAGGTATACCTTCTAAACTTTATGTCCAAGTTTTATCTTATTTAATCATCTGTAGCACAAGGTATACCTTCTAAATTTTATGTCCAAGTTTTATCTTATTTAATCATCTGTAGCACAAGGTATACCTTCTAAACTTTATGTCAAAGTTTTATCTTATTTAATCATCTGTAGCACAAGGTATACCTTCTAAACTTTTGAAGATATGCTGATAGTTTTATTGATTCTATACTAGCTGTTTGTAATATAATTGTTAAAAGATCTTTCTCTTTGGAAAAACGTATTTTAAGACGTATAATACGTTTCAAATATTGAACCTCCAAAAATTTATGGATTTTGATTCAGAGTATTTCTAACTAGCAAATATGTACACACACACACACACACACACACACACACACACACACACACACTGTGAAGAATACAACTTGCAGTATGGTGAATAAAATCTTATATAGTACTAAAATTATATCCAAAAGTATCGAGTATTCCAAATAAGTTCCAGTGATAATCCAAATGAAGTGATAATTAATATAAAGATGTGCCAATAGTCTTGATGTATCAGAATTATATAATCCAAAATGTTGATAAATGAATTCTCAGTCATTTTCAAAAACCATTACTATATCCATCCAAGAGTCTGAGCACTTTACAATTCCAATAAATAATTGAAATAAATAAATACATCCTGTCAAAGACTCATGGTAATCATAGGAAGAACTAATTTCCTGTGTATCATCCCTTTTATATCATCCCTTATATCATCCCTTATATCATCCCTTGTATTGAAAACTGAGAGGCAGTTTCAAAACGAGAACAAGGTTCAATTAGTCTTTTGGAAGTCATTTTAACTGTCAAGAATTAAAAGTACTTTAGCAGCTAGCCAATCAGGAATAAAACTTACACCCCTTAGCTATCTTGATATCTTGATGCTGTGTACTGTGTTCACAAAATGACCTCATCACAAAGTATAAACCCACAATGTACAAAACTTGCCATTTAATGTTATTTACTAAATTACCCTTTCATTCTATAATCAAGAAATATCCTTGTTTAAATCTACTTCTACATTTTCCTATATTTTACGAATGGTAACAAATGCTATTGCATGCATTTTATTTACAGGAATATACATTTGTATCAGAAGGGCCATTGGTAGTGAAACAAAATATAACATCTGAGCTGGTCCCATTAATATAACCCCAGTGATAAGCAAGTACAATGTATCAATAGTGTATTAATATCAATTATATAATTATATATTTTGAAATTGTAATCAACATTTTACTATTTCGGTAGTTTTTATTTTATGTTTCAGACTGCTATGGTCATGTATAATTCTTATGCATTCTCAATCATGTTTTTGTAGTGAGGTTTAAATGGAATATATTGCATGTTTCATGAGGTATTGTTCTCTAAAAAAGAATATTATTAGCTGGTGTAATATTATGTAGCTGTAACAAACCTCTAAACTTCATATTGTTTGCCATTTCTAAACTAAACTCAGTAATAGTATTTCATATTGTTTGCCATTTCTAAACTGATCTACATAATATTATTTCATAATGTTTACCATTTCTAAACTGATCACATAATACTATTTCATAATGTTTACCATTTCTAAACTGAACTCAATAATAGTATTTCATAATGTTTGCCATTTCTAAACTGAACTCAATAATATTATTTCATAATGTTTACCATTTCTAAACTGATCTAGATAATACTATTTCATATTGTTTACCATTTCTAAACTGAACTCAATAATAGTGATAGTATTTCATATTGTTTGCCATTTCTAAACTAAACTCAGTAATATTATTTCATAATGTTTACCATTTCTAAAATGATCTAGATAATACTATTTCATATTGTTTGCCATTTCTAAACTGAACTCAATAATATTATTTCATATTGTTTACCATTTCTAAACTAAACTCAATAATAGTGATAGTATTTCATATTGTTTGCCATTTCTAAACTGAACTCAATAATAGTAATAGTATCTCATATTGTTTGCCATTTCTAAACTGAACTCAATAATAGTGATAGTATTTCATATTGTTTGTCATTTCTAAACTGAACT
The DNA here is from genome assembly GCA_016746295.1 of Potamilus streckersoni. NCBI lineage: Eukaryota > Metazoa > Mollusca > Bivalvia > Unionida > Unionidae > Potamilus > Potamilus streckersoni. The sequence continues at coordinate 7,315,816 of JAEAOA010001694.1, forward strand.
CAATAATAGTATTTCATATTGTTTAGTTTAAACTCAATAATATTATTTCATATTGTTTGCCATTTCTAAACTGAACTCAATAATATTATTTCATATTGTTTACCATTTCTAAACTGAACTCAACAATAGTGATAGTATTTCATATTGTTTGCCATTTCTAAACTGAACTCAATAATAGTGATAGTATTTCATATTGTTTGTCATTTCTAAACTGAACTCAGTAATATTATTTCATAATGTTTACCATTTCTAAACTGAACTCAGTAATAGTATTTCATATTGTTTGCCATTTCTAAACTAAACTCAGTAATATTATTTCATAATGTTTACCATTTCTAAACTGAACTCAATAATAGTGATAGTATTTCATATTGTTTGTCATTTCTAAACTAAACTCAATAATATTATTTCATATTGTTTGCCATTTCTAAACTGAACTCAATAATATTATTTCATATTGTTTACCATTTCTAAACTGAACTCAATAATAGTGATAGTATTTCATATTGTTTGCCATTTCTAAACTGAACTCAATAATAGTGATAGTATTTCATATTGTTTGTCATTTCTAAACTGAACTCAGTAATAGTATTTCATATTGTTTGCCATTTCTAAACTAAACTCAGTAATATTATTTCATAATGTTTACCATTTCTAAACTGAACTCAATAATAGTGATAGTATTTCATATTGTTTGCCATTTCTAAACTGAACTCAATAATAGTGATAGTATTTCATATTGTTTGCCATTTCTAAACTGAACTCAATAATAGTGATAGTATTTCATATTGTTTGTCATTTCTAAACTGAACTCAGTAATAGTATTTCATATTGTTTGCCATTTCTAAACTAAACTCAGTAATATTATTTCATAATGTTTACCATTTCTAAACTGAACTCAATAATAGTGATAGTATTTCATATTGTTTGCCATTTCTAAACTGAACTCAATAATAGTGATAGTATTTCATATTGTTTGCCATTTCTAAACTGAACTCAATAATAGTGATAGTATTTCATATTGTTTGCCATTTCTAAACTAAACTCAGTAATATTATTTCATAATGTTTACCATTTCTATACTGATCTAGATAATACTATTTCATATTGTTTGCCATTTCTATACTGAACTCAGTAATATTATTTCATATTGTTTGCATTAATTAGTGCAATAGACTTGAGTGCAATATATTTTGTTCCATAAACTGAATTTTCTCTATCAAAGGTAAATTTTGATGCATATATATATATATATATATATATATATATATATATATATATATATATATATATATATATATATATATATATATAAAATGAATGACTTTTTTGCTTCAAAATATCATAAAATACTTGTTATGAAAATCATCAGATAAATTTCATTAATATCATGTCTGTTAAATGGAACACACAATATAATTTTTAAGCAAAGGTACTTTGGTATTTCATAATAGGATTGATTTAAATATAGGCAGTTATAAGATTTGTTTCTGCTTAATGATAAATACTCTTTTAATATTATTCATCTTTTTATCATCAATTTTCATCTTAAAATATTGTTTGTATCTTTATCCATATCCTGCATTGTTTAACATCTCTTGGATCAAGCAGTCACAATCTCTTATTCACCTTTTCTTTCCATTTTTTGATTAAAAGGGCTTTACTTAGGCTTGACATTTTAATGGCACATACTACATTTTTTATCAAAATTAAAATATTGTAAGTAATATATTTAGTAAAATACTTTACATCTGCTTCCAATGTTGAGATAACACCAGGTAAAAAAAATGAGGCATGGTTTATTTATATTTTTCAGCATCAAAATTTAATATTTCATTCATGCATATATATATATATATATATATATATATATATATATATATATATATATATATATATATATATATATATATATATATTGATACCATTCTATGTTTATAAATTAAGAAACAGAAAGTTTTGTAAAAACGTAACAAATAATATCATTATCAAAGTTATTAATGGAAATGTGAGAGAACTTCACAGTATTATAAAGGGAATCCAAAATAATCTTGCAAGAGTTATATTAAAGTCCAAAAGAATGAAAAGTTCCGCATTAAAGCCAGAATTGAAAATGTACTAAAAATCGTAGCATTATAAAAGTATAAAAATGGCATTGTCCAGAACTCCTTTAAATATTTCACAATTGTTCCAGAATAATATTACAGTTCAAACAAATGTTTTTCCTCACAAATAATATCTAAGTACAACATAATACACATCTGCAGACTTAATGTCATTACAGGAACAGAACAAATAAGAATGACTCCAAAATAGGAATGATCTGATTGCTCAGTTCTTTCATAATATACATGTATGTATATATGTATATATATATATATATATATATATATATATATATATATATATATATATATATATATATATATATATATATATATATGTATGTATATATATGTATGTATATATATACAACAGACTATTTTGACTATATGTCACAATATCCCATGTGATAGATGTATTATTCAGTTTTAATATTCCAAAATGTTTATTCATGTGATGAAATTCATTTAACGTGAAAAAGAATTTATAGAACATATTAATTTCTGGCACATATCATTGGTGAAACATCATACGTGGTAAACAAAATTTATGTTTTAACAGCATCTAATTTACCAAATTTGATTTTAACATTAACCATATAGCATTTTGACTATTTAAAGGAAGCAATACTTTCAAAACCTGACGCCACATACAAAGCAATTGACAGACTTCTTTGGAATATTTATGTTTACTGCTGGCAATATTGTCTCAAAAACCAGCCATAGAACTGTGTATATTTACTGCATCAGATGGATTGTAAAAAAATATAACATTTTTTCCTGGTCTGTCTGAACGAATTCATGTTTGATGTCAATGTTGAAAATTTGGCAATCGTTCTTCATAATATATAGTTTCGTATCTTCCTGTGCTACTTCTAATTGACAGGTTCCCCACTCTAAGCAGTGATTTTATAACAAAAATCAATAGCTCCTAACGATTCTAGATATCCTTGACAAATGAATTCCACTTTCAATGACCTATAAAAACACAATCTTTCCAATGACTTAATCTCTCATTCTGCATCTTTTGCATAAAAATATTTTGACATCTCTATCTAAATGGTCTAAAAAATGCATTTTCATGATTTATGCCCCAAGTACACCAAACACTGCAAAATCCATAAGTAAATATAAGCTTTTTAAGATTGTTAGCCCATCATCACAATTTTTCCAGATCTTAGTTGTAAACTGAAGCACTCTTTAGGAGATCTGTTTACTAAAAATTTTAGAATTCTAAGCCAACATTTCAAATTATTTTTATATATTAAACTCTTCATACTGGCTCTTCCTAAATCATTATAAATGAATGTGTTTGGACTGGACTTAGATGTACCATGAATATATATACATATTAACAAATGAAGTTTTGCAATAAACCCATAATAATACCCTCATATCTCAGCCCTATAGTTACGATTCAGTTGAAGGTCATATGTCATATGCCAGAGTTTGAAAGACTGTTTCAAAATATGTACAGCATTCAGGGCTTGCAAAGACCGAGTTTTTCGGCACATATACCTGGAAGTGTGGTTTAAGAAATTACGCATCCTAGATACTTTTAATATGATTTAATCTTAGTACCACTTTTCTCAACTTCCGAGTCAGCCACTTCTGTGAAATGTAATCATACGTTTTTCCATGTTCACTTCTAATTTCCACTTTAAGCAATATGTAAGCAGCCTATATAACATAATTTGCAACTGTTGGACAATGTCGGCAAAGACAATTAAATCCTCTGCATACAACAGTACAAATAATTACAAGGTTTCTACTGAAACTCCCCCGTTTCCTTCAGCTAAAAAGGGTTTCTGATTGTTCAAAAATAAAGAAAAGAGCAAAGGCAAAACAACCTTAGCATACGCCCAATCGATAATTAAACACATCAGTTATAAAACTGCTTTACTTGACAAATGCTTGTACATCATTATAAATGGTTTTAATGCTTCTTAATATTTTTCCACTAATATTTTTACCAGCTAGCTCTTGGGACAGTGTACATCTCTATACCTTATCAATGTTATTTTTTCAGTCTATAAATACCGCATATATATTACCACTATGTTTTCATAAATATTTACAAATTAATGTGTAAAATATAAATGTATTATCTACTGTTCCCTTCAGATAAAAAGGGTTTCTGATTGTTCAAAAATAAAGAGAAGAGCAAAGGCGACACAAACAACCTTAGCGTACGCCCAATCGATAATTAAACACTTCAGTAATAAAACTGCTTTGTCTACTGTTTCCTTCAGCTAAAAAGGGTTTCAGATTGTTCAAAAATAAAGAGAAGAGCAAAGGTGAAACAAACAACCTTGGCGTAGGCCCAATCGATAATTAAACATATTATCTACTGTAACACACTACTACATATTAAAAGGAGAAGACCCACTAGAGTGCATAGCTTGTAAGGAACCATTCACCTTTAAGCACTTTATGCTGGAATGCTTCGATCTTCAACCTACGCGTGGAATGCTTCGATCTTCAACCTACGCGTAGTCATTACTACGTTATGCAAGACATGACGGAGCTCTTGCATACAGTTAACATTACCAACATTATAGACTTCCTTAAGGAAGCAAACATTTATCATAAGTTATAGCTTTTATTTTATCACCTTGTTCAGTTTTTGTGTTATATTTATGCAGTCGATAAATTTTAATTGCCAATCATGTTTTCGTTATCATACATTTGCACTCCCCGTTGATCGGGAAACTTTTAATTATTTACATTCATTACCATTTTTACCGCTTTACCTTTAACTGTTTGCTCTCCAATCGCTGGTGGATAAAATTATTTTACTAGTTTTAAATGAAAAAGGATATAACATGTTTGGCGCTAAATAGCCTCATAGTGCTGGTGCGTCGTAAAAATATCAATCAATCAATCAATCATTACTGTAGATCAACCTGCTCTAAATCGTCTTTTGTTTTTGACCACTCATTCATTTATCCTATTATTTAAAATTGATGGAAATACTTTGTTTAATACAGGGAGCAAAATAAAGCCTCTGTAATTATAGGGTTCATTTGCATCCCCATTCTTCAGAAGTAGTATTATGATAGCCAATATTCTGGATAATATATCCATCATCAAATAGTTCATTAAATAAGGCTAATATTTATGCAATTATGTTGCCCATACATATATTTAAGAAATTGCTGGGTGAAACATTTAAACCCCAAATTTGTCATGTTCCAGTTTACTCAAAGCAGGCGCACATCCTCGTCAGTGATATTAATATCTAGAGCCTCAAGAAAACGTTGAATACTTTCATTTTCGTGTCTCCTGTTAAATGAAATGGAATAATTAAATAATATTGAAAAATATTCATACCAAGTTGCAGAGATGATAATGTTTGGTACTCGGATTCTTTACAAGGTGCCTGAAAAGTTGTGTATTTTTAGAGTCTGATGTAGCTAAAAGGCATTTCGTTGTTTTAATTCATAATGTTTGATTGATGCTTGTAACAGCTTCTTGTGCCTTATAATTTGAACTGTCTTAGATATTTCAAGGCTTTGCTCTTACTGCCTACACAATCTGTCGAACCAAGACTGACCTTTGGAAGTTTGCATGGAGATTTCACAGCTATGTTTGCTTTCTATCGACTGTCTTCTTTGGGTTTATTCCATCATGCTAAACAGCAGTAATTGTTTTAACGCATTCATCGAGTTTGTTATTGTTGATATTTAAAAATCGTATCCATATTTTGAGATAATATAGATTGTTGAACTTTTTTAAATAAAAAATACACCCTCTTCTTTATGTATATGTATTTATCTAATTCATTAAATCCAGTCTTTTAAATTTTTTTGTTATAATTTGCCCATGTAGTAGTAGTAAGGGAAAGTGTTGATTCTAGCGCAAGACCTCTCAACCCCCTCCCAACTATCAGAATAAATACAAATTATCCCCCCTCTCTCTATCCTAAAACTCTCACCCCAAATGATTTCTTCAATACCAAGATGTTGGCTCTGGCGCAAATATAATCCTATAACTTTACATGTGTACCTAGACTTTGTTTATAACAGTATGTAACCTAATCAATATCAGCCTAGCCTTGTGTAACGCAGTCTAAAAAAACCCAACAACTCCATATCAACCAAAGCTAGGTAAGGTATTAGTCATTACTGAAATGTCATGCGGAGATGTGTCAGACTAAATCACGTGATTAGAACATTCTAAAGAACACCCACACAGAATTTTCAACATAAAAGGCAGGTAGAATTTTCTTGTTAGGCATTTTCAAGTGGACTTTTCATTGGGCTAGATCATGTAAGTGATATTATGTTTTATTGTTAAAATAGAATACTTTTTTTTGATAATCTATTTCATACTTGCTAACCCACATTGGCAAAATATGTTAGCATACTTTCAATAATATGAAACTGGCGGATTAAATCGTCCATATCATATTTTACGCCTCTCAAATAAGATCGTATTTGATCAAGTAGTTCTTTTGTAAGTTATATTGCCTGTTTGCAAGCATTTGATCAAACGTCGAGGTTCAATCTTTTTACACGCTGTTGTAAGAGAAACACCAACACCATATATGATTAGCAAAAACGGATTTAATGATGATGCTCCACTTGAAATTATACCAGAGCTTCTCATTAACAACGGTAGATATGATATTACTCGAAGTATTTTGTTTAGTATTTGTAACATGTTTTCACGCACCAAAGTTTTTTGTGATAATATTTGTAGTTTTGTATTAATGCGTCCATATCTTGTTCTGGAATATCTTTTGAAATATGATTGAAATCAACTATACTTCTTTTCATTATAATATTTGTTTACATAGTCCCCAGGTTTGATTAAGTAGTTAATTGTGGTGTTTCAGCTACAAATTCCAGAAACCACCAATAAGAGGCTGTTGTTAAATTTGTATCAGATGGTTCAAGTATAAATTCCTCTTCGGCATTTTTGTTTAATACTATAGATACAGTTCCAGAAAACTCATCAGTTTAATGACGCCATAAATATTTGGTAAATATACTAAACTTTGCACCGCTAAATACAGACAATCTATACACACCAGTAACCTGCGCATTGTGTTTGATAGTTATTTTGTAGTGTCCACCTAGCTGAGCCAGATGCAAAAGTGTAGAAAAAATTCTCAATTTGTTCGTGAGGAATTTTAATCAGATTTATTTTCTCAACAATATCTGGAATTCCTTTGATAATATCTTTGAGTTTTTGTGTTAATATTAGCGAATATAACATCAACAGTTGTTGGACTCCCAAAATATTCGTAATTGGTTCTGTTTATGTTTCTGCGAAAATTTAAAAACGTGCCTATGTGATTGGTAAAATCAGTTTTGAGTGTGATTATTTCATTACTGATTGGAACTTTCTTTATCATCGACATATTTCTTCGTTGCAGCATCAAAATCAGTCTCTGGTGTTCTAAGATTACTAATGCCATTATTATTCATGTTGGGAAATATATACATCATACCACCGCGCACTGACAAGTACTTCGATTATTGATCGTCAACGTATTTCGTCGTTGCAGCATCATTATCTTCGGTTTGGTTTCTAAGGTATGTAATCTTGTTCTGATTCATAATAATATTCCCAGTAAATAAATCACCAGCTTTCGAGACAGAAAAAAAGATACCCGACGATGTTTAGTATTTCGTTGAAGTTGATCTCGATGATCCTATTTCGCTACACAATCTACATAACGATTATCCTTTCTGCGCAGAATCGATGGTCATAGATTATAGTTTATTATCTTAAAAGCAACAAGGGTCAGCATCACCAAGACAAAATTATATAGTCAAAAAACTAGTACCAAATTTGCTCGATAAGAAAAATTATGTTTTGCGTTACAAAGTTTTAAAACAAGCAGTCGATGCTGGTCTTGTGTCTAGAAAAGTTCATCGTGTACTAAACTTTAATCAGTTGCCTTGGATGAAATGTTATATTACCTTGAACACTTCAAGCTGAGCTGCAGCGAAAACTGATTTTGAGAAAAACTTCTTTAAACTGATGAACAATTCCGTTTTTAGTGAGACGATGGAAAATATTAGAAAACGCGTAAATATTGAAATAGAGAATGATATCCATCGCAGAAACAAACTTGTCAGACGATGATTTTGTGAGCATGAAAATATTTAATGAAAATCTTGTCGCGATACAAAGAAAAACAAATCTAAAACTAAGCAAACCGATTTAAGTTGGAGCCTCCGTGTTAGAGTTATCGAAATGGCTAAAGTATGATTTTCATTATAACTTTGTTAAAAATCAATGGCCGGCCAGTAGATTATTGTTTACTGATACAGACTCACTCGTATATGAAACTGAATGCGAGGACGTACATCAGGACATTACGATAATCGATATCTGTTTGATCTTTCTCATTACCCACGTGACAGCAAATTTCACGACACAAATAAAATGGTTATTGGTAAGTTCAAAGATGAAATTAACTCGGGCATTATCAAATATTTTATTTGATTACGCAGCAAAACGTATGCCGTATTGTTAGACCATAATAAAATAACGAAAAAAGCAAAAGGTCTGCCTCACGATTTTGTTAAAAAGTTTTTTGAAATTTCGTAATTACAAGTATGCGCTTGGCGCTAATGGCGCTCGTGCCGGTGTTCGTCTTATAAGAGCAATGGTCATTCGGATGAATCATCACGCAGTGACTATAAGAGAATTTGAACGCCTTATAGACCTGCCTTTTATGTTGAAAAATCAGTGTGGGCGTTCTTTAGAATGTTCTAATCATGTGACTTAGTCTGACATCTCTGCATGACGTTGCAGTAATGACTAATAGATTATCTAGCTTTGGATAATATAGAGATATAGATTTTTTTTAGACTGCCTTACATGAGGCTAGGCTAATATTGATTAGGCGACTTCTGTTACAAAGTCTAAGTACTCATTGTAAAGTTATAGGATTATATTTGCGCCAGAACCAACATCTTGGTTTTGTGTAAATCGTTTGGGGTGGGGGTTTTAGGATAGAGTAAGCGGGCAATTTGTATTTATTCTGATAGTTGGGAGGGGGTGAGAGGGGAACTTGCGCTAGACCGAACACTTACCCTTACTACTGTATTCAAGGGAAAATAAAATGGGCATATATATAGATTCAAATCTATCACTTATGCCAAAGGACGATACATTTTTAAACCACATATGTCGGCTAAAATAACATATCTGAGGCTAAGTTGCCCTGGTTACATGTAAATTTCCCTATGCCTTTCTCTGATTCACATCTACCATTAACGATCATTATTTCGGTCAGCTGACATATTTGTTTTTCTCCTTAGGGATTTATCTCCCTTACGACCATACATGTACTCATCTTCTGTAATTCTTAAGTAGGTTACCGATACTCATATTTGATCAAATCTGACTCAAATCTCCCCACAACTATTATCGTATTGCCAGCATATTTCCTTTTTAGGTAAGCTATTTCATTTTCTACCATTGTATATACATCATTGGGTGTAATCAGGACACATATAGACAAAACCAAAATTTAAGTTCCTTGTCTGTATGCTTGCTTTAGATGATACAACTAAGCAAACAAATGTATTTTTATTCTCTGAATATATTAAAGAGGGGTTCACGAACAAACACGGAGGTCCCGACTGAATTTATTTTAGCTGATTATGATTTAGTTCTTAAGATACCAAATAATTTTGTGACCGTTAATAAGAATAATAAATATATCAAAATAACTGGAACATGTGGAAAATACAATGTATAAAGAAAAGTTGTCAGAACAAATTTATCGAAAAGCTAATCGAAAGAATACATACACAAATGATCGTGAAACACGAATTTCACCTACTATTGAAGTTTAATATAAGTTTTATTTAATGTTTCATTTTATTTTTTCTTTCATTGTTTTGTTGTAACGACATAATTGCCACAGAATGCCAAGAAAATAGTACTTAAGTGTATGCTGATATACAACTAAACCAAGTAAACCAGCTGGTACAAAACAACTTGATCGGAATACTGTGTAAAATATGAATTGGTAAAATGAACCCCCCAAAAATAACGCATTCAAACATCATAATTAATGGTAACGGGGGCAGCTATATAGCGCCTTTTAATTTTAATATATACACGAAAACATTTATGATTATTACCAACGATGCTTCATAGTGGATTCTCATCAAGATAAGTCGAGTAAAGCTTATCATTATGCCAAATTAATCAGACGTATTACGAAATTTTAAAAAAAGCATTGGTTAAACCAAAAGACTCCGGAATATATGATAATATATACGTTGTCTTTGTTTTAAAGAATATATTCTGTATCATCATCAGCCGGTAGTTAGTATAAGAAGACAAATCATACATGTTTTGTTTCCAATGGCAAGAAAGAAAGCCAACTTTAATATTATATGTAAGTGTCTCTTTTACAATGTCAGACAATATATAATAAATGATAATAGATGAGACATAGCTGAAGATTTTTTTCCCGAAACAGGTAATTCTTTGTATCGGGATGTAAAGTACACAGAACTGATCGAAACCTGCTGGTGCACTGTAGGCTTAAGCTTCTTAAGAGTATCCATCCAACTAGGAGACTGATTTCAAACACACCGATAATCTAAATACTAATATAAATGTTCGCAATGATAAATGGCTGATACCTAGGGTCTGCAGAACTTTAAATGTCAAAAACATATCTTTCACAACAGACCTTACTAAGACATCCATCAAAATCGATACAAAATTTGAAAATGTTTTTGTATTAGGGACTTCTTTTGACATGTGAATCTCTAACAAAGGTAAAGTCCCTGATTAATTTTTGTAACGTACTAGACCTTCATAATTTGGTAAAAACTTTAAAATGTTTCATTAAAGACTGTAAAGCTTTACTTTCTGCTATAAATCTCACTAACAAATCCGACAAAATATGTAATACCTTATAAACTCGCTTATAAGTCGAATCAAACAGCCAATAACAAAGATCCTTATATGCCATAGCATAATCGATCTGCACTTCAAGGTGTGTGTGTGTGTGTCTGTGTGTGTGTGTTTTACTGAATAGTCATAATAAACTGCATAGACCCAGATATGCAAACACATTATGCGACGGCAGATATGCAAACACATTATGCGACGGCAGATCTGCATTTGTACCGTTTGCAGTTGAAGTCGACTTATACGGGAGTAGAGACGGTACGATGTAACCTGAAACTGGGCTACGTAATTGGCATCATACGCCTATTCTAGTCTGAAACGTTTATGTACCAAATATAAATCAATTAGCAAATATAATAATGTTAAATCTCTGGATATTGGCACTCAGTCAAATACCATTTCACTAGTCCCATTTTTGCTCACGTTAATAATGTGTAATGGACGTATGGGTTTATGGCGGGTTACTTGCCGAGGTTGTGTGTGTGTGTGTGTGTGTGTGTGTGTGTGTTTGTGTGTGTGTGTATGATTCAGATTTTTAATGTAGTTTTAACAATTTTTCAATCTTATCACAACGATGTCTGAAGTGTTGGTTGAGTGGATGAATTTTTACGGTGCACCAGCACAATGAGGCCATTTAGCGCCATTGAGTGGTTCATTGCAAGATATGCACTCCGGTGGGTCTTCTTTTAGTATGTAAGAGTGGGTTTAATAAGTATGGCCGATACAAATTCTTGCAATGACAACCTCCTCCAAACGGACGCCTCTGTAGGAAGGAGTCCATTCTCCTAGTGTTGACTTGATGGCATGGAGTTTGTTATTCACGGCATCATTACATGATGCCTGCCATTTCTAACGCAAAGAGTCTTTCATACTACGATTAAAATCAGTATTTGGTGTATTAAAATCAGATGGTTCTAACGATAGGGCCATTTTAGTAGCGCGGTTTGCTTTATCATTACCTTTAATTCCAATATGGCTGAGTAACCAACAGTATACTATATTGTGTGAAGTACTCAGCTCAGTATGTTTAAGGAGAATATTATCTAGTAATGGATTCTCCCGTTTTCTATTATGTAGTGAATGAAGTACTGATAGTGAATTGGAGAAGATATTGCTGTTTAAAATGCGCTTGCTTGCAATGTATTGCAAAGCAAGTTCTATTGCACTGATTTCGGCTGATGACGTACCATTTGGCAAGCGAACTTTGCTTGCTTGTTTTCCACCTACGAAGGCTGCAGCAGCCTTTTCCTCATCTTTTGATCCATCGGTATATATTTTTGTATAATTTTCAAATTGGGCGAGGAGTTCATGGTAAGAGTTGTGGAAGATGGAAGGGGTTATCTCCGATTGTTTTCCCATCATGCAATGTGAAAAGTAACCTTGGTTGTTGAAGTAGCCATGGGGGTGATTTGGAGACAGTCGTTTTCAGAATTTGTGAAAGATCAACGAGGGTACTTTCTTTGAATTGTGATATTCTAATGCCAAAGATAGATGTGACGTTTGGTTAATTGTCATATAAGGTTTTATATTTTGGTTCAAAAACAGCTGAAAAAGCTGGGTTCAGAGGGCTGGATCTTAATTTGAGAGCATACTGTGAGGAATGCATTTCTCTACGTTGTGATAAAGATTGTTCGTTCGCTTCAACGAGTAGGTTTTCACACGGGGATGTCTTAAATGCTCCCAGGGCAAGTCTTATTTAATGATGATGGATTGGATCAAGCATCTTCAAATAGAACTTCCTTGCTGAACCATAGACCAGGCAACCATATTCTAATTTCAAGTTCTGTATAAACTGAGTATGACTCTCCTATCAGCACCCCAGTCAGTGTGTGCTATTTCTTTAAGTAAATCTGAAGTGCGGCAGTTTATAGTGATGTCTAACAAAGAAGCATCATGCCACATGCATGTAGCATCATGCTCAAGCCAGTCACATTATCGTGATACCAGCCGACCAGTCCCAACATTATCTTCTTAACGCAGAACGTCTAGAGAGACAGCTGTAAATACCATTTTTATAAGTCTTTGGAATGATTCGGCTGGGGTTCGAACCCGCGACCTCCCGCATCCGAGGCGGACGGTCTAACAACTTGGTCACCTCTGCGGTCATTTACGAAGTGTTTGATAAACTCACATAAAGGAGAAAAAAAAAAGAAGAAAATACAATCCGGTTTATAAATGAAGATTTGAAGAATACAAATCATAAAATGGCGCTATTTAGGAAGTGTAACAAGTACAACAAAAATAAAACTTTAAACAAAAACAGAAGTCAAAGAAATTATGTCACGCGATTAAACTGACAATTTACAAGCTTACACCTTTTTAAATGATGTGCAGGTGGAACAAACTTAATTTATGTGACTTTGGTCATCAATTCGCCCAAGCTGACAAATAAACGAATAACGAGAATACTACCCTAATAATGAAGAAAGGCAAATATAAAAAAAATCAGGAGGGATTTAGTTGCATATTAAATGGTGGCTGTTGTTGAAGATGGTCACTGTTACAAAGGATGCTGGAAATCGTGACCAATAAATGCCCCCTCCCCCATCCAAGCAAACAATTACAACCATACTTCTTCCGATGAAACGTTTCTCCTTTAATCACTATGGGATCAAAATAGTACATTATACCTGAATTAATTTGTTATGTAGATGGTAAGTAAAGTTTTATCACAGCATGGTATGAGGAAGGCAACTAAGGTCAATAATAACCAGGTATGGGTAGGTAACTAAGGTCGATAACAACCAGTTATGGGGAAGGTAAGTAAGGTCGAGAAAGGGAAGGTAACTAAGGTCGATAACAACACGGCATGGGGAAGACATCTAAGGTCGATAAAAACAATATGAGAAAGACACCCAAGATCTATAACAACATGGTAGGCAAAGGCATCGACGGCCAATATTAAACAACACCCAAAATTTGACATCTATGCAAACAAGTATTCCTAGGTCCAATTATCAATATTTGTAAAGAAGTACTGAGTCAAACTGATTCTAATAGCAGTTAAAATTAAAAAGAGTAACATATTTGCATAAGAATATATATATATATATATATATATATATATATATATATATATATATATATATATATATATATATATATATATATAAAACAAAATAATCAACCAAAAATCATTTTGCCAACTTTGTCACTTTTAAGACAGTATTTTGCAAACAGCTTCATGCACATTTAAACATTTTCACCCATTGCTTGTTACTTTCAAGAGTGGATGTAACTTCCAACCTGTAATCACTGCTATCAACGAGTAACGTCGAAGGATGTTGATAGCCTATGGATTCGATGACGAAGATGTTCAAATGTCACAACCATCCCAAGGATTCATCATTTATCAGTTTCCGGCGATATAAGCTTTTATTTATGGTTAAAATGCGTTGCTTTTGCATTGCGGGTGATGTTGGTTTCCATGCTGAATCAGCAATTTTAAGTTGAGATTAACAGCCGCCAGATACACGGGTGTTGTGATAAGAATGGGATTAGTACTAAAACGTTAGTTTTATGAAGGATTTAATGATAAAGTTGAAAAGAAGTATGGTACGTGATTATCGTCTCATGCAAAGGTTAATCAAAATAAATAACAGCAATGGACTGCTCCCAACACAAATCGTCACTCTTGCTCTCCGCCACGCCATATTTCAAAAACAAAGAAAGGAAAAAAAAAAAAAAGAAAAACGCGGAGAACATCTTATTGGTCTAAATCAGTTCCACTTAAGGTTAAATGTATCAATCCGCACAAGAAATGTTTTAACGATAATAAACTGCTCTTCATTTTCGTAACAAAACATTCACTAATTTGACAAACTAACAATCAGAAGCATTGTATGTACAAAATAAATCTGTAAAAGTCGCATTTCCGAAATTATTGTAAATTTTGGAACGTCTTTTTATTGACGCAGCAATGCAGCCTTTAATCGCACTGGCACAGAATGCAGAGAAATCCATGCAAATCGAAGATTTTTGTCTTACAAATATATAATACAAAGAAAATGTATATTTATTTTTAGTTGCAATGAGGACATGCTTATCAATTCACTCGTGAAATATACGCTTTTATTACAAATCGATTTAATCTTACGTGTTTCACCAGGCGTTCAATCCGTATTTCCGTACTACCACACATCCAGATTCGTACTACTTGTGCTTTCTTTGACGTTCGCGCGTCCATATTTTCAGACGCAGTGAGTCGAACTTTAAAGGGACAATTAATTAGCGATGGACGGTCCGGGCCGCGCGACCAACTGTTCAAAAATAAGTCTACAAGCTATGTTTTCACTTTGACCTGGAAGACCCAACATTAAAACGAGATCCTTTGGAAAGGCGGTCAAAATTAAAAACCAAACATTGTCAAAGCGGTGATAAATGTCAAAATTAGGTGACATATACCTAGAGATTGATTTATTTTTTAGAACCATACAAGTACGCTAAGTACGCAAAATTCAACCTCATCAAAATATATTCAAAATTCACAACTCAGGAACATTTGGATAATTGAATAGGTGGCTAACACATCATTGGTATAGGGACACCCGTAGGAAAAACTTGTTAAATTTGACACAATAATCCACATAACTGAGATAAAGTTAGGTGGACTTAGACATTAGGGACTTTGGTAGGCGGGAGTTGAGGCGGAAAGCCGTTACGCTCTGTTACAATAAGCTTTATAAGGTCTTTTTTGAGGTCCCTGGCTCCTAGGGGTCAGGAAAAGGCCTAGCACCAAAGCCAAGCGCCCTCCCAGAGGGACCGCAGTCCATGCTTGGGACTGTAAGCAGTCGTATCAGCCTCACGGCAGCAAGCGACTTAAAACGTCTATTTACAATTTACAATTTAAAGGGACTGGTTCCCAATATCCCACCTTGTTCCAAGCGCATTACAAGCGAAAAACATAAACAATGGGTTCATTTAGTTAGTGCCGCTACCATACAGGTTATTAGGAATTCAAATAGACGGTTTCTATGTAGAAATGCCAAAGGGGGAGGTGGGTGCGGAGGTGGTACACCTACATAGGGGTGACACTTGCCAGTGCGCGGGCCGATGCTACACTTGCACCTACTGTCCCCGGGAGTTTTAGTTGGGCTGTTGAACAGAGTGGACGTGTTTCCTGAGCTCCCGGACTTTAAGGATAATATTGGATGATTCACTTCATATAATGGACACTACACTTAGAAAAGGCTATGGTAAAGTAAAATCTGCTTAAATCTACTTAAATCACGAATATGAATATTAATATCAGTATAATTAAAATTTTACTGTCGTTATTATCTTAGACACAATGTAAATATATAATGAATCTAACTAAAGCTGATTTTTTTAACTATTACCTTAAATTACTCTCTACTATGACTAACAATATAAAATATACCCTCTCTTAATAATTATAAAGCAAATTGACTAAACCAAAAAACTGTATCAGTTACAACAATTTCTTTGTCTATAAGTAAATAAATACGTGCTCAGCTACATTTATCTTGGGCAATATTATAAAACCACACCAATATCCCCAATCATTATCTTAATACTACTCAATAATATAAACTCTCCACAAAAAAGATCCCTAAAACTTTAATAGAAAACAAAAATAAACATTACTTTTTGCCCGCCAGACAAAATTCTCATTCCCCGTGCCGGGGGCCCCGAGTGGCCGAGTGGTCTAAAACGCTGTCCGTTACGGATCACTGCCATCTCACCTCTGTCTGCGTGAGTTCGAGTCTAGGATTCGGCGAATGTGGATATGTGAGAAAGCTTGCCAGTAGCTTCTCGTGGGTCGGTGATTCTTTCCGGTGATTTCCCGGTTTCTTCCTCCACCATTAATACTGGCCGCCATGAATAGCCTATCGTGTGCTGAAAAATGGCGTTAAGCTGAACAACAACAACAATTTCCCGTGCCGGGTAAAATATTGAACCAGCTTACAAATTAGGTAATACAATATAAATAAACCTTCAATCTAACATTGCATTTGATTGGCCAAAATTTAGGCACGCTTTCCTCATACAGAAAATTCAATATCGGGCCAGAGTAGGATTGAAAATTAAATCTACAACAACCAATCAAATATGGAATTCTAATGACGTAAGCAGGAAATTCAGCATTAGCCCAACGCTCCCCACTTTGTCACAAATTCAATAATTCTGAGAATTATGCTCACTTATTAAAACTTATTATAAAATATAAAGCTAAAAAACAATCATTTAGATCTATTGTAATAAGAACCCTAGCAATTATTACTTCTTATCTTTAGTCAATTTAGCCTCAGTTATAAGCATAAATAATTAAATCATAACAATAATCATAACTATTTATAACATACATTTACCGTATGTGTATTTTAATTTTTTTATAATAATTATATATACTCTAGTCAATTTCGATAACCCTCTATAAAACTACAACTAAGCACATAATAAGAATAAAATACCATAAAACACATAATTTTATTATAAAACCTAAATAGAAAACAAAATTGAACTAGAATAGGATTGAAAATTCGGCTTTTATCATCCAATCAAAACCGACGAGACAACAGCCTTATATTTTTGAATCATCCAATATTACTAAGTCAACAATACAAGAATAAAGAAGAAAGGAATCAGGACCTCATAGGGAGGAGGAGGGAAAGCAAACATCAAAAGAAGATGCCTACAACAAACCATCTACAAGAAAAATTCATCAGTATCAAATAAAGGGATTCAATAAGCCCTAATAACCTCTCCAGGCATACAAACACGAACATACTTGCAAGCACCATACCTAGTCCATAACATAAAACAGGCGCTAGGACTCATACTAGCACACGCCTGGGTGGATCCTGAAACCTATAGCTCTATATATAGGCTAAGATTTCCCACCATGACAAGGACATATAGGTCACGACCGATAGCTAAGGGTAAAATCAGGAACCTCCCACCTGATATCCCTAACTCCCAGGAGCGGAGTAGACCGATTAGCCAGACGCACACAAAGACCGAAAAGTAACCTGGTAAAGGCTACAATCACAAAAGTGAACGGAACGGACAAACAATTAGCGATGGACAGTCCAGGCCGCGCGGCCAACTGTTCGAAAATAAGTCTACAACCTATGTCTTCACTTTGGCCTGGAAGACCCAACATTAAAACGAGATTCTTTGGACAGGCGGTCAAAATTAAAAACCAAACATTGTCAAAGCGGTGATAAAGAGACACCCGTAGGAAAAACTGGTTAAATTTGACACAATAGTCCACCTAATTGAGATAAAGTTAGGTGGACTTAGACATTGGGGGCTTTGGTAGGCGGAAGTTGAGGCGAAAGGCCGGTACGCTCTATTACAATACGCTTCATAAGGTCTTTTTGGGGTCTCTGGCCTCTAGGTGTCAGGGAAAGGCCTAGCACCAAGGCCAAAGTGCCCTCTTAAAGGGACTGCAGTCTATGCCCGGGACTGCAAGCAGTCGTATAAGCCTTAGGGCAGTAAGCGACTTAAAATCACTATCCTATCCTTTAAAGGGACTTTGGTCCATGCCTGGGATCGTAAGCAGTCGCAGAAGCCATCGAGCAATACGCGACTTAAAACTACTATGCAACTGTGCTACACTATGACAGAACCAAACAAATGATAATAATCAGCACAGGCACCCCACTAGGATACACTCGGCCAACGGAAAATGTTCAGCCATCGATCTCATCATATCGAAACCACTCATTACTTAGATCACTGAATGGGAGGTCATGTAACAAAGTACACTTGGTAGCGACCACTTCTTTATTCACACAACAGTTTGCCTACACAACCCCAAGGAGCAACAAACCAGCATACCAAAATGGAAAACTAATAAAGCAGACTGGGATATCCTAAAGACAAAACATAAAGAACCTACAAAGTGCTGACACAACCCTTTACTGCAACAAAATCACTCAAGCAATCAACAACGCGGCACAGGAAAGCATACCTAAAACAAGTGGGAAAACAGGAAAAACGATCATCCCATGGTGGAATGAAGACTGGAAATCAGCCCTAAAAGCAAAAAAGAAAGCACTCAATCGCTTCCAACATACCAAACTCTCCACCGACTTCATCACTTACAAATACATGGAAGCCAAAGCAAGAGAACAGTTAAAAAGCTAAAAAAACAACAAACCTCGTGACAAGCTTACTGCTCTACACTGAAATACTCGACTCCCACGAAAAAAAAAGTTTGGAACAAAATCAAAGCCATAAAAGGTAAGACTCCCAAAACAACACCCCAGATAACAGGTGCTGAAACTAACAAAGAAAAGGTCGAACAACTAACACAACACTTTGCACTCTCGAGCAGCAACTGTAATAACACTCAAACCTTTATGCTACAACGCCAAGAGGTGGACCAAAAATACCCACATCTCTTTAAATACCAAACTGCTGAGATAATCAACGAGAAATAACTGCTCAACGACAACTTTTAACTCCAAGAACGGCACATAGCGCTCCGCCACAAGAAATCCGACTCACCCGGAGATTATAATCATGGTCACGAAATCTACAGACACCGACCTAACAACATGCAACGGATTATCCTTGATTTAATCAACCTCATCTGAAATACTGGCATCATAACCACTACCTGGGAGAAATCCATTGTAACAGTGATTCCAAAACCAGGAAAAGATCCCAAACTCAACCTGATCATATCGCCCAATTTCGCTCAAGCACACCATCTGCAAAATTATGTAGTCGATAATCAACAACAGACTCCAACACAATCTCGAACGCAATCACGAAAAAAACCAAAGCGGATTTAGGCCCAAACGATCTACCATAGACAAACTCACCAAACTTGAAGCCGACATCAAACTCGCTTTCAAATCACCAAGGAAAAAGAACCGGCATCTCATAGCCATATTGTCGATCTATAAAAACCTTCGACCTAGTATGGACCAATGGACTAATCGCGAAACTCGACCAATATTAAATAATATGACAAATGCACCGCTAGATCTCCAACTTCCTCACAGGAATATGAATTAAGACCCGGGTGGAAGACGCATTTTCCAATACAAACACATTGGAAAACGGAAGCCCTCAAAGAAGTGTTATAAACCCGACTCTATTCAACTTTATTATTAACAACCTAGGGGAGTACCTACATGGCACAATCAACCTATCTCAATTTGAGGATGATAGTGGAATCTAGAAAGCAGGAAACCTGAAGAACATACACCAAATAACACAGATACAACAAAGAATGGATGACATTACCAGATGGGCGAATAAATAAGGCTTTAAAATCTTAAGCACTAAAACTGTCCGGATGCTCTTCTCCCACCCAAACAACCAAAAACCCAAATACCCAAAACTCTACCTAGAAGGCACACCCATCCAGTTCGTATAAAAACTTCCTTGATTCTACTACTAGTTGAACAACTCACATGGAAACCGCACATCGAATATCTCGTCAAAAAACACAAGACATCAACATACTGAAACACCTCAAAAGAACTACACGTGGAGCTGATCAACCCACACTACTTATGTTATACCGATCAATGATTAACTCAAGATGGGATTATGGCTGCCATGTCTACGCATCAGCCAACAACAATCTGTTATCCCAACTGGACTAGCTCTACCCCTACAACTACGTAGAGAGGAACAAATCATAAGACCATCAGGAACTCAATACACAGCGACACAAACCCAACTAAGGCGCTAACTAAGCTATGCAAAAGATCATTCAACCACAAACTAGTACCAAACATGAGCAAGCATTAAAGTACATACACTCTGCATATAACTCCAATTAACCGACATACAAGCGGAGCAACGACACATCCAGGATCCCACCCCGCGGAGAAATAATGTCCCAAACATCAACCTCATAGCATATACATTTGGAACCAAACAACAAAATCGCTGCATGATGCTACTTGACACCCAAAAACTACTCCATGACCAATATGCGACATACACTAAAATATACAAGGATAGATTTAAAACCAAGGAACATAACAGAACGTCTACAGCAATCGTGGTACCAGAACAACAAATACAAATTTGAGCTCGACTGCCATACGACCGCTCCATATACACAGCCGAATTTTGGGCAATCAACGAAGCAGTGAAATGGATGAAAACTCAAACCAAGCAATGCCGTGTTATTAACAGGTGAAACACGAAGCAGAGCAAATATGCTCGAGGAAGTGATGTAAAATATTCGAGAACTAGAGACAAATATATACACCAATGAGTTCTTCTGGGTGCCATTACACATAAATTTGGATTCGGCGAATGTGGATATGTGAGAAAGCTTGCCAGTAGCTTCTCATGGGTCGGTGGTTCTTTCCGGTGATTTCCCCGTTTCTTCCTCCACCATTAATACTGGCCGCCATGAATAGCCTATCGTGTGCTGAAAAATGGAGTTAAGCCCAACAACAACAACAACAACAACAACACATAAATCTCTCCTGGAACCACAAGCCAGATACATTGGCAAAAAAGAACTTCCACAAGAACGAAACACACTTCCTAACCTACAGCGTTAGACAGAAAAAAAAACCCACAAAATAGCAACACATACGGAACAACTCCAACAAGGGAAGGCATCTCCACCAACTAAAAAAGAAGTATCCAAGAAAATCCTTACCCAAATGACATGGAAGTTAATGACTTAATGATTATCAACAGAATCATGACATGAAAAACACTACTGAAAGGGATCTTCATACCCAGAAATATTGGACAAGACAAAGAACACAAATATAGAACTTACCTACAAAAGCATCATCTCGTACCTAAATGGCTCCAAAAACAAGGATACATATAAATAAAAAGAAAAACATCAGCAACATAATAAACCAAGACTAAGACAATGATCCTAGACCCACGGATCAAAGACAGGCACTACCAGCCGTCCAACACGCCAGCACCCACTTATCCTATTAACCTATTAACCAGATTTAATAATTAACAATTAACCCTAATACACTAACCTACCAGACAACATACCAATAACAGCATCAGGACTAAAAAGGGGACTATGACAAAAGGCCAGCTAAAAAGCAAGTCCACAAACCAACCTAAAAGGCATTAAGAATTCAAATCCAATGGTAACGATGAGAAAGCCAAGTATACTAGACTCCATAACAATGACAACAAGATTAAGCTGGACACAGGTTAAGTACAATCAACATGGAAACAAAAGAGTACTATATCAAAAAGCCAGCTAAAAAGCAAGGTTTGAAATCAGCCTTAAAAGAACAAAGAATTGAAAATCAAACGTAATAACGAGGGAGCCAGAAAACCATTGAACATCGGATTCAACGGAGGAAATAAAACTATGGCACAAGGGTGAATTAACGGGCAAATTTGAACTAACATACCAAGACGAAAAGATACATAATGGTACTAGCAACAACATGCAAGGTAGGACTGTGACAATAACGGCCAAGCCAAAAGTCCTAAAAAAGTCCTAAAAAAAGTCCTAACAAGAACTTACACACAAAAGGGATTGAGATTCACCTTTAACAAAGGGGTGCACAGCGCCAGAGACGGACACTAACGAGTTTAATCGGAAACACAATTGCGTCGAGCGAGAGGCAAGTATAGCTACGGCAAACAGAACCAAGGCAACAAAAGCCAACCATACAGAACCAACAAAATAATCTAGACTACAAAAAACACACCTTGTACATAGCATGTGACAAACTAAAACGACACTACTTCAACATTATTCAACTAAAAAGTATCAACAAAAGCAAACGAACAAAGCACACACACATACACACACAAAATAACTAACATAACCACTAACCAACATATAATCAACTAGCAACTAATAATTAATACTAAAGGACTCATCTTCCCCTACCATCTCTCATCCCATCCCACATGCATAACATTAACAAAGCAAAAAAGACACAGTATCGATTCAAAATTAACTACTGACAGAAAATAATCAAAACAAAACGGAAGACAAAAGACAAGAGAAATGAACCTGGGGAATACAGCCAAATGAGCAAAAGAAACCGACTGGAATATCAACTTTTACTGGGCGGACAAGAACGAGCCCTCCCGAAAGAACAGAACAATGAAGGTCCAGAACATCCACAGGGCAAGCACTAGCCCTCCAACACCGGAAGAACAGAACAAGGAAGGACCAGTACCTCCACAGGGCAAGCACTAGCTCTCAAAACCAAAAACTAAGGCCCACCATTTCGCCATTAAAAATACACTTTGTACACAAAATTCCAACTACACAAGGATAAAGAGGCAATCTTTCAACTCAGAAACTTAGATAACTGCACAGGTGACCCACACAATATTCGGGCTAGGGAACGTATACTAGCACAACTGGACAGAATCGGATACAATCACGTCGGTCCGGGCGTCTTGGAGCGTAAGTCAGCAGCGGTTGGTGTCCCCCGCCGGGTTCCCTTCCTCCTTTCCACCTTCTGACATATAGTTAAAAGGTACGACTATCGTAAATAAAAGAGGTGTTTTGCGGCATCATTCAATAACACCAATCAATTAAAAAGCTCAACAATTAAGCATTAACGAGTCGCAAAAGCTCTTAGCATAGGCGACTTTAATCCTTCTATGTCAGTCTGACTTGAAACAAATCAGTTCTTTGAATTTCATTCATACATTAAATTTGATAATAATCAACAAGTGTAAACAGGTGGTCTGTAACAAATACAAAACAGCACTCGTGTTTTGTACTGGGTGGGGGGGGAATGACTCCTTTGATATGACTTATGGGTACGGATAGGCAAGACCAGGTCGACATATCCGTATGTTAATCCGTATATTAATCTCGTTCTTTCCACTGAATAAATCACATATGCAGTTTTGTTTGTATATCTGCTAAAAAGTCGTCGATATCTTCTATATCATAACTCACACCGAATACAAATTATTGAAAGTGAAGGCATGATAAAGTTCAATTGGTTTTTAAATAACCAGACAAAGGTAATCCAAAATAAACAGAGCTAACGATGTAACAGAAAACATTTGATCATAAGTCGATATCTAGTTTTGGTTACAAAGAGAATATATATACAGAGTCTGCGTAGTTACGATGTCGTAGCCTCAATTTGGTTTGTTGTATTTGAAGCTACGAACTGATCCCATATCATGCAATTGAGCACACACAACAATCCTCACTAAAGTCAGAAGCACAAATGGTTTAGAAATCTACTACATAAGTATAATCATTTTGTGAAAGAAGTTTGGCTTATTTTGAATTTATTAAGCCCTTACACGATAAAATAAATTGACATAGTTACGCTAACCTCACCGTGTCTACCATGACAGATAACACGAAGCTCTCAACGTGACCCCTTTTCTACATAAGGCTTGCCAGACTATATATAAATATTCTACGCTATGATATTAGTTGTTGAATGACATAACGTGCGAAGATGGAGAATGGATACTTGCATAAATTTCTGAATACAGTTTTTGTTGAGAAAATAATGGCTTCTTGGTGGAATTTCAAAGTCACAGGTAAACCGTCTTTACTTTTAATCAGCAGAATTTCCAACTCAAACCGCGCCATATTTTTTATTACGATTTGCTTACGTTTACAAATAAGGCCTTAACGTCCTTATATGATACACAAACAAACGAGGTTGAGAACGGAAGTAGTCATTATTTGAACTAATATGACGGACGATCAAAACGAAAATATCGGCCATAATAGGTACACGAGATTTTACCACTATTTCTACAATGATTTGCGATAATTCAATTCCAGTAGTAAATAAGAGGACTAATCAATATATTTCATTATATTCAAAGAACATGTTCAAATTTTTTTTATATTAGGTTATAAAAAAAAGAGCCGGGTGTGATTCACACCCGGCTGCTCCACTGACACACACAGACTCATGCTATTACCCTGTCCACGAGGTAGGACTATGGGTAGTAATATTAGTACTAAGAGTCTGCGCAACATCGTGAGGTCGAAAAGTGACTACTTATCTAAATATGACATTCAAATACCAATAATTTTGAATTTTTTGAGTTGACTGCGTTTTCTAAGTCTTGATTTGATATAAACGGTCACGTGATACTGACCTGGAATTTTTACACATCGATAAGTTCTGCGGACTACGTTTGGTTACACCTATACAGATCATTTGACGTGAAGTTTTACGCATATCAACGCCTCACACCCTCATAATAACAACAAGCTCCCACCCACACACTCCTGTTTTTTCCGATCAAAAATTACAAGCCACAGATTAAAATCGACCATTAAAAGTTAAAACAATGTAATTGCACAGACCTTATGCACTCCAACACTAACCCCTTTTACCCAAGAAGACATATAGCAGGCTTCAGAAATCAGTCTTTGGAAATTATTGCATTCCACCCCGACAACCTGTTACAGCAGAGGTTATTAAAGGTCAGGGTCGCATGTCAACCATGAGATTTCACTAAAAATGGACACGATATTGCTTATGAAATATCGAAAATGCGTAGAAAGATACAACGACGTTGCTACAATCACACGAGTCATCATACGCAAGCGTAATTTTCGCAAAAAAAAGGAATATTTCTGCTTTCACCGCAGCAACCAGTTTTTATATATGAAAATAATGATCAATACATGTCACTGTCATGACCCACTATGACATTCTACCCCGTGTCACTGTATAAAGAATCAATGAATCTTGGCTAGCCAAGATAGGGCTATGTATTATATAGCATTTAAGAAGCTAATGAAAGAAAACTTAGATATACATGAAAGTGAATGTTTTGTTGACTAAATCTGCTGATCTGATGTTAGAATGGAAGTAAATTGGAATTATAAGGATTAAATGATCATGGTTAGGTATTTATCGATGTGTATATTTTTACCTAATCACTCAAAACGTTTACATAAAATCCTTCGGACTTTATTTACTTTGTGAGTGATTAGGTAAAATTTACACATCGATAAATACCCAACCATGATCATTTAATCCTATAGTAACCGGTGTAAACCCTCCAACAAATAAAGGTACTGAAAAGGATGGGACATAATTCTGACACTGTGTTGTAGACCAGCCACGCATTTATCAGGTCAAAATTAAATATTGTCCCATCGTATGGCATTTCCACCACACAACTAACACTAACAAACACTAACAATCTTAAAAACACCCCCACAATCAAATGCTGTATTTCTGAGGAATAAAATTGTATATCAAGATAGCATAGCAATAATTCATATTCTCAAACTCAAATCACCTTGGGGGACGCACGAGAACATTATCAATGGTCAAAGGGCAGCACCACTTTTGTTATCTCTCACGACACCTTGTGACACCAATCAGGGCAAGATTATCCGTAGGGCAAAGTGGGCAACGTGCCCAGGGCCCCATAGGCTCTAGAGACCCCGTATGTAATCATCTGATTTGACAAGCAGAGCCCCCGAGGCTCAAATGGCCATGTATATTATCGTCTGATTTCGGAAGTGTTGTTAATAGTACTGTAACCATTTTTAAGGACAAGGCAGGATAGCTATGGGGCCCCTATGTTAGCTTTAGCCAGAGCCCCCAAAGGCCTTAATCCGGCCCTGACGACAATCATTTTACGGGTCACAGCGGGCTCCGTGCTTGAGACCCTGCTCTATCTGCACTGTGTGTGTGTGTGTGTGTGTGTGTGTGTGTGTGTGTGTGTGTGTAACTAATGTAACGGGTATAATTATATTATTAAAAATATAAAGCAGAACAAGAATATTTCTTCAAGCAATCTGAGAAAAAGACACTTTTTAAAAAAATCTCAGTCCCCACTCCTTCGATGATAATTTAAGGTTAGTCCACACCAAGTTGAGTTGGAAAAAAAAAAGATTTTAATGTCACACACTCACAATAGTTCATCCAGTGTCGCCTGCAGATCAGAATCTATGTTTGTTCTACTAATTAATCCTAACAAGCGATGTAAACCCAGATCTGCCGGCGCATTATGGGACGGAGATATGGGTCTGTGCAGTCTGCAGCTAGACTAGACTTATAAACTAGTTCAGATGGTATCCAATCAACCGCTCTAAAGCACACGTACTGTTCAAAATAGCTTTGCATGGTACACCAGTCGACGCATATATGCTTTCGGGTCACCAAAACTAATTTGTAGATCATGTGTACTTATTCCTTTCCTTTATTAACCCGCAACTGAAAAAGAAAACCTCAAGCATACTATTTATGACAGTCTTCATCATCGTATGTCAGCAGGCCCGGCCCTCAAACGAGGCAATCGCCTTGAGCCCTGCGCTTCTCCGCAACGCAATTTACTCGTCGCTTGCTACCATGGGCCCTCGCACATCCTAGGGCCTGGCCTGTATATCAGAGGAACGATCAAACCAATATAACATATTCATGTAACACATAAAAAAACGATCATATTGCTCGTGAATGCTTAACTAAATAACCAATAAAGCGTAATTTTATTTTTTTATTATAAAAAAAAAACTCATACTGCCCCACCCCTAACACAAAAGCTTTGATTCAATAACTGACTTAACTATTTGAAAAACATTTACATTACACCACTACCAGTGTGTGTGTGTGTGTGTGTGTGTGTGTGTGTGTGTGTATATATATATATATATATATATATATATATATATATATATATATATATATATATATATATATATATATATATAACATGCAAGTTTGTTGTTTGTTTATCGTAGTTTAATCGGGGGGTATAGCTGTTGTTTCGATGCTTTTTAAAGAACGCTGGGATCAGCCTTTAAAGTGCAAACTTAATTGAAATTTAGTAGTTATAGTAGCGCTGCATTGATACATACTATGAAAACACGAGGAAATGATATAGGTATAGATCGGGAAACGTGTATATAGAGCTAAGGCAACCTGAATTTTAAACAACTACATATACTCATTCGTGCACGTATAGTAAGTACACCGTACAAGATTTTCCCAGCGTGATGGACGAAAAACCCCGCCTGAAGGCCCCACTATCATAAGCATGCCTTTTTCTGAGTTTACTACTGACTATTGATTTAGATAATTATTGCATGTAAAAAAAATTAAAATAGAAGAAAAACTAAGTAGTATCCACGTCATCAGCACAAATCACCACTAATGTTCGTAAATGCAAACCATCGAATCATTGCGCCTTATCTGTTCGTTGTGTATCACTGCTGGAACAGTCGTGTTACGTAAGAATTAGGTCACCCTATGTTAAGCCCAACTTGAACAGTTAACCTAGGATAATGCTAGGCCATCAAAAATACCTTTTGAGGTCACAAGAAATACACCAAGCTAATCTTAAACGTTTTAATAGCGAATCAATCATAAGATAATGCAAAACTAGAAGTCTTACCTCCAAATTTAAATCCACATATCGACCAACAAAGAAGAAAATAGCAAAAATATCTGGCGGCCGCCATGTAGAAAAAATGGGTTCGCTAGACCTATGAGCTCCGCATTAAGAATGTAGGTACTCCTGGGAGCAGCGAATGAAATTCCAAAATGTTTGCAAACACTGATAACGAATGCAGATGATTTGGAGTGTTGTAGTACACCCTCAAAACGTCAGCAGTCGCATCGCCCGACGGAGAGTCCCCCTCTGCTAAAAGTTACACTGAATTACGCCACTTGTCAACATTACAGTTAAACATTATAATAAACAGACCAATATGCGATACTATCGACGTTGCCTACCGTATATACACCGGCGGTAACAGAACCCAGATTTGAATACCAGTGGTGTTTATATGAAGAAATCTGGAGTCCTCAACGATACTTACATGCTTGCTTTGAAATTTTAATACTGGGTTATCGAATAAGTTGTAGTAGGATGTAAGGGGCTGGAAGATAAAAAAAAAAAATATATTTGCATTGGTTCACTAATCAAGAGTCCTACTTGTATGTGCCCATGTGTATGTGTGTGTGTGTGTGTGTGTGTGTGTGTGTGTGTGTGTGTGTGTGTGTGTGTGTGTTCGCTAAAAATGCATGTGACACCGATTTATTCTACATGACACTGATGAATATTAATCAAAAAGTCTGCTATGTACTATACTGGAGGTGGATTGGAAGAGGTATAATTTTCTTTTTAACTCTTATGTCTTAAAGTAAATCACGATGAAAATTGTCACCGTTATCAACGTATTTCTGACCTTACGATAATGAAAGGTAATTTTCAAATAAGAAAAACCTGCCTTTTGGGAAAACGAAGAAATCTTTTCAAAACAGCGAAACTATCATTTGTTTATATCGAAATAACTGAAAAGGTTTGCATAAAAAAGTTTCGAAATAGGAGCAGGGTTTTTTTTCTTTGTTGGAACGGAAATATGTTTCGTTCTTTATTATGATATATTTTTAAAATAAAGACAATCATTTGAAGGTGTCAAAAACATACTTTAAGAAATAACTATATCTTAAAAGGAAACACAAATATTTTCGTTGTCTCAAAATCTTATTTCGTTAAGTCTAAATGTTTATTGGTTAATTCGTGAAGATCTTTTTGAAGTAATGAAATATTTCCATTATTTGGGAACCATACTATTTCGAAATAAAAAAAATTGTATTGTTGTTTTAAAAGCTTTCGTTATTAAGAAAAAAAACGAAACTAATTTTTGTTTCTTACTGTTGGTAATACTCAGCCGTATTAATCTGAATTTGGAGAAATAACACACACACACACACACACACACACACGAACACAAAGAAAGTACTTAGCACGTACAGATGTTATCCAATACAAACTACCTGCGGGTTCCGCTAGATAGAATGGGCCTGATGCACACTCCTGCAATGCATAATAAGGGAAAAATGTAGGAAGAGGCTGTGATGGCTCAGTGGTTAGTGTGCTTCACTCACAACTGATCTTGGTTTCAATCCTGCCACATCATCAACCCAGGTTGACTACCGTGGGATGTCCTTGGACAAGGCATTTAGTCAAAATGGTCTCGGCACCACACAACCTGATTTATACTGCAATGCTGTAAAAAGAGGATAAACCAACAGGAACAAATTAACATATTTAAGAAAGATATATTTGGTAATGAGATCGATATATAAGGAAGATTTAAATTCAGCTGCTGAAAACGTGATAATTTAACTTATTTAAGAATTAGAGTAATACAATTGAGATTACAAAATTAAGTGTCATAAGAGAGTAACGTTAATAAGTTTTATATACACATAGTTTATTGGTAAAAAGCCATTTCATTCTCATACTAAGCACTTCCAAATTTAAAGCTGCTACAACTTTTCGGAAACAAGTTTTTGATAAGATTCGTCAAAAAGTATTTTTCTTCCTACGTTTACATATTACAAACATAAAGGAAACGTTTTTATGATTGCAGCAGATCTAAGAAGTAAATTTCGCCGTCATTTAATAAAAATAATGCTTTGATTGGGTCAAATAACCCCTGTCTGATTTTATTAATGAGAATTATGAACCACTCATGACCGAAGATTCTGTATCATTTATTGTTGATTCTCCCAATTCTAAGTCTTTTATTATCAGTAACATTATCTTTTTCTGAGAAGTCTTTTTCTAATGAAAAAGCTTTTATTCAGGGGGTAGAGTGCGGGGTATGTTAATGTTCTACTCCATTGTGTAAATTTGCTATCAGACTTAGTTTCTAGAACAGTGACAATCGGAACAGTGTAACGTCTGGACCAATCTGGACCAATGACAGTCGGAACAGTGTATCGTCTTTACCAATCGATAATATTCACGTATTACAATGCAATGACCTAGCTGGAGATATGATTGTGGTTAATCAACATGTAACTGAAAAGCCTTCTTTGGATCGGAAAGTCGATTCTATTGAAAAAAAAAGTCCCTGATTTATACACAGCCAGTGCAGCTACTAGAGTTATTACAAAGAAAGCTCTTTACAATGATGTTGATCAGGGAATTACTCTTTTAGCTGACATATTTGTTCACCAGGTGTTTGATGATGTCACTTTTGCTCCTGCAGTTAATCGATCAAAAGGTATTGATTATAGTAATTCTCTTTTACTACGTATTTTCTTTACCATAATCGGGGTGACAAAGGGCAGTCACGCATTGTCGAAATGGAACATGATCCTCATATCTTGTTTTTGTTTCAGAGTATTATTAGCGACCGGAAGTACATGTTTGTGGTTTCTTTTAAATTGAAGTACTTATGAAGAATTTGAGACCACTCAAGGCACCGGCCGGTGACGTGTGGTCAGCAAGCTATCATATTGTTGTTCTTTAGAGGTATATGCCGGATATTCGTAGTTTAGCCAGTGAAACTCCTTTGGGGTCAATAAGAATATCACAAGATCTTGAATCACTTTTACTGACCTAAAATTAAAAGTAATATTTGTAAATAAAGTAGATCTTGACATACTTGTCAAATAGTAGGAAAACTAAAAAAAAGAAATACATAAGGTTCATCTGCAAACTATTCCTGCATTGACTAACCATGTGGCAGAATAGTGTTATCATGTACCAATCCCTTACCCATGACCAGGTCAAAAATGAAATCAAGGTATGGCAGAAATAAAAAAAGAAAGGTATAATTTTCAGCCTGATGATAGACTTCTGGCTCACCTGCCCATACCACAAAATGTTCTTGCGGCTAATTATGATGGTCATAATCAAGTTAGAAAAAGGTGACTTAACTCACATAATTTATACTCTTGGGATGTTAATGTTAAAGGAAAATAGCACAGAGCTTTTTAATGTCCCAAAGGATTAACCAAACATTTTCTTCCTAACTTAAGCTCGAATAATAATTAAAAATTAATAAATATGGATGTTCGCCATAACTTTGAATCGTGTCCCAGCGGGCCAAATAGCCATTTTTGCAGGTCTATGTTCCTTAGCTTGCTGCTAGACCGCATCTGCTGGTTAATACAATTCAGCGGGCTGCTTTAACGATTTAGTTGGTCATGGGCGCATGACGGGCTGCTTGGCCTCTTCTGCTGCTAGCTGTTGATGTGGCTGATAAGACTTTGTAAGTTCCACAGATTTTGTTTACAGCAAAAGACGAAATTGTACGATACTGTATTAATGTCTTAAGGTGTGTAGGCCAGCAGTGGTCGGTAGATGTGATCACGTCCACGGCAAGAGATCTATTGAAGTAGCAAGATTGGTTGACTTGATTTCATTTAAATTTACGTCGCTTTCACACATTGTGCCAAAATGTTGGATACATAATTAATCGTTCGGGAGGGAATTCAAGCCACCAGGAGAGGGTTTATGCATGCATTGTATGCTTCTTAATTAAGTCAATCAAGCCCCCAGCAACTGTAGGGCATTACGAATATGGTAGTAAAATTCGACCCAGTTGCGTTTATGGGCAAATCCTATTGCCAGTTGTGTGTCTGCCACCAATGTAATTAGAGTCATGTATTATGGTTATAAAATTTCTTACTTAATAAGGTTTGAAAATAAGTGAATAAATTCTACAAACACCCACAAAATAAAATAATCTGGTTCGGTAAAAATGACGTATGGATTTGTGCTCATTCTAGTGAGGTTTATGAAGTTCACAGTTTGAACGGTGAATAAAGAATATATCTGTTGGGAAAGTATTATCGAATTTGGATTTCAAGCCAAATAAAATCACTTAATAACATGCAATCTGTTATTTAGTCCTTAAAAGGATTGAGGTTGAACCTCGTCTAGGAGCAGAGGTTCCTGAAGGTGTAAAGTTTTTCCTGGTGCGTACCGAATCTCCTTTGAGCAGCAGAAAGTCGGCAACCGCTAAGTCCTCCCATTTTGCTATCATCCTAAGTTTATTTATCTCAAGTTGTGAACTTTATTCATTTCATTTGACCTGACAATTGCCAGTCCTACTGTGTCATTCAGTAATTTTTGTCTTACGTAAATAGGTCGTCACACGTCTGCATCAAATACCTTTGGTCAGGTTTACTCAGTTTCCGTTCAGTTTAGTCGTTCTTCCATATTTCTAATGCTATGTTCAGATCTTCAAAGTTTTTGCAAGTTTGCCTCGAGTCGTCGAGCAAGAATGCAAGTCTTACTTACTTTGAATTAACGTCGCATTTACACTCTTGTGTATGAGTTGACAAGTGAATTCCCACTTGGTGGGATATTTAATTTTTTGTAAGGGAGGAAATTCGAGCCGGACACGTTAATGTGTGCAGAATAAATTCAGTCGTAAATTCAAGACAAATAGACTCCAGCAACAGTAGCATTAATGAATGACAATCGTACCAAAACACACTCATGGTAATGCTATATCCGTTGCAGTATGAGACGGCAGGTGTGATTGGACACAGCCCATATGACGCCATCCCTATTCCATTGCTACACGATATTAGAGGCACCTGCTTACCAGGCGAGTGGGAATTGGTCCATATCCTTTGGTAGTCCGAGTAGAAAGGAGGAAGGGGATTCGGCGCGTGGTACGTCAGCCGGAACGTCAGAGATGTACTCAAGTCAAATCTTTGCTCCATTGTCTATTTCAGGCTACCCTGCTTGCCAGTTTAGTGTTTGTCACTTTCGTAGTTAGAGTCAAACCATTAAAAATGTACATTTTCCTACTTCCAAGAAAATAGTACTATATGAAAATAGGATTTATGAACGCTTTATCACTACGTGATTATTGATCTATACTATGTGTTGTGTGTGTGTGTGTGTTCTGGACCACTTTAGAACAATGTTTTGTTACCACTTTTTATTTTCACTTTTGTTGTAACTGCTAGGGGTTCTGGACCACTTTGGCTTGCCTCATGATGCGATATTTTGGTATATGCGTAATACATAGCTGTGATGATTAGGCTCGGCGGTGTCAGCTGGTGAGTGTGTGAATGCCATAGGTGGAGTAATGATTATTTCAAAGGGACATAGTCCTAATATGTTAATCAGCGTTGTAGATATTTTATGCTATTGTGATCGGAAAGTTCTCATGGATTACTCATGCATGGGTCCATGTAGTGCCTTTGTATAACGTTGGTTGGTGGCAATGTGTGCGATGACAATGTTTTAAAACTCCTTTGGCTTTTTCATAACAGTACCCATAGTCGACGGTGATGCAATACACTTTGGCTCGAAGTCCGATGAATTCCGTGATGGATGCGCTGTGAGTTTCATCTTTAAACTTTTCTCGTACTTTTTTATTGTCATAACAGTGGAATGGGCTTTGTGTAGGATAATTGCTTAGATCCAACAATTCTCGGTGTTGAAACATATCCGCTTAGACGTCATCGGTGTGAATTTAATACATGAGAGATTCATGATCATAGTAACTTTATCTGCGCATATGTTTTTGAATTAGTCATAATCAAAATCAATCATTAGCATCTTAGTGATGTCAAAAATGGCTGCACCAACGTAGATGGGTTTGTCTAGCTTGAGGTTGGTTTTTCTGGATTCGATCGCGACGAGTTCTTCGTCAAAGATTTTCATGACCACCAAGACATCATTGGTTACCAGTTTATCTCGTTTTCGTAAGTTATTGACGATTTCGATTTTCTTGTGGTGCTTTTTCCAAACACCCTATTGTTCATCAGTTTGAAGTCATCTTTGTTAAACGCCATTGTGGCGCTGGCTCGTGTATCGTGTTGAATTTGATGTAGGGTTTCATCCACGGTAATTGATGAAATCTGAGAGCACGATGAACTTTTGCAAGAGCGAATCCTTGCTGAAGAGCTTATTCGAGCAGTCGATGCTGTAATTTATACTTGATTTTGCTGGAGAGATTAGGTACCATTTTTTTTACCTTGGCTTCTCCGATTCCAAACATGCTCTTCTGCAGTAGTTGTTTTTGATACAGCATCAAGTTATTGACAAGAATTTGTTCTGGGTAGAATGGATAATCGTTTTCTCGACAAACTGTTATACGGTAAACCAATGCAAATCTCCAACATGAAGAGGTTTTGACATGGCCCATACATAGAGGTTATTAGCGTAAGGTAAAAGATGTACACGAGCAGCATTGTCGGGTCGTAGGTTTTCATATATATGTGGTTGGTGACGGAGTGCTTTTTGCTGAAGACAAAGATTCTGCATCGTACAATCTGCTTGATGAAAATGAACACGTCTCGATCAGTGAAGAGTTATAAGGTTATTCCAGACTGTTTGAGGAACGAGTTCCAGAAGAGCCTTGGCGAGCAGAAATAGTAGAGCGGATAGAATTAGTGATGGTCCATGCAAAACCTTCAGTTGACTCCAACATGTCCAGTTATAGATTATGGTAAGAAACAGAATGTCTTTTAATAACATTGTTATTTAATAAAACTCTTATAACATAGCTGATTTATTATAGCGTCGTTATGTATTCGAGATTTAATCCGGATTACCTTTGGCTGAACGATGGCATCCCTGTAGTCAACTCGACGATCGAAGACGAGTACGTGGAGTACCAAAACACGAATATCGCCAATCTCAACGCAAGCAAGCATTGAAACATAGACTCATGATAAGACGTGCACCTGTTTCCTCTTAAAGTCGAAGTCCACATAAATACAAGTGCAAATCCTGCAGCAGACAATGTGGCGTGTACACAAATTACGCTCTAGAACAATGGATGATCGTTATTCAAATTAGCGCAAAGCCAACTGAACAATCAGACTGTGGAAGAAATCAATGGCTATTTATCCCAGACTATCACAATCCATAGTCTAATCATGTACAGCGATCAATATATGCGAACTTAAGGTCCTTTAAAGACACTGATATGGATATGCTATGAATTCCGAATTTGCTGCCAAAGCGGACATACTCACAGTGGCTGCGTGAGTGAGCCGAAAGGAGAAAATTTCAGAAAATTTCTTTCCGCTGTCCAGCATCGACCTCGAAAAAAACCTAGTACCCAGTGTTACAAATTGCAGAAAAATATTTTCTAAGGATCAGCTTTCTGAACACTTTATACCCGACCTGCGTTAATTAACATGCAAATTTATCAAACTAGGTAAGTGGTGGTTTTCATTGGCTTCTGTGTAATATTGGCTGAGGATATGACCGCGAACTGTCATTTTTTTGTTTCCTCGACTTTCTCCATCCAAGATATTATTTCCGCGCTGACTAAATGGTTTGCATTTTTGAGGTTTCTAATCCTAAATCTATAATCTGGATCCAACCTCTCTTCCCCTGCAGAAGTTTCATTTTTTCCAGCAGATGAATCTGCCATGTTTTCTGCTACAGATGTATTACTAGCTTGGAGTAACTTTTCTAGGGTTTTTTCAACTGTTTCGTTGATTCTATTACAGGTTTCAGCTACTCTAGTTTTGTTTTCTTCAGCAACATGGCTGCTGTTGCCTAAGGTTCTGATGTAGATGCGGGTTTTTCTTTTTGTGCTATTTCTGCATTCATTAGTTTGATTTTGTCGCCGTTGATTTTGTTGTCTTTGTTATTGCTGATGGAGTTGATTGTGTGGTTGATGATATAAACATTTTCGGGGTTGCATTTAATGGAAAATCAATAGGGAATACTGATGATAATTCCTCCAATTTTTGTTTCTGATTTTCAAGTACTTCTGCATGCTCCAGTCTGAATGTAGCTAACGAACATCCATCTCCTCTTCGTATTTCGTACAACGAATGCGATTGGTCCAACATAATCATGCTGATGTCAGTGTTCCAGTGTAAGATGTTGTATTATTAGCACCCATTGTCATCATCTGTTGACTTTAGCATGCTGGTATTATATAATGCTCTGTTTTCTTTTTCTTTTTGTTATCTGGGCTCTTTTTTCCAATTTAAGTCATTAGCTTCCCAGATTAATAAGAACGTGGTTCTCTTTACCTATGGCGCCAGTCAGTTGTACGTCTTAGACCAAGCCCCAAGATTGCATTCATGACTCGTTCTGATTGTAATAATACCCAGTGTTGCCTGTTGTTTCGACAGAGAGGCTAAGCAAGACTTTACTTACTTAATAGAATCAATGTCATTTTCGCCAACTAGGAGTTTGCGACCGGTTTATGTCCATAAAAGTGGGTTACTTAATTGATCGTGGGAGAGGACAAAGAGCCAACGCTTCCACGCATTTATGGAAACAAAGTATGCCATTTAATTAAGCACTCAAGCAGAAGGACAATGAAGCCATAATCGACTTTTTTGTAAGTAATAATGAGTGTGAACCTTTCCAAAACACACTCAGTCTAATTAGTTATCTATCATCGCAAAATGAGACAACCAGAGTGAGTGGACACAGCGCTTTTGATATCACCCGGGTTTCATGCTTGCACGTTCTTCTGGGCACCTGACATTTAGAAGAGCGGGTATCGACTCACACTCGTCTTTGGTAGTCCATGGAAAGGAAAGGGGTCCAGCGGAAAGTTCCAAGCGCCCAGCGGTATTGCTGTAATTTAAACATCAGGAGTCAATTTGGTCTCAACTCTTTAGGCCAGGAGTGCACACACTTTTTCAGAATGCGAGCTACTTATAAAATGGCCAAGCCAAAATGGTCTACCTACCACAAAAATGCAAAACATATAGGCTGACGTCTATCTTTTTTAATACTACGCGATCTACTCACACTACCTTCGCAATCGATCGCGATCGAAGTATTGTGCATCCCTAGTGGAGAGCTTACAATAACCATTGTAAGGGCTTAAAGTTTAAGCCTTTACAATGGCTGTTGTATGCTCTCCACCAAAACCTTTAGGTGACATGGGATTATCCACTGATTCATTGTGCGAATTCGTGTGGCGCCTACGACTATCATATCCACTACACACCATTCTTGATAGTCTACAACATATTCCATAAACTTTTGATCATGGTGTAAGCTATAGATATCAATGTCTATGTCTTGTGAGTGTAAGCATTCCGACACTTTTGCTCTTTGTGTAAGCTCTAGATATCAATGCCTATGTTTTGCTTGTGTAAGCATTCCGACACTTTTGCTCATTGTGTAAGCTATGGATATAAATACCTATGTCTTGCGAGTGATAGTGTGTTTCTACATGTGTAAGCATTCCGACACTTTTGTGTTTGATAGTACTTAAGTATGTTTATCATCGTTACACTTCACTTTTCTATAATATAAATTATAAAAAAGGTGACAAAGAAGTTTTAAGAATAATTAGGAAACTCTTTGATATCTTTATAAAGGAGTAAAACTTTTATGTCATCAAAGTTTTTTAACATCTAACCCTTTGTTTGATAGTATATCACTGTGTTTGCGTGCATAGCGCGTACATATTAATCCCATTTCCGTTGGTTAGAACGTGTGTTTGTTGATAATCAAAATGCACCAAAATACCATTGTTTAATAAGTTTGGGTAGTGCTCATCATGTTAATGGGTTCTGATTAATCCCACAATCCCACAGTGTATTGGTTGGCACGTATGGATGATGGTCATTTGATATTCAGTAGAGGTGAGATGTTGGTCATTGCAAAGTTGTTTGTTTATTACATTACATTTTCCCCTTTAGCGATACAGACCAATCATGTTAAAATACGAACGTTTCTGAAATTAACTTTCCCGTTATCGCTGTACAGACCCGAGAAGAGAAAATCTCACGTCATGGTAAAATTGTAGGCTAATGACAACCATTATACTGCTATTTTATCATTTCAGTTTTTTGGCTCGTTTACTGTGTTGAATTGTATCGGTGTAAGGTGACCTTTATATAAAAAAAAAAAACTAGACAGTTCATACACTACATCCTCATTTATTCCAATCCAATATTTAAAATCCAATTAGAGTCTACGTGACTTTGCTGATGTCTTCTGAAAATCTCCTGTTGCTCGTATTTGCTAAAATTGAGCTAATATATAGAGATGGTCTAAGATTTCGATAATCTCTGCAACATCTATGTACATTCGTTTTGCGAGAATGGAAAAGGAAATGTGTTTCAGGTGGGAGTAACACTGATTTTGGAAACGAATGCCTGCTGAATAGCATAGGATTGGAAGGGGTCCAGGTTGGCCTGTAAATATGTATACACATTTTATTGCGACTGTCAAAGGTATGCTAATTAAATATCATAAGGCATCTAGTAATTCATCTCAATCCCACTTTATAGGAAGCATTTTGACTTCCTACTTTAGAAGACCAATGCAATGTTTGTTTTTCTTCTGTTGGCTTGGTTTACATGTTGATTTTCAAACGTGGATAAAATTAGAATCAGTCTTCTAAAACCCTGTATCTACTTATAAAAAAGTTATCTGATTGACACCAATATAAGGTCATGACCTTTTGACGCTTTCACTCACGAATCAAATTCAACTTTCATATACACACAAGTTTGAAACGTCATTCTTAACATATCGAAACTAACGAAGACTCTAACTATTATTAAAATGTTTTATCTAATAGGTCGCTAAAATAAGCGAACTGTGAATTACAAAGGTCGTCAAAAATTTAACGGTACTCTTTGCATATCAGATCTCAGTTTTGTCAGAGATCTCGAATTTTATCTGATTAGACGAGGAGCTAAACTACCTTAAAGTCATATTTTGCAAATTGATAATATTTAATGTGACAATAAAAGACAGCATGAAGTAATTTGATAATTGGCTGATCTTTTTCATGTTTGATGTAACCTCCTTAGAGAATCAATACACAGTATATGTCCTCAAACTTCGGACTGGGAAAAAGAATGGTAGGGGTGGAGGGAGGAGAGTTTAAATTGGAAATGGCATCATTCTTGTACAAAGATCAATGCATCGAGAGTATGGTAGACTATCATATTTATATCCAGAATTAAGTTTTTTCTAATAGATCCTGGAGCATGTGATAGTCTTGCGAGTACAACGGTGAACATTTGTT
The DNA here is from genome assembly GCA_016746295.1 of Potamilus streckersoni. NCBI lineage: Eukaryota > Metazoa > Mollusca > Bivalvia > Unionida > Unionidae > Potamilus > Potamilus streckersoni. The sequence goes on from JAEAOA010001694.1 coordinate 7,355,464, forward strand.
AGTATTGAGGTGTGTATTGTATCTAACCAAAGAATAACGCCTCAAAATGTTGGTTGTTATTGCTATCGTATAGCTTTATCGGGCTAAATCTTGAAAAAAAAAGTAAGCTTAGTAGGTAAGAAATGTAAACTTGTAAAAAAATATTGTAAAATGGAACTCTGTGATACTCTCCAAACAAAATGATTTTACTTCGAATGCCGCAGGCATAAACGCAAAATTAAACATTAAACAAAGATAAAATTTCAACCAATACCTAATGTCATTACAGAAAATGTTCAGGTCATGACTTGTCTTGCAATCTGCTCGGTTGAAAATTTAAGGAAATTTAACATCAAGCGACAAACGAACATGTACAGTATATAACAAGCTTTCTCTAACATTCGGGAATATTGTTTCCCATTAGCGACGGAAGCAAGATAGTTTCTGATGCGCAAGATTACAGGTAAACACCACAGAGATATTTATGTAAGAAACAAAATACAACGGTTGAAAAATGGAAATAAATGTTGTGTTTGTTTATCTACTTTTTCTTGTGTTCGTTATTATCATTTTCGTTTTTAACTTGGGCACACTATACACCCAACTTTCGACTGCTATGATTGCAACGTACGATGATAAAAGATCGTGTGACAACTTATCCACTAGTAAAACTTTGCATTTTGGTACCACGTAGGGAAACACCTGAGAACATATTGCAGAACCGGAAAGTAAGTCTCAATACTTTTTATAGAACCATTGAAAAATAACTTCGGGTCCATTAGCTGATAAATTAAATCATATGTACCGATGTATATTAGGTTATGATAAACTAATATGGCACTAGAGGTTATTGTTTACACTAATGCCTTCACCGAGTCGTAGCGCATGTCAGCCCAGCAGTTCGTCTAAGACAAGATTTGGACAGTCTGTCCTTGCAAGAGTTATATATCCACATAAACTTTTACTTCAAACTCCATTCTAGATCCAACTAAAAGAACCAGACTTCAAGGAATTTAACATTATTCTGAGGAATAAGTCTGTGACGCAAATTTACAAGTTCAAGATTTTGTGATTGATTATTGATTATAGTTTGTTGTCAGTCCGTATGTGTCAAATAAGAATAATGATAGTGTTTATCGTAGGGATGGATGCAGACATTATTAAGACATTTCACAACTGTGGAAAAATAAAGCACACCAAACGTGCTTAGTTTAAAGCATAAATATATTGAAGATTTGGATGAATCGAAATTTTGTATGAGAAAAGGTAAAATCATGCGAGTCATTTTTTAACGCTGGGTTCAGAAAAAAAAGACTTATTTTATTCCGTTGTTCTCTCCACTACGTATTTGCATACGAAAAAAAAGGTTTCTTCAAAAACAGTTACCTCACTTCTTTGAGTACCCTTGCACTAAATACCAACGAGGCCTTTGTTCTTCTTGATAGGAATAAAATCAGTTTTAATTATCTATCTGTGCATTTTCACATGTGTCTCCTGACATACATTTGCCTCACAATAAAACATTAATCTGGTCTTTAAACGTTTGTATTTTCCTCTTTCTCTATAACTGGGCAATTCAAGTGGATCAATGAGATAGGACAGATATTAGTCTACAAATGATGTTTGAGATAGAAAAGTGAAATTCTAAATTGTTTTAATAAATAGCACAAAACTATACAAGTGAATAAGTGGATGTTCAATGAGAAGGTAAAAGTCTATTTTTAGACCTAAATAAAATGCAATGCATTTAACGATTACTGTTTTCATTTTCAGAAGACAAGGCACTTTCTAATCAATGTATCTGAAATTCATATGTGAATATTTGTGATATGTGAAGCATTACAATTTGAAAAAGGAAATCGTGCATTTGATAAAATATATTTTATGTCACAGAGAGAGAGAGAGAGAGAGAGAGAGAGAGAGAGAGAGAGAGAGAGAGAGAGAGAGAGAGAGAGAGAGAGAGAGAGAGAGAGAGAGAGAGAGAGAGAGCACCATAGCTTTTGCGAAAACTAGAAGAAAATTTAGCAGCTATTGTAAAATGTTCTCTTTTTTTCATTTTACTGGAGGTATCCCACGCTGGATTTGATCTGGATACTCAACAACGACTCAAATATTTTCACTGTATCCCGTAACAAAAATACTGGAATCCAGAAACAAAAACTATTCTGTTCTTTTCAGTTTTAGCAAAGTCTTTGATGTTGTTTGGCGGTCAATGCTGTGGATGAAATTCCTCGGCAACAAAGTCAAAGGAAACGTATGTTACACTTCCTTGACTAGCTTCAGGTCAATATATATTCCCACTGTTAAAACAAGGTCATACGGACTATGTTCTTTGCGCATCAGGGCCTTGCTACGTGGAACGACTTGCCCATTGATCTTTGATCCAAAGAAAATGTGATCTCACTCAAGCGTGCTCTTAGAACTCACATGTTTCGACTATAAGAAAAGATTTAAGACTAACTTTTTCTTTCTAAAGTAATATTTGAGTGTTTTTGTTTTGTGGTTTCAAGGTGTCGGAGTTTGTAATCTTAACATTGTATATGTTTTTATGTATTATCTAATATTGTAAAGCTCTTAGAGCTAAAAAGATCTGGGGCTGTACTAAGTTCACATTATTATTATTATTATTATTATTATTATTATTATTATTATTATTATTATTATTATTATTATTATTATTATCTAAGTCGAGCGGCTTGTACATAATTGTGCTTACAAAATTTTACTTCAGCCCGAAAAGTCAAGAATCAGATATTAAAAAATGTATTACTCAATTAAATGGTGTGATAAAGTATCTAAAATTATCTATCAATCCACATACCGTATTGTATTGAACAATGGCATTCTTTGTGTATATATATATATATATATATATATATATATATATATATATATATATATATATATATATATATATATATATATATATATATATAAGGGAGGGGCGGAGTGTTCATGCAAACCAATTAGCAATGATACCTGACTGAGAGAATTACATTAAGATGTACTAGGGCATATAAAACTGCAATGAGTGTGAGATGAATAGTACTTAGAATTTCACCTGAAATAATCGCTAAGACATATTTTATATCTTAGAAACGAAATGCACTTTATCCAATTTCCTACCAGTCTAACATTGCCATATATGTATCCGCTTTTACAATTTGATGATAGGACTAGTGATGTGAGAGATGTAAGAGGGGCTCAATGACTCAGGAGGGTATAAATGTGTACTTCATACATCTTGGTTCCCCACTTCCTCCAACTCTATAACTAGAAGAACAAAATCCCTTTAAAAACAAAACAAAAACAAATTACACGATCCGCTACCATTTAATTTAAATTCAATCACCAAAGCAAAATACTTAAGCTGAGGGGAACATTGAACAAAAGAGGAGAAAACATTGCGTCATTTAGAACGATCAATTCCTGATTGACTTCAAAAGTTATCAGGAAAGCAATTGTCTCGTCTGCTAGGTGATTGATTTAGTTTATAAGAAATGATCTCATGATGTATAACTACACGAATAATGTCAATGGAATTAGAGGTAGGAATCAATACCGCAAGCAATATTTAAATATGAATAATTCCAGATCCATATATATTGTATATTTTTGTTTAGTATCTTTCAAATGTAGGTGCTTGCTTTAAAAGTCACTGTCTTCTCTTATCTCATTCATCATTTTACAAGTCATTTTGAGTGATAGTCACTTCAACCCGACATTTATCCAAGAAGCCAAGATTATAGAAGTTACCGTACAATTTTTAAACAAATCAAAATTGCTCTAATCAAAGACCGGGAAATATATGGACATAAAGAAATATATAAAAGGTTAGAAGAAATATATATGTTACAGAGAGACACTTTTTTGTGATATTGTTTATAAATAATTAAATGCCTCCAAGAAAGCGTCCCTCGATTCAGGTTATCTTTATCAGGCATTGATAAAACACTGTGGTATTTGTATGCTGTCAATATTATAAAAATGTATTCTTTTCCATAGGGATTTTAATGACAATTGTAAATGAACAAGAGATTAGCAATGCGAGCACAAGCAGCAACATTTGATATATAACGCACAAAATACCAATGCAAAAATTCAACGGTTTGTAAAATGTATATGTTATTGATATGTTATTTACAATGTTATCATAACAAATAGAATCATTCTAAAAGCTGATCGACTACTGGATGCCCACCGCTATATTCAACAACAGAAAAAAATGTATGTTTGACCAGCTAAAGTTTTAATGAGTCCTTTAGACTTGGAACATTTTGGATATTTACGTCACAGTCTGTTTTAAGGGAAATTGATTTTTAAGGTAACATTCGCTCAAACGCACAATGTGTCTCAATGCAGTGTACAAACCTTTTCGCCTTTCCCATTTATATTAGAGATGTATCTTACTTCGTATGTAATAGCTTCTTGAAATAATATTAGAACATTAACCGACAAAAATACAAGGATAATCGCTGGTAATAAAGTACTGCTCTGTCTAGTCTTACATGCTGAACTTGAATCTATGCTCACACAAATATATTGTGATCTATTAATTACACTCTAAATGTACCCGATGTCTACAGACCTATATTAAAAACTTCCTTTTACGTAATATCTTTAGCACACGCTCTGCCAACGAGAGAATCAAATAGGGGCTGTAATTTACCCCTTCCCCCCGAAAAAATTAAAAATAAAACCAGACTTGTTTTATATTGTTACAGTTATTAATGTATATATGCGTGGTGGGTGGGTGGGAAAGAGGTGATTTGAGACAATTTCCGAAAAACCCAGGATCCCATGTGTGCGCAGAACTTCATACTGAAGCATCGTAAATCATGACCCCATACCTCGTGTGTTGCCAAAACTGCATACTGAAACATGATAAAGGATGACAAGACCTCACGTATGTCCCAGAACCTCATACTTAAGCATCGTAAATCATGACCCCATACCTCGTGTGTTGCCAAAACTGCATACTGAAACATGATAAAGGATGACAAGACCTCACGTATGTCCCAGAACCTCATACTTAAGCATCGTAAATCATGACCCCATACCTCGTGTGTTGCCAAAACTGCATACTGAAACATGATAAAGGATGACAAGACCTCACGTATGTCCCAGAACCTCATACTTAAGCATCATGTGTTCCTAGAAACACATAATGAAACATGAATAAGCACGACACGGGACCTCATGTGTGCATCAAAGACAACGTAGCACAGTTTTAGAAAGCGAAGAGTACCAAATCGATATACAAAAGATTTGCAACCTCCCAAAGCAGGTGGAAAGTGGTTTATTTACTCTTTGGTACCTATATAATGGTCCACAAATGTATCCATATATTATGAGGACATGTAGATGATAAGTTCCAAGAGGACATCATTGATATGCAAGCAGTCAAAACCTATAAATATGACCATACAATTTTTTGACAATAATAGCCCGGGAAAAGAAAGTAATAATAAAAATAGGAGATGACGTACAAAACGCTTTCATAGAAATACTGAGTGTTAGATAAACCTGAAAAATACAGTTCAATGAAGGAAATGCATTTTTTAATCTCGAGGTGGAGGAATTGCTGGAGAAAAAAGTATTTGATACTTTTCCAATTTATCAGACAAACGAACATTCATGCTTGAAATGTTTAATTGAACTATTTGCATTCGAATGATGACGTATATTACTGAAAATAAGAAATTGGATAGGTATCCTACCTCTCCGGTGACCTAGTGGTTTGAGCGTCTTCCTCGGATGAGGTAGTTCGCACGTTCCAACCCCGGCCGAGTTATACCAAGGACTTTAAAAAATGGTACTAACAGCTGCCTCATCAGGCGTTCAGCATTAAGAGGTTAGTGTTAGAACTGGTCGGCCTGGTGTCATAATAATGTGATTGGGTGGTACATCATGTTACATGTCTGCGCATGATGCCCCAGTGCTAGACATGACTCAACTTCCACATGCAGCGATATGACTGAATTGTTTTAAAGCTACGTTAAATAATACAAATAACACACACACACACACACACACACACACACACACACACACAAACCAGCTTCATTTTTCTACCTTTTAATAAAACAGATTCTCCAGCTTCATTAAATTTATTTTTTTTGTTTTCTTTCAACGTTCCAACTATTTCATCTACAATAACTATTGGTACTACATAATTTTCATTAAAAGTTTCTCTGTAGACCTTTTTACTTGTGGATAAAGATTAGTAGAAGTGAAACATTTTCTATATCTTTCATGACAGAGTTATAGTTTGGTACAATTATTCATAAATATATTTCGTGGTGTCTAATACTGCATATTTGCTTTATTTTGGGTTGGTTGCTTCTTTTTTTTGCGTATCATTTAGATTGGCAGATTCATCTATAACAAAGTACTAATTTCATGTTCAGGATTTCTCGTTTATTACCTATCGTTTGCAGAATTAGTCTTTAAATAAGATATAATCATAGAGTACTAAGGATCCATACTTTAAAATGCATAATCTTGGTTTCATTTCCACCTTCTGTGACTTCAGGTGCTTTAAAAATCTCAAATTCTAAGGAAGTACAAAAAAAACAACCTTTCAATTTTTGACAAGGTTTTGTTCCTCTTGTTTGTACGTTACCTGATCCTGATCTTAAATAAGCTTATTATACCTTCCACTATTTTGTTTGAGTTTCCTTCTCTGCCTGAGAACATTTTTCAACTCTACGTGGAAATTTTATCTTCGGTGAAGTTACACCCTGTGATGTTTTAGAAACCATAGAATTTTCCTTAATTTTGCCTTCACCACATTACATTTAGTTTTTCTAATTTGTTATTAAATTATTGTTAGTTGAATTAAATATTTCATCATCTTGTAATAAGATTTAATATAAAATCTTTAGTTTTCATATTTGACAAAAGATATGAAACATAGAAATTGTATTGCCATCTCTTGTATACTTGTATTAGATAATCAAATATCTCAGTTTGAGGTTTCCATCTGTATCGCACAGTTGACATGATTTTGTCAAAGTTTCATATCATACTATATCTTCTATATGTCCGTTGAATCATCATTATAAAATTTGAAATGTTGATATTCGAAATATTTACTAGTTTGTATGTGCAATAGTCTTATAGTGACGAATACATTTACCGAGTAATAACTTTTATTTAAAAGATTCGAAAATAATGAAGTACGTGCTAAAATGTATACTTTCAAAAAACACTTTTGTATGGTCGAGTAATTACTTCAAGGGTGAAAACCTATTCTGTGACTGTTTAGAAAGGTAGACGAGAGTGAAGTATATTAGGCTCAATTAAGGATAAGTCTGTTGGATGGCTTTTTAACATCGTCTTTTATAAATCAGGTTTATGTGTCCTGTAATGTTTTCTGCATTCGGTACATATTGAATCCGGAATTATGAAAGTTAATGGCTATTAAGGCCATATTCTTCTAGTCGCTTCATTCACGTCGTAGGATGGAATTGTCTCGGAATTTATCCATGGACTTTAGATTAAAAATTTTGGAAACTCAAGATTTACAGATAAATATATATAAGTTGGGTTGTACACCTCGTCTACCGATCATATAAACTCCTTCGTCAATGGGCATAATCACACGAAACGTGATACTCTATCTTACCTCGCTACGATTGATTAATACTTGTTGTTTGTTGCATACATTGGGGATTCAACTATTCCAAATACTTTATAGCATATAGTAATGAGAAATGTGTAAGTTTATACATTTCTTCCCAAAATCACGCATGTTAATTAATTCTCATACGAAAAATGTTATGAATGATTTTCGTCAAATTTAGATTCAACTTATTAAATTAAGGACAATAAATGACACACGATTAATATAGTTCTGTTTTCTAAATCATACCAGGATTTTTCAGTCTAAGAATCAATCCTAAACTTTTATATATTGGAGAAATTACAAAATTACTTTTATTCGATTTAAAATGCTAATTATTTTTAGAATCAAAATATTTATTTTCAGATCCTAGGTTGAAAAGCCCCATTCCCATAATATTTAAAGATAAATGTGCAAAAATTAAGACGGTAAAAAAATGTGATTCTATGTTTTGATTTCATGACGTGCAGGTTCTATATCATTTTAGCATCACTACCGAATAGTTAATGAAAACTGTGAGACCAATTTAATATTCATTATCAATGTTTTCTTATCGAGTAAAATATTTAGGACTCAATGTCATGCAAATCAATGATCATATAAAATAGTCATTCTGATTAAAGTCAGATCTCAACTGTCCTAAGTGAGGACATAACAAAGACCATTGATGGGTGATGTACTGGTGACAAGTGTTTTATCAGCCAATCCGATGAAGTTTTATATCTTCTTGTTTGGGAGAAAGAGCGATGTGGCTAAAGAGCATCAGTGACCTCTTTTCTTCCATCTGTTTGATTGTAAGGCTTATAATTCTCAAAGATGAGTATTGCTGTTGCCATTTAATATTTCTAATATTTTTGAAAATTAAAAGATATGACATTAAAAAGGAGGATTATTTCCTATAACAAATCTAAATGTACAAAATAAAATATTATTTTCTTGTGAATAATATATTTTTGATTCATTTGCTACAACCTTTTTAAACATATTCACTTTGAAAGAATGACTTATATAATCTACAAGAATTGTAAATTAACAATGAAAATAACGACCAGCTTTGTTGTTTAAGAATACAAAAACTGAATATTACCCTGACTTTCTTATTTCAATGCATAATAATGTTGTAAGCCAGGAAAAATTAAACATATTAGGCCATTTTAAAGTCATTAAACCGATTCAAACCGGTTCCAACCGGTTAAACCGGTTCCATCTGGTGACAGCCAGGTCTAGCCAGTTCAAACCGGTTAGAACCGGATCCATCTGGTGAGAAGCAGTTCTGACCAGTTCAAACTGGTTCCAACCGGCTTAAGCCACGTAAAATTGAATATTTTAAACCTTTTTGAAGCCATAAAACCGGTTTAAACCGGTTCCAACAGGATAGAACCGGTTGCAACCAGTTCCATCTGGTACCAGCCAATTCTGGTCAGTTCAAACCGGTTTCAAACTGGTTCCAACCTGCTTAAGCCACGTGAAATTGAACATATTAAGCCATTTTTTAAGCCATAAAACCAGTTTAAAACGGTTCAAACCGGTAAGAACCGGTTCCAACTGATTTATTCTCGTAATAGTTAATTCTGGCCAGTTAAAACCGGTTTCAAACCGGCTGAAACATGCCTAGGAAAATAAAATTGAAAATTTTAAGCCTTTTTTAAGCCCTAAAACTGGTTTAAATCTGTTCTAATCGAAACCATCTGGTGCCTACCAGTTCTGGCCAGTTCAAACCGGTTCAAACCGACTTAGGCCACTTAAAATTGAAAATTTTATGCCTTTTTTTAAGACATATAACCAGCTTAAACCGGTTGCAACTGTATAGAACCGGTTCCACATGGTGCCTACCAGGTCTGGCAAGCTCAAACCGGTTTCACACCAGCTTAAACCGGTTCCAACCGGTTACATCTGGCACCAGAGAGTTCTAGCCAGTTTAAACCGGTTTCAAACCGGTTCAAAATTGGCTTAGGAATCGTAACATGGACTATTTTAAGCCTTTTTAAAGCCATAAAACCGGTTTAATTATGTTCATACTGGTTAGAACCGGTTCTAATCTGTTCCATCTGGTGCCAAACAGTTCTAGCCTTTTCATACCGGTTTCAATCCGGTTCCAAACGGCTTAAGCCACGTAAAATTAAACATTTTAAGCCATTTTTTTAAAGCCCTAAAACCGGATTAAACCGGTTCCAACCGGCTCCATTTGGTGCGAGCCGTTCTGGCTTGTTCAAACCGGTTTCAAACCGGTTCCAACCGGATTGGGCCACCTACATTTGAACATTTTAAGCCTCCTTTTAAATCATAAAACCAGTTTAAACCAGTTTCAAACCGGTTCCATCTGGTGCCAGCTCGCTCTGGCTTAGGAAACGTATATTTGATTTTTTAAAGCCTTTATTAAGCCATGAAACCGGTTTAAACCGGTTCCAACAGGTTACAACCGGTTCCAACCTGTTCCATCTGGTGCCAGACAGTTATAGCCTTTTCATACCGGTTTCAATCCGTTTCTAAACGGCTTAAGCCACGTAAAATTAAACATTTTAAGCCATTCTAAGCCCTAAAACCGGATTCAACCGGTTCCAACCGGTTCCATTTTGTGCCAGCCAGTTCTGGCTAGTTCAAACCGGTTTCAAATCGGTTCCAACCGGATTAGGCCACCTAAATGTGAACATTTTAAGCCTCCTTTTAAGCCATAAAACCAGTTTAAACCGGTTCCAACCAGTTTCATCTGGTGCCAGTCAGCTCTGGCTAAATCAAACCGGTTTCAAACCGGTAGCAACCGGCATAGACCACTAAAAATTGAACGTTTTAAGCATATTTTAAGCCATAAAACCGGTTAGAATCCATTGCAAAACGGTTTCATCTGGTGCCAGCCAGTTCTAGCCAGTTCAAACCGGATTCAAACTGGTTCCAAACTGCTTAGGCTACGTAACATTGGATATTTTTTATCCTTTTTTGAAGCTATTAAATCAGCTTAATCCGGTTCCAACCTTGTCCATCTGGTGCCAGCAAGTTCTGCACAGTTCAAACCAGTTTCAAACCGGTTCTAACCGGCTTAGGCCACTTAAAATTGAACATTTTGATCCCTTTTAAAACCATAAAACCAGTTTTAACTGGTACCAACGAGACCGAATCGGTTCGAACCGGTTCCTTCTGGTGCCAGACTGTTCTGGCCAGTTTGAACAGGATTTAAACCTATTTCCACTGGTTTTGGCCACGTAAAATGAACATTTTTAGCATTTTTTAAGCCATACAACCTGTTTAAACCGATTCCTACCGGTTAGAACCGGTTCCTACCGGTTCAATCTTGTGCCAGCCAGTTCAAACCGGTTTCAAACCGGTTCCAACCGGCTTAGGCCATGTAAAATTGAAAATGTTAGGCATTTTATAAGCCATAAACACGGCTTAAATCGGTTCAAATCGGTTTCAGCTGGTGCCAGGCAGTTCTGGCCAGTTCAGACCTGTTTCAAACCTATTCCAACTGGTGTAGACTATGTAAAATTGACATTTTAGGCGTTTCTTAGCCATAAAACCAGTTTCTTCCAGTTCCAACCGGTTAAAACCGGATACAACCGCTTTCATCTGGTGCCAGCCATTTCAGTTCAAACCGATTTCCAAACTGGTTACAACTGGCTTCGACCATGTGAAATTGAACATGTTTAGCCTTTCTAAGCCATAAAACCGGTTGGAACCGGTTACATCTGTTTTCAGCCAGGTCTGGCCAATTAAAGTCGGTTTCAAACCGGTTAAAACCGGCTTAGGCCACACAAAATTGAACATTTTAAGCCTTTTTCAGCAATAAAACTGGTTGAAACCGGTTCTTACCCGTTCTAAATGTTCCAACCGGTTCCATCTGGCCAGTTCAAATCGGTTTCAAACCGTTTCCAACCAGCTTAGGCCACGCAAAATTGGTTATTTTAAGCATTTTTTAAGCAATAAAACCGGTTTATACCGGTACCAACTGGTTAGAATCGGTTCCAACCGGTTAAATCTGGTGCCAGCCAGTTATCGCCAGTTCAAACCGGTTTCAAACCGCTTCCAACCGGCTTAGAACACGTAAAATTTAACATTTTAAACCTTTTCAACCCATAACACCGGTTTAAACAGGTTCCAACTGGTTAGAACCGGTTCCAAACAATTCCATCTGGTGCCAGCCAGTTGTGGTCAGTTCAAACCGGTTTCAAACCGATTCCACCCGGCTTAGACAACGTAAAATTGAATATTTTAAGCCTTATTTAAGCAATGAAACCGGTATATACCGTTTTCAACCAGTTAGAACCGGTTCCAACAACCTCTATCTGGTGTTCAACAGTTCTGGCCAGTTTAAACCGGTTTCCAACCTGTTGCAACCGGATTAAGCCAAGTAAAATTGAATATTTTAAGCCTTTTGTATGCCATAAAACCGGTTTAAACTGGTTCCAGCCCGTTAAAGCCGGTTCCAACCGCTTTCATCTGATGCCATCTAGTTCTGGCAAGTTCAGTCTAGTTTCAAACCTGTTCCAATCGGCTTAGACCACGTAAAATTAACAAATATAAATTTATTTTCAGCCACAAAATCGTAATATACCGGTTGGATATTTTAGGCACTTTTTAAACAATAAAACCCGTTTAAACCAATTCCAACCGGTCAGAACCTGATTCTACCGGTTCCATCTGTTGCTTATCCAATTCTAGCCAGTTCAAACTGGTTTCAATACGGTTCCATCCGGCTTATGCCACGAGAAATTTAACATTGTTCGCCATAAAACCAGTTTCAGCCAGTTCCAACCGGTTAGAATCGGTTCCAACCGGTTCCATCTGGTGCCAGCCAGTTCTGGACAGTTCAAACCGGTTTCACACCTGTTGCAACTTGATTTGGCTAAGTGAAATTTATCATTTAAGCCTTTTTTTAAAACCCATAAAACCTGTATAAACCGGTTTCAACCCGTTCCATCTGGTGCCAGCCTGTTCTAGCCAGCTCAAACCGATTTCAAACCGGTTCACACCGGCTTAGGCCACGTAAAATTAAACATTTTAAGTCTTTTTATACCATAAAACCGGTTTAACCAGTTCCAACCCGTTAGAACCGGTTGCAAATAGTTCCATCTGGTGCCAGCCAGTTCCGAACTGTTCAAACCGGTTTCCAACCAGTTCCAACCAGCTTAGACCACGTGAAATTCAATATTTTAAAGCATTTTCAGCCATAACATCGGTATAAACGGGTTCCTACCGGTCAGAACCGGTTCCATCTGGTGCCAGCCCGTTTCAATCTGCTTCCAACCAGATTAGGCCACAAAAATGGAAAATTTGACGCCTTTTTAAGCCATTAAACCTGTTTAAACCGGTTCCAACCATTTAGAACCGGTTACAACCGGTTCCATCTGGTGCCAGCTAGTTCTGGACAGTTCAAACAGGTTTCAAACCTGTTCCAACTGACTTAGGCCACGTACAATTGAACATTTTAAACTTTCTTAATGCCATAAGCCGGTTTATACCGGTTCCAAATGGTTATAATCGGTTTCAAGCGGTTCCAACGGATGCCAGCCAGTCCTGGCCAGTTCAAACCGGTTTCCAACCGATTGCAACAGGGTTTAATATTTTAAGCCTTTTTAAAGCAATAAAACCGGTTTAAAGCGGGTCTAACAGGTCAGAACCTGTTTTAACCGGTTCAATCTAGTGCGGGCTAGTTTTTTTTCCAGTTCAAACCGGTTTCCAACCGGTTGCAACCGGATTTGGCCTCGTAAAATTGAACCTTTAAGGCCTTTTTATGCCATAAACCGGTTCCAACCCGTTAGAACCGGATCAAACCGGTTCCATCTGGTGCAAGCCAGCTCTGACCAGTTCAATCCGGTTTCAAACCGGTTCCAACCGGCTTTGGCCAGGTAAAAGTGAACATTTTAAGCCTTTTTAAGCCAAAAATCCGGATTACCGTATTATACCGGTTGCTACAGGTAAGAACCGGTTCCAACTGGCTTTTTTTTTAAAACCATAACACCGGTTAAAGCAGGTTCCAACCGGTTAGAAGCGGTTCCAACTGGTTCCGTCTGGTGACAGCCAGTTCTAGCCAGTTCAAACTGGTTTCAAACCGGTTCCAGACATCTTAGGCCACATAAAATAAAACATTTTAAGCCTCTTTCTAATCCATGAAACCGGTTTAAACCGGTTCCAAATTATTGAAAATATCCCAGGACTAGCTGCGCTAATTACACTTGACGCAAAAAAAAATCTTTTGCAACTGGAACTGCTGTGGGGCAAATATATCTGATAAAATAAAAGGAGCACAGCAAAGGGGTGTACCGACAATAAAGCAAGTTATTTCAGAAATTCCACCAACAAAACAAAAAACAACGCGCAATGATAACAACAAGAAGAAAGCTTTTATCACCAAAGGGCGAGTAGATTATAAAAACAATAATATCTAAAGTGACATCGCCGCAATAATTGTGATAACGTAATAAATAAAAAGTCTGTAAAATTATATCGATTTAGCAGAAATTTATGACAGACGACACAGTAACGGAATTGATTATGTTGAATATCTTGATGAAAATTCTAACGAAACTAATAACGCTGGCGTCAGAAAATTGATACTAGAGATGAGGACGTATTTCTACTGCCTCACAAAGCAATGTTGAAAATTCGTGGTCAGATTATGACACTAGTTGTTCCACCTGCTGCAATTGCAGCTCATGCACAAGTAGCTATAATAAATAATGGTTGGTGTTTATTTAGAAGTGCTCGATATCAGCTGGTCAATCAAACTGTTGAAGATATTTCAAATTTTTACAAGTTGCAAGTGCAATATTAAATACTATTTCGTTTTCCGATGATTACTTCAAATCAACTGCAACTAATAAGATATGGTTTGAAGATACTAGAAATGCTAGTGTATTATTGCATCAGTTTATATTTTATCAGAAGTATCTACTATAGCTGCCGGAGTTAATGCTGCTGTAAGTGCTGCTATATTGAGATTTTTTATCTTATTGCTAAATGCTGCTTTGCTGCCACTGCAGCTTGTCATAATCGTGATATAACACCACCAGATACGGGTGATGACGGTAATGCAATATAAGATTCGATTAATAACGCGATTAGCGTACAAAATAGACGTTATAATTAAGGCTATGTAAAAAGAAGAAAAACTTTTAGCAGGATCACGTCAAATCAAAATGATGCTGACTCTAAGTACAATATTTGGCTTTTTCCGGGACTATAATAAAATATTTCGTGTAATTGAACATACAGTTATTTTAGATCAAGCAGGACAAAACGATTGTTAACTCAGATCTGGCGGGGTTGATGTGCAATTTGTCATAAATAAACTTGCGCTGTGGATGCTCCGAATAACTCAGTCAATCACTAAATTTTCAGCATCAAATGATATGCTGCAAAAACATATTAACAGAATTTATTTTCAGCAACATAAAGTATATTAAACAGCAGTTCCGAATACCACCGACTTCAAGAGAGCAACTACCGCATCAATTATTTATTATATTTCAGCAACAAGCTCGACGTGGCAATCAGGAACAAAATAATGCGATATTTGACAATTTGTTAGATGAATTAATGCTATAATAAATTCAAAACAATACCCAGATCGAGCGATTGAATGTAATTTTGCGGATGACGCTAATGAAAACATAACTAGATCTTACATGTGCCTGCTCGACGCAGTGCAAAAATTTCAAGACTATGGAGATGGAAATCAGGTATCAGTATAGGGAATTCGTACAATGCATCCAATATTTTATTTTGATGTTAGTAAACATAACGAACGAGCCGTAGACAGCACAGCTGATATTGAAATTAGTTGGAAATTCAGAAACGCTCCATCAGCGCCGTTAAACGTATATACGTTTGTGATAAGAGACAGATTTGGTACAATTGACTCTTCCGAAAGCAAAATGTCAGTACAATTTTGAAGTGAGATACACTTTAAGTTTAATATGTAACTTATATGTATGTATATATATATATATATATATATATATATATATATATATATATATATATATATATATATATATATATATATATATATAATGCTGAAATTGCGAGACATTGAAAAAAAAGAACATTATCAAATCAGAAAAAGTTGCTTCAGCGTATTCAGGTAATGCTAACATTTATAAACTTGATGATCAGAACATCTTAGCTAATTTTAGCTTTACAAATTTATTTCATCTATTACAACCGGATGTAGCTCAGGCTATTGCGGCCTATAAAAGTATCAACTCATAGTCCAGTGTCATAGTTACATGCAGTTGAGGATGTAGTTTTGGGAAAAAAAGTTTTGAGAGCGAAATTACGGAACTGTATTTAACAACTAAATCGAGGAAGATATTAAATGAAACAAACATTGCCATGGTAGCCGATGAAATACATCAAGAAATAAAGAAAAATTAGAAAACTTTACCTTGTTAGGGTCAGGATGGAAAATTGAAATGATGAAAGTAGTTTTTTTTTTCACAAAGCAAAATATAACGTTCTTCGCGATAGTTAGTACGTCAATCTCCCTCAAAAACTTAAGAACAAAAACTGCTGTATAAATGTCAAAAAAATGATGACAGATGTTTTCAGTAATCTATTCGTTCTTCGATGTTTCCAAAAAGAACAAAATTCTGATCACGTCAACAAGTTTTTTCCGCACAAAGACGAACTCAATTTTGATGGTATCAACTTTCCAGTAGCAGAAAATTATATACCAAAGCTTGACAAACAAAACTGTATCTCAGTAAATGTTTTCGAACTAGACGAGCGTGGAAAAGTTTACCCGAGATATATCTCAGAAAATGCTTCACAAAAGATAATAAATTTATTATTTTTTCAGGGACATTACCGGTGGATAAAAAAAAAACTTTAACGGCCTTGTTGGCGGAATTTACAGTACCCCCCAAAAAAAACCCAATAAACATTTCTGTTATATATGTCTGCACGGCTTTTCTAGCGATTGAAGATTGCAGGACCAACTGAAATATTTTGTCAAAGTTCAAAAAGTAACTATACCAAGCGAAAAAGGAAGGATATTAAAATTTAAAAATTATAATCATAAACAGAATATTCCTTTTGTTATTTACGCCGATTTCGAGTGTCTACTCGTTCCTTTGGTTGGAGCAGAAATTTTCCGATTACATCCAGTACCTGAAAAATACAACAGCATATTCTCTGATGAGTAGCTTATAAAGTAGTTTGTTGCGCCAGCGGCAAATTTTCATCTCCAATGAAGTTATATAGAGGTGAAAATCCTGACGTGTGGTTATTAAAAAAATATAATAGACGAAGTTAATGCAATCTATAACAGATTTTTTAAAACAGCTCCAATGAGAACAACGTCTAAACAATAACGTGACTTTGATGAGGCAGTTAATTGACATATTACTGAAAAGTTGCTGGTGTAGTCGAATGTTCAAGATCACTGTCATTTGACTGGCTAATATCATGGAGCAGCTCGTAACAGTTGTAATTTGAAATTTCATGCTCCAGATTTTATTCCAGTAGTGTTACATAACTTTCATGGTTACGACAGTCACGTCATTGTAGAAGCTTTTGGTGATAAAAACATTAAAGCTAAACTAAAATTAAATAACGTAATAAAATGTATTCCAAATAATTTTGAAAAGTACATGTCGATGATACTCGGTAAATTACGGTTTTTTTTGACAGCATGCAATTAGCAGCATCATTAGACGAGCTATTTAAAGTTTGTAGCAATTTCGATAACCTAAAAGGTTGCTTCGTTGAAAACTATGTCGATCTGACAAGAAAGGTATCTTTCCGTACGAGTATCTCGACGATGGAGCAGATTTGACGAAACTTTTCTACCTAACAAAAATAAATTTTACTCGCAACTCAAAAATGAAAACATTACAGATGGCGAGTATAAATATGTACAAGATATGTGAATTAAAGTTGTCTGTAAAAATTTGGTGATTATCACGGTTTATATCTGAAAGCAGATGTACTATTGCTAGCAGATGTGTCCGAGAATTTTCGTCAAAGTTATTCATGCAAATTACGGATTAAACCCCTGTTGGTACTATTCTTCTCCAGGGTTGACTTGAGACGCTCTACTAAAAAACGAGCATTTTTTTTAACAGAACTAGATTTTTTTAACAGATGTCGATATGTTTAACTTTATTGAAAAAGGACACCAGAGGCGGTATTAGCAATTTAACAAATAAATATGCAGCAGCTAATAACAAATATCTCAAAAATCATGATAAAAATCACCCATCGTATTACATTATTTATTTAGATTGTGTGAACTTGTATCTGTGGGCTTTGACACAGACAATGTCTTGTGGTGGGTTTCATTGAATAACTCCAAATAAATTTCTTAGAGAAACTGAACAAATCTTCCGAAAATTTTTTCATATTTTATTGAAGTTCGTTGCATGATCTACATTACGACTATCCGTTTTGCGCAGTCAATGACAATTGATTATAGTTTATTTTCGCATGAACAACAAACAATGAGAACGGCAAAAAATTCGATTGCTACTAAGTTATTCCAAATTTGTTAGATAAAATTTAAAATTTAATCAGTTGAGATGGATAGCCGATTATATTGACTTAAATACGAAACCTCGTGCTGTGGCTAAAACAGAATATGAGAAAAACTTTTTCAAGTTAATGAACAACTCGGTGTTTGGTAAGACTATGGAAAATATTCGCAAGAAAGTCAATATTGAGATTGTTAATGACATTAATCGTAGAAATAAATTATTTAATGATGATGGTTTTGTTAGTATGTAAATATTTAATGAAAAACGACGAAAGATAAATTTAAAGTTAAATAAACAAATTTATGTTGTTGCAGCTATACTTGATATTATGTCGTGTGATAAGCTAGGAGTTCATGGGTTGTACTGTCTTTGTCGTCTTCGAAAATGCCCCTGAACTTGCTAGCATGTTATATAATGGGGTTCTGTTGTGATTTTATATTTTGTAAAAATATTTTATTATATTTACCGTCTATAGCTTTAAAAATATCGTTATCAAATAATATATCGACAATATTATCAATAAATATCATCACATCATCTGCCCAACCCTCTATTCGTTCGTCATTTTTAGTCTCGAATAAGCATACCGATCCATATTTCGGTGATACATGATAACCTATTTTATTAATACAATCGCTTATTATATTAGGTTTTATACCAGTATAACATGACTCTGATTTGATGGAATTAAATCTCTTACAAAATGTATTTTTTAGATCAAATCCAACATGTACTGAAGCATTGTGAATTATATATAATACTTCATTTGTTTAATATAACATGTTGACTAATAAACATACATACATACATACATACACACACACACACACACATACATACATACATACATACATACATACATACATACATACATACATACATACATACATACATACATACATACATACATACATACATACATACATACATACATACATACATACATACATACATACATACATACATACATACATACATACATTTCATTTGTTTAATATAACATTTTGTCTAATAAGTATGAGAGACTGTCATAGTAGAATGAAGGGTTGATCTGATCCTATCCCAGAGACACCTCTGCCCCGACAAAACATATTTTTGTCAGAAAGTGTTAGAGAAAGCCTTATCATGTAAAAGCATTCAAATTGAGCTAAAAAGGGCTGCTGACAAAAATGTTAATGTACAACGTTTTCTTTTTTTTTTGGTGATGGTGGCAAGGGGGTCTCTGGGAAAGGATCATCAAACGTTCATACTACGTGTTCCACAAACATCATTACAAACACCAAGTTGTTAAGAGAAAAGATGATTTTATTAAAAACACTGATGCCGGTAAGCTTAAAGAGATAGTAAAGAAGAAATGGAAACCACGGGTTAAATTGTCCAAAAGATAGTGCTTCTGTTTTGGCTATTCTAGGTTGCAATATTCTCTATTTAACACGACCTTGTCGATGTACCATCGAAAGCTACGCCGATTGTGTGATCATGTATGAATCGCAACCTTCCACTTGCAAACCAATCTCGACACCACTAGCTCAGCGAAAATCTCCAAATCAAAGTAGAATACAAGTTTAAAGTGGCCTTGCCGAGTTCTTGTGAGAGTGGCAGTCGATTCCACAATTTTCAAAGAGATATGACCTGAATATCTGGAACGAACTACTTACAAATATTTAACTAGAGCAGTATTTTTCTGCTTTGGAAAGCAGAAAGTAAAGTGTTTCGGTGTGAAACTCCACGAATGAAAGTATGAAGATACAGCTTACACTGAACATTCCAGATGTTCGCAGTGGTGCCCCCGTCTTTCTTTGGATGATTTTCCTGAATACTGATGTTATTGTTGTTGTTGTTGTTGTTGTTGTTGTTGTTGTTGTTGTTGTTGTTGGGCTTAACGCCATTTTTCAGCACACGATAGGCTATTCATGGCGGCCAGTATTAATGATGGAGGAAGAAACCGGGAAATCACCGGAAAGAACCACCGACCCAGGAGAAGCTACTGGCAAGCTTTTTCACATATCCACATTCGCCGAATCCTAGACTCGAACTCACGCAGACAGAGGTGAGATGGCAGTGATCTGTAACAGACAGTGCTTTAGACCACTCGGCCACTCGCCCCCCCCCTGAATACTGAAGAGGAGAGGATTCTTTTATTACCTCCTAAGTTACAAAATCGCATTAATGGAACATTTGCAGAGTCAGATGAAACGTGTAGACAAAATTCATCCCCAATGACAGACATTTGACCACTGTTATATGAATAACTATCAAAGTCCGATTAGTTACAAAATGTTTATATGTTTAGACATTGACAAACTGCGAACACATTTAAGACTTGCAAATGTCATGATTTCTGGTATCAGTATCACATCAAATTTTGTGGTATGAAGTTATTCTCACCTTGGCTTAAATATGCCCGTCAGTTCCTACAAGAGAATTAACTAATGAAATTGAAACATACCACTGCTGATCAATTTAGATTTCATATTGCTTAGTTCCACGAAAGTGTCCAGACTACATTTATCCTTCTCATCTAACTAAAACAAACTATATTAACAACATTCATTTCTTTTCTTTTTGACAATACTCAGCATGACTTCCTCATTATCACATCCTGTATATGCGCGCTGTATACCATCACATAATGCACAAAGGGCCTTCACGTATGTTTCAAGCCATACTCAAGAGATACTACGGTGGTCTACCTTGACAGCACGTCAGTTACTACAAGGAATTTTCATATTCCGCATCAAACACGACGTCTTTTTGAAGAACATAAAGTAGCTTGGACACAAATGGCTGTTGCAAGAAACGAGAATGAAATAAAACAAATCATTTAAAAACCAATTTGAAATAGACACAGTTATTCTTCGTTCACTACAACGGGATCCATATACAAGAAGCAAAACCTAAATCCAAAGCACAGACAGATAGATAGGCAATGTCTTTACATTCTAAAACAACTTCTGCAAACGAAACGAAAACCAACAAGAAAACAGCCTCTTCACGAAAGAGGTACTGCAGTTGGAACACATACGTATGTATAAAGAAGTCGATCTAAGATATCTACCGTTCTTCTTCTCCTACCTCTCTATTATTCATGATAAACTAAACCTGATTTAAGAAAAGCACTTCCTCATCTATAAGGCGGCATCTACGTCTTCTTTGTCGACGGCGTCTGTCGCTCTAGTTACTGCTTTATCTACGAATGTGCATCCTCTAAAAGAAAAAGGGCATAACATGACAGTCATGTTGAATAGCTTACTGGATTCGTCCAAACAATCTAGTTGGTTGAGTTAACCTTTTCGTCTATTGCTGTCTACAGTTAAACTGATTTAATATTCCTACAATAAGTGGAGAGGAACTGCAATTTAAAAGAAAATGAAGAAACAGAAGTTTTGGATAATATTCACGTCAGTTGTCATCAATAAAAACGTGCTTTTCTCAAAGTTTCCACAACCATCGACATCGAAAAATGTCGTCCAAAGAAGGAAGAATCAAAGGTTTTTCCTTCTCGTTTAGCTTCTCATTTTGGATGTGTTGTCTGGACATACCGAAGACAATGCCCAGAAGTGAAAGCAATTAATTTACAAAACACATCTATAGATACGGACTATGAGTTTGCGTTTGAACTCGTTGAAAGGATTGGTTAATTTTACCCAATATACAGAAACAGACAGGACAACATCATCACCATCTTCACCAAATGGTAATATTATATATCCCATAACCTGACGATTCTATCCATACTACCTAGTTTACTTGATTTTCCCAAAGTTTCATATCAAATTTTGCCTTACACATGTTCATTAAATCATCATTATAAACTTTGCAAGTATAAATATTTTAACTATTCAGTGGTTTGTATATGAAATAATCCCTTCGTGTAATATATTTGAATTCGGTTAAACTGACTGTTTGTATTTAAAAGTTGCATTACACGAATTGTTAAATTGAATATGTTGAACTGAGTTACAGGGCGAAAGTAACGTGCGCTGCTTGTTATTGTTATCAATATATTTTTTAATTTGATGTCCAGAGACCAATTTTACAAACTTTGTCATGAGGAATACATTTACTGAGCAGAATTAAAAAATATTCAAGTACAGACTAAAATGCTTACCTTCAGAATGCATTTTCAGTTATTCTTGTAGGTTTTGTGGGGTGGGTTAATTTGATTAGATTAATGGTGACGAAGTGGTATGAGACTGTTTAGAAAGGTATAAAGGAGTGTAGTGTATTAGACTGTGTTCATGATATAAGATGCGTTGTTCGTGGGCTGGCCTTTTTTTAAACAAGATTTATAAGTCCTGTAATATGTTCTTGGCATTCAGTGCACAGTGAATCAGGAATAATCAAAGTTAGGGGATGTTAAGGCCCCTATTCTTCGAGTAGCTTTGCTCGCGTCATAGGATAGATTTGCATCATTTAGTCAGCTAGCTTGACCTTATCCTAGGATGTTAATTTTATTTTTTAATATATCTGTGTGTATAATTTGGGCGTTTTCTTATAAATAGAGGGCTACAATTTTAAATCCAAAACCTTAAATGCTAAACACGTTTACTTTCTTCTCATAATCAATCAGGTTGATAACAATAGGCTCAATAGGTAAATGTCTGATGACGAGAGGCCTGAGGCCTTCACTAAAATATTTATGCCCAGTGGCTTAGGCTTATAGCAAAATTCTGATGACTATTAGTATAACTTTGAAAAGAAACATTTTTAGCCCAGATATCTACTTATTATCATAAAATGCTTGGGTTGGACAAAACCGGTGAGTAGTGACCGAAGATTATTTTGTAAAACTCTAGTCGAATTGGCCTGAACATTTCAATAATTTTTCCCACCGAGATTCTGTTTACAAAAAAAAATTGTGTGGAGGGTCATATAGTGGTATAGGTGATTTTTTTGTTTGCTTTTTATCTTGAAAAAGAGTTTAAAGTGGTTAAAACCGAGTACAGAAAGTAAGTGGCCCAGTACCTGTGTCTTCCTTACTGCTAGCATTTTGAAACATCTGTCGGTCTGATAAACTGACCTCTTGTCTGTATATATGTATTACGTTTCATCCACCGATCCTACGACCTTTGGGTATAATAACAAAAACCTTTATAATCGTTATTGCCTCGTTGTGATTTAGTACTACCGGAAATCGTAGGGATCTACATGTTACAAATCATTGCATGAGGTGACAAATATTGGGTAATCTAATATTTTTCTCTCGAATACCACTTATGGTGCTTCTCCAAAGAGAAAGTCTCACGAATGAGTTCTACAAAGTTAGCCCAAAATCATAAATTAGGTGCAAATAATGACACATTTTTATATACTTCTGCTGTTCTAAATCTTTGAAATCTTAAATCTAACCGAAACTTTATAGCTTTGGAGACAGTTACTAACGTACCTTTCACTAGATCTTTAAATGTTAATTATTTTGTTTTATATCAAACCATTTTTTAAAAATATTCATTATCTCCTGAATCCACATAATATTAAAAAAAGAATATGTTTAATATTACAAAATGTAAAAGTCTGCAATTTATGTTATTCAATCTCATGAAGAGTACGATATTTATCATTTTAGCATTCCGCAATTTTCGGTTTTACTGTATTTTAATTAAATTCTTCTCAACACATGCGATTACAAATAAAGTGTTCGAAATCAGTTTTTTCATAATAATTAATGAAAATTGTGAAACCAATTTAAGATTAACAATCAATATTCTCATATCGAATAAAATATGTAGGGCTGAATATTGGGAGAAACAGTAATCAAAGCAAAATAGTGTACTGTACAATAGAGGAATATAACAATATTTAGCCTCAATACTGACGAGAGAGAGAGAGAGAGAGAGAGAGAGAGAGAGAGAGAGAGAGAGAGAGAGAGAGAGAGAGAGAGAGAGAGAGAGAGAGAGAGAGAGAAGTATTAGTATCTCCAGTAGTATGGTGTATACTCAGACAAGAGTTGTTCCAACTGGGAGTGTCATCAGAATGGATACTAATCCAACTAATGTAGGAAGCAAAGTGTTATTAATGGCTTGAGTCGGATAGCACATACATTTAGCCATTAAATTTTATTTTCGATTATTAATAGAAGAAGATCTAATAACATGACCAATTTTCAGTCCGCGTTACACCAATAAACGAGGGCAGTGATGGTACAAGCCGAGACGCATATAAAGGCATGGACTTAATGAGTACAGTAGACAGTGCCTAAAGTATCGATGTGGGTGATATAATTCATTAAATTTTGTTTCTTTTTATTTGAACTGATATCGTTAATACATTCAGTAGCTTGAAAAAAAATTGTTAATTTGTATTATGCTATATTTGTTCACTGTATGCATAGTTACTAATTTAGTTGATGTAAAAGAAACAAATTCATAACTGATAGTGCCAAATAAATAATTATTCATAAATGGTCTTTATACTCCACTACTGTGATGTTTTTTGATGTGGTAGAATTAAATAGATTTGGTGTTTCCCATGCCATGATAATTCGTCTCAATATAGTTTCAAAGTTGTCATCAATCACCTGGTCCACTGTCATCTATAAGAACTAGCTGTTTTCACTATCCTTCAAGCACGAACATACGTTCCAATACTAAGCAAATTGCTTGCCTGGTTTGGTGTTATTGGTACAGCAATTGTTTGGTGATCTTGGTATGGCCTTTCTTTGGTGCTCTTGGTACAATCCTTGTTTGGTCTCTTCATATAGACCTTGTTGGATACTCTCCAAACTGATTTGACTGACGTGTGTATATTCTAGTACGTTTTTCCTTTAAATCTATTGAATCTGTTAGATTCGGGCTTCTTGATGAATTTAAACGTTAATGAATCGATCATTCTTTTTTTTTTAGTTTACTATATGCGACGGAAGCTGTGCTAGCTCAGTTTGTAAAGCGTTGGACTTGTAATCAAAGGGGTTCATACTCTCCTAAGCCAGGTTAGGCCAGTTGCCTTTGTGTGTCTTTAGGAATGGGACTTACCTTTCCCTGCATGATATTATCTATAATGTAACATTGTTGTTGATAATCTAACCTGGAGCGGTCCAACTACAGTGAGTTCTATAATTTTAGTATTACAAAGATATGTAACACATATGGCCCACGAACTTTACATTTTTGAGCTGTCGGTGTTGAAGATGTAGTACCATCCTGATTTAAATTACCGACCAATTGTATTCTTCACGTCGGATTAAATCGTTTTCATTTCGAATTGTCTATTTGTATGTAATGTCCGTAACATTATAGCAACTAATTTTTAAAATTTATTAAACATAAAATCCGCGATTATATTACCACCTTTTTATGCATGCAAATCTGAAACATGATACAATTGTACCTATATTACCTTATCAATTATGAATCTTTCTTAATACCCTAAATATAATTCATGTAGCACAACTAACGACATGACGTCATAAAAAGATGATGTCAGGTATGAGGACCCAAACTGTAGCCAAGGTGGGCCTCCCACTTCACTCTGAAGACTATGAACGCCACAAGTTGATTTTACCAGTATGTTGCAAACATTGCAAGTTGTTATCAGTTTTATTTTATTATGTATTGCCCATGACTGTGATCAGTTTATTGTATTATGTATTGTCCATGACTGTGCTCAGTTTATTGTATTAGGTATTGCCCATGACTGTGCTCAGTTTACTGTATTATGTATTGCCCATGACTGTGATCAGTTTATTGTATTAGGTATTGCCCATGACTGTGCTCAGTTTACTGTATTATGTATTGCCCATGGCTGTGCTCAGTTTATTGTATTATGTATTGTCCATGACTGTGAGTAGTATAGGAAAATGAGAGTTTTGGCCCACCACCACCCTCCCACACCTCCTCCCCCACCCCCGCCAAACCCTCATTTCCCTATACTACTACTACGTAGACAGATATTTTGTAACCAGACAAAACAACAGGTGTTGGAATGCGATAAGCTCTGTCAACAGAAGTGACGAATTTGTTAGAACAGCGTATGTGTGGAATATGATTATTCTAAAGACGGCAAAGATGGCCCACCCACCCCCCTCCCACACCTCCTCCCCCACTACCGCCAAAACCCTAATTTTCCTATACTACTACTATGTAGACAGATATTTTGTAACCAGATAAAACAACAGGTGTTGGAATGCGATAAGCTCTGTCAACAGAAGTGACGAATTTGTTAGAACAGCGCATGCGTGGAATACGATTATTCTAAAGACGGCAAATAGGTTTTACCACAAATATTTTTATCAGATAACAGGATGAAAATTAAACTGTACATTAGAACGTTTCAGTTAACAAGGCGGAAATTAAACTAGCATTAGAATGAAAATGATATTATTTTATATCTCGTTACCAATGATTAATGTTTCAACTGTTGATATTAAAAATACTTCACTATCACGACTATAGATACTAAATTTTACTTTACCGCTCACACAGCGATGGGACTCAAACAAATCTTTCATTTCTGGTTTGTTCAGAGGATATTTTTTGTTGATAAAATATACCTTTGACCGATCAAGATCAATTGTGAGTTTAGTATAGTTTTGTTGGCTAATGGGGCTGTGAAAGTTTTTAAATTCCGCTAGCAACTTTTGATACAATTGTTCGAGATAAATGAAATACACGCTGTTATCAGATCTGATGAGCGAAAGTTTTAACTTGTCACGTGTTCCATTAAAACATATACCTGATGTTTCATTATTAAATTCAACTGTCAATTGTTTACCGTCCATCATTAGATATTTGATGTTACTATTGTAGCTATTTGTCATTGTCAAATTTTCAAACATTATTTTATAAGTTTAGATAAAATTTCAGTTGGAAAAGATAATGTCGAGTATAGATCTATCATCATGACAATACCCAAGGGCAAATGTATCTACCCCATTTTTACAATAGCGTTTGTCATCAAAATTATACAATCCACGCTTGATAATGACATCTGTTTCGAGTTTATGATGATTATTTCGAATTGCCATAGCTCTCATAAAACTAACACCGCCATCAAGCGCATACCTGTAGTCATCAAATTTCATAAACTTTTTAACAAAATCACGAGGCAGACCTTTTG
Organism: Potamilus streckersoni; assembly: GCA_016746295.1. Taxonomy (NCBI): domain Eukaryota; kingdom Metazoa; phylum Mollusca; class Bivalvia; order Unionida; family Unionidae; genus Potamilus; species Potamilus streckersoni. The sequence continues at coordinate 7,382,596 of JAEAOA010001694.1, forward strand.
CTTTTTTCGTTATTTTATTATTGTCCAATAATACGGCATACATTTTACTACGTAATCCGATAAAGTATTTGATAGCGCTTGAGTTCATTTCATCTTTAAACTTACCAATAACCTTTTTATTTGTGTCGTCATGAAATTTACTGTCACGTGGATAATCGGAAAGATCAAACAGATGTCGATTATTGAATATGTCCTGATAGATGTCCTCACATTCGATTTCATATACGAGCGAATCGGTATCAGTAAACACTAATCTACTGGCCGGCCACTGAATTTTAACAAAAGTGTAATGAAAATCGTACATCAGCCACTTTGATAAATCTAACACTGCAGCTCCAACGTAGATCGGCTTGTTTAGTTTTAGATTTACTTTTCTTCTTTGTATTGCAACAAGATTTCCATTAAATATTTTCATGCTCACAAAATCATCGTCTGACACAAGTTTGTTTCTGCGATTGACATCATTAACTATTTCAATATTTACACGTTTCCTAATTTTCTCCATCGTCTTACCAAACACGGAATTGTTCATCAGTTTAAAGAAGTTTTTCTCAAACTCTGTTTTCACTGCAGCCCTTCTTGAAGTGTTTGAGTTAATATAACCTCTCATCCACGGCGACTGATTAAATTTTAGTACACGATGAACTTTTCTCAACACAAGCCCAGCATCGACTGCTTGTTTTAAAACTTTGTAATGCAAAACGTAATTTTTCTTATCAAGTAAATGTGGTACTAGTTTCTTGACCATGGAATGTTGCCTTGGTGATGCTAACGCTTGTTGTTCTTTTGATAACAAACTATAATATATGACCATCGATTCCGCACAGAAAGGGTAATCGTTATGTAATTTGTGTAGCGAATTTGGATAATCAAGATCAACTTCAACGAAATAGGAAACATCGTCGGGTATCTTTTTTTCTGTCTCCGATAGAAACCGATCAGCCGTGATCCAATGAAATCCACCAAGAGGCATTGGTTCTGCCATCGAATACCCGTACAAGTTACTACAATTTAGATAAACTATATACTTCGAAGGAAGTTCAGGGTTATACTGTTTCAAATATTTGTTGTTTGCTTCAGCATACTTTTTTGTTATCACGCTAATACCGCCTCGGATACATTTTTCAATAAAATTGAACATATCAACGTTAGTCAGTAATTCCAACCTTACCTTACTAAACTTTAGCAAAGCATCCCATGACAGTCCAGGGGCAGAATAATACCAGCAAGGATCTAGTCCGTAATTATTATAACTCACTTCTCGAAAACTTTCAAAAACATCTGCTAATAATAACACGTCAGTTTTCAAATACAAATCATGATAATCACCAAAAGTTTCACAATCAAACTCTTTCCAGATATCTTGTGCATACCTGTACTCGTCATCAGTTATATTTTCATTTTAAAGTTGTGAGTAAAATTTATCTTTGCCAGGTAAAGATGTTTCATCAAATTTACTCCAGTCGTCGAGGTATTCGTATGGAAAAACTCCTTTTTTAGCTAGTAGATTAAATTTATCTCCAAAACAGTCTCTTAGGTTATCAAATTTACTACAACCTTTTACTAGCTCATCTAACGAGGCTGCCATAAACTGCAGGCTGTCAATAAAACGCAATTTACCTAGCGTAACTGACATGTACTTTTCAAAAATTATTTGGGGTGCATTTGATGACGTTATCGAATTTTAGACGAGATTTTATATCATGATCACCAAAAGCTTCTACTATAATATGACTATCATATCCTCGAAAATTTTGAAGAATAACTGGAATAAAATCTGGAGCATGAAATTTTAAATTACACTGATTATGAGCCGCTCCACAATACTGTCCAGTCAAATGACAATGGTCATGTACTTTTTTGTTGTCAGTATCAAAAGCTTTTTCACAAATATGACAAATTTCTGCTTGCTCGTGATCGGATTCTTGTTGAGGTGTTAATTTTATTATTGGCGTTACTTTTTTCAAACAATAAGTAATATTATCAACTTCAATAATCAACTGCTTGAGAAGGTAGATAGCTGGATTTTTACCACGATATAATTTAATTGGTTTAGATAATCTAGAATCAGTACAACAAACTACCTTATACGCTACTCCACACGGAACATGATTTTGAACTTTTCTTGTACTCGATTGATTAGGATTATTTTCGACGCCAAGTACAGGCTGAAGAAAACACTCAAAATCAGCGTATATAACGAAAGGAATTTTTAGTTTGTGATTATGATGGACAAACTGTAACACACTATCTTTTTTAGATGGCATTGTTATTTTTTGCACATCATTACAGTACTGCAAATGCTTTTGTAATGTTTCATTGTTAGCACAACCATGCAAGCAGCGGTAACAAAAGAACTTTTTGTTCCTATTTTTATTGTACTGTTTACCAACTAGTCCGTTAAAGTTTTTAATCCAAACGTAATGATTTTTGTAAAACAGTAAATTTATAGTCGATTGTGAAGCTTTTTCTGAAATATATCTCGGGTATACATCCTCTTTTTCATCTAGTCCGAAAACGTTAATTGAAACATTATTTTGCTTTTCAAATTTTGGTATTTGATTTTCTGCCACAGGAAAGTTCATATCTTTAAAATTTAATCTAGACACGTGACTGATATATTTTTCAACGCGATCAGCGTGTTTTTCTGCTGAAAATAGTGCGGAAAGAACAGCCCATTGGAAACACTTGTTATCTACGTTTTTGATGTTTATACAACATCTTTTACTTTTTATTTTTGGTGGCAGGTCGACGTATGAACTACCTCGTAATGCGTTATATTTCATCGTGTGAAACAATATTTCTTTGATCATTTCAAACTTCCAACCCGAACCTAATTGAGTGAATTCCTCTATTTTTTTTTCCAGATTTCTTGGTGTATTTCATCAGACAGTGATAACAGATCAGTCCCAAGCAAAACACGTCTTGATTTTGCGTTCATATAAGGTTCTGCAATTTCCTTGTTAGTTAATTCTTCCGTTATAACTAACTTTGAAAATATAACATGATATTGCACAAATAATCTGATACTTTTGTGTTTTTCGAGCTCACGTTTTACAGTTGTCTGTAGTAGGTGGTAAAGATTTGCTGCATTAAAATTTACTAAAACAATTTGATTATCAAATTGATAACTATTATCAAAACCTGCAAAAGCAGTCGCTATTTTATCAGGTTCTCCCATAAGGATTCTCTTAGCTATATCACGCAATTTTAACATTATTATACTATAATGTAATATCTAATTGATAATTTACCTCACACTGCGCATGCGCTAAAAATCAATTGAAGATAAAAAATCTCATATAATATAATGACAGCAAATCTAACAAACACATGTGAGCAAGAAGCATATCAAATTCACCCAAAGTATAAATTTACCTCACACTGCGCATGCGCTAAAAATAAATTAAAGATAAAAAAATCGCCTATAATATAATGACAGTAAATCTGACAAGCGCACGTGAGCAAGAGATTTATCATGTTCACCCAAAATACAACTTATACGCTGGAAATACATTAGGTTCAGTTATTAACATCAAAACTAGAATATCTGTTGGCAAATTAACGTCAGCGGGTTATACGATTAGTGTAAAGGGAGATAATTCCGAGAGGATTGCAATGTTTAGAAAAGACTTTATTTACACGTTGTTTTGCGATGATATTCCAGAGGGACAACGTGTATATCACGTGAACGATAAAGTCACTGATGACAACATTGAAAACTTATCCTTAGAAGATGAGTTTCAGCCGCATCCGGTCTTTGATTTATACGAGGCTAACGATCGCGGTATTATTAGAAACAGAAAAACTAAAAAGTTCTTGGTACTATGAGTAATATGGGATATATCAGGGTAACTGTTAGAGGAACATCGCCAAATCAAGTTCATTATTATGGTATCGTTTTATTTACGAGGTGTTCAAAGGATCTATACCCAATGGTCTTGTTATTAATCACATCAATAACGTAAAGACTGACAATCGATTGGAAAATCTAGAACTAGTTACCCAACAGGAAAATGTAAGAAAAGGACGAGGTGGTGGTATTAATTTTAGATGTCCAGCAAAATCTGTTATTTCAAAAAACTCGAAACGGATGAGGAGATTAAATTCAAATCGATTTCAGCTGCGGCGAAATATTATAAGATAAATCCCGCAGTCGTAAAATTTGTAGCTGATGGAGTAATGAAAATCAACTTTTTCAAGCGAATACGATGCTAGGATTCGTTTTAGATATGATGATCAATAATATTTTGTAATTCAGTTTTAGTCAAGCAATGATTAGCAAATGCTATGATATCATCGTGATTAAATTTTAGCGTCGTTACTGCACTTTCATTAGTTTTATTTTTTCTGCTTCTGTTAGCAATATTTTATGAGAATCACCTTGCATTACAATAACGTCAACACTATAACCCAACAAACATTTTCTTACCGCTTCGGCTAGTTCGTTGTAATTTTATATATTAACTTTTTGGTGATATTTTATCTCATCAGTCATCTTATAACAATAATTTAGATAAAGATATATTATAATAATGGACATAATGAAACGACTCGCTGAACTCTACAAACAAGATACTAGCGACAAAGTCGCCAGCGATAAGGTCGTCAGTGATGAGGTCACATTTTCCAAAGATTTCATAGACAAATCTATTGGTTATAATGAAGATGATATTTTATATAACAGCGAATCTGATGATGATGGTGAAATAGTCACTGTTGCTGACAGATCAAATTACAGCAGACCAACAACTAAACGATATAATGTCAAGTATCACATTGCAAAAAAATAATGAAATTTAATTTTACCGTTGCCGAACAACAACTGTTTTGGCAGCTAATCAAACCTTTCTTAAACATCAGAATTCCAGGCCGACAGAAAAATATCAAATTCGATTTCATATTTGTCAAGATTTTTAATCTAATGACGATCTCTGACGATCGTAAGCAGTATCTAATATCGTTATGTAAACCAGTAAAATGTAAATCTGTCAAACAAAAGTATGAGAAAATTTATAATAACATTATATCATAATCTGCTTAGTTGGGATCCAACTGTTAAATTTATCGCTATACCCACGCCATTTGACTAAACTTTTATTTCCTTTTTTCTTAATTACTTTCTCGATAACAAAAACATCCTGCTCAGTTTTCTGTAGTTCTTGTTCATAAAAACTACCTACGATCGGTTCCCCTGCTAGATCTTTTAAAACGTACGTTACAGGTATTGTGAAAAGTACCTTATCAACTACAAAAACTTCTTCACTCCAGTTTGGAGTAAATCCTTTTGCAAATACCTTTTTTTGTGAAAGAAATTCTAACTTTATCACCAACCTTAAATTTATGTCTGCGGTACATGTTTTCATTTGCTAATATTGGATTTTTAATAGCTTTTTTAGGTGTCATTTTGATGGTTCCATGTTTCGTGTTATTATATTCACCTACGATTTGAGAAAGGTCATCGATGTACCTGTTGGTGTTTTTAGCTGTCATATGTTTGTGTAATTTCTCGTTTAGCGTGCGATTAAATCTCTCAACAACAACGCTTTTACCTTCGTTTCTTGTAACATACCTTTTTATATTATTTTGTTCTAGAAACTGTTCAAACTTTTTGTTAAAGAACTCTGATCCGTGATCAGTCCAGATTTTATTTGGTTTTCTTTCTGTACTCATTATTATTTGTTTGAGCGCATCAGTCATTGAAGTCCCTGTCTTATCCGAAACAGGTACACTGAAAGCGTATTTGCTAAAAACATCTATAACATTAAACAAATACCTTTTTGGAGCACCATCAGCGCCAACGTTAAACTGAGCTAGATTGGATACATCCACCAAATCTATTGCCCAGATATCATCTACACCATTAGCGACAACTTTACGTCGTGGGAACTTTTTTTTTAGGTCTGTGCAGCTCGACTGCAAGATCATCGTATATTTTTTCCGAGTCCGAGTTTATATTTTGCTCCTATCATTCCCTGAACAAATTTTCTATCAAAACGTTCTCGTAGATTTGTTGGCTCCTTATCACGTAATTCGTCTAACATTACTTTATCACAATCTGCTTTCGAGTTTTCATGATCACGATAACAGATATCATGACGCATCGCTATTGCATCCACTTGATTATAAGGCTCTTGACCTGGCAATGGATTGTCGTTTTCATCTAGTTGTTGATCTAGCGGATTGTAAGGTCCTGTATACCGATGACCTGGCAATGTTCAACCGCCTTTTGGTTTTGGTAATTTTCCAATAATTTTATGTATATCTATACCTGACCCTATTATTTCTCTGTTGTTACAACATTGACAGTATGCGACAATGTTATTTTGCTCAAGACACAAATCTCTGTCAGAATCACAGTTGCATATCATTCTATATTTTTAGTCGTCGACTAAAATAATATCAGGATAACCAGATCCTAGCGACGTCGCTAGGGACGTTTTCTTTAAAAACATATTTTTTCTTTTTCCGCAGACTGCACAAAAACTTTTTAATATTATCCTGTTGTTTTTTGCTTTTTCTGTTGTTTCATTAATATTTTCTGTTTTAGTTCTACACTTGAGACAGTATGTTGACATTATTATATTTTTAAGTTTAGATAAAATTTATTGCGATCTCATCATTAGCGTGAGAAGGATGCTTGTCAAACTGTAAAATAAATTTTAAAAAAATTAAGATTTCTGCTCATCTGTTGGATAAACATAATACAATAATATCCGCAAGCAGACGTTCCAACAGGTTGGAGTTGATTTGATGAATAATATATCTTTTTAAATTTTTTGTTCATATGCTTTTTTATTACATCGCTTGGAGGAAGTCCAAACGAGTCAAAATAATTATTATTATAAACTGCTACCCAATGCGTGCCGGATCCGTCATTAAAATCTTGTATATTAATAACACACGAACTTACAGCTGATGGTGATTTTTTTGCTGCAAGTTCATCTTTAGAATAAACTCCGTGAAATCCAGGAACCGCTTTTAACTTATCAATTATATCAAAATTACTCAACGGGGTGGTCGAGTTCCCGGTAATGTTAGACCACGTCCGATTCCTAAAAGATTTGGCAGCAGACTTCCCGCTAGTCCCGCCAAAAGTGGAGCGAACGGAATAATTCCTCCTTGTTTTGGTTGATTGCATATGCATTTGCATTTTGGTGTTGGCGATTTTGTTTTTGTTGTTTTCTTTTTTTGTTGTTGGCGATTTCTTTTTCTTTTGTGGCATTATAATATATCATTTACATAAAATTTACAATTTTTTTATTCCACTTCCACGAATGATACCATTACCTCCGACTGCTTTCTTCGTTGCGCCAGATATTGCTCCAGACGCTGCTGCTAGTCCTAATGTGCCTAAGACTGGTAAAATTTTAGGTATTATTGTACTAGTTAATACTGATAATGCTGGACCAAGAAAACCACCTTTAACGACAATGTCGTTTGCCATCGCTGTCATTTGTGCAGCACTCAAATTTAAAACAAAAGTTTTTTTACGATCATACTTTTTTACTTGATTTTTTGTTAGCATTAATTTTGTTAAAACACCATCAGAAATATTAGGATTGATTTTTAATGATACCTGTTCTCGCTTTGCAATAGCAGCTACTAATTTTTTTAACTTGGCCATCGGTTAAATATACTTCTTTTACAATATATTTTGCCATTTTATATAACAACTGTAGATTAAACTAGAAATGTCAGTTTACCTTAATAGAATCTACCGTGATAAATCTATCACTAATCACTAATGCGTATACGTATAACGGCGCCACTGGAACCGCCCCAAGTGTTCAGGTAATTTCAATATCCGCTGTGCTGTCTACAGCTCGTTCGCTATGTTTACTAACATCAAAATGAAATATAGGATAAAGCGTACGAAATTCCTCTGCTGATATTTGAGTTCCATCTTCAACATCTTGATATTTTTGTATTGCGTCAAGCAGGTACATGTACGGTCGAGAAATATTTTTATTAACGTCATCAGCAAAATTGCACTCGATAGCTCGTTCTGGATATTGCTTTGAATTTAATCTAGCGTATATTCGTCTGACATCAGAGTGATCAAATATTGCATTACTTTGTTGTTGGTTACCTCGTCGGGCTTGCTGTTGAAATACGACAAAGATATTTCTCGGCAGTTGTTCACTTGATGTTGTTGTGACCCTCCATGTGTAGTCAGTAGTATTTGGAACCGCTGTCTGATATATCTTATGCTGCTTAAAATAAATTGTGTTTGTATGTTTATCAAGCGTACTATTTAGTTCTGACATTTTAGTGATTGATGGTGTTATACGTGGCATCCACAAAGCAAGTTTGTTTATAATAAACTGTACATCAACCCCTCCAGATCTAAACAAGCAATCGTTTTGGTCTGCTCGATCTAAAATAAGTGTATGTTTTACTCCACGGAATACTTTATCATGATCGCGACAAAAGCCGAAAATCATACTTAGTGGAAGCATCATTGTAATTTGACGTGATCCTGCTGCAAGTTTTCTTCGCCTAGCAAAACCATCGTTATAGCGTGGATTTCTCACGTCAAGTGTGTTAAGAAGTAAATTTAACATCGCAGTACCGTTTGCATCTGCAGCTGGTGGTGTTATATTTAGATTATTAAAAGCTGCTGTAAGAGAAACTCTTGTAGCGTCTGCATTAGCAGCTGCACCTGGTGCAGCAATACCTAGCGCGTCTGCATTAGCAATGAGAAAATTTCTCACAATTACAGCATTTGCATCAGCATCAGCTCCATGTACTATAGCGCCTCTCTTTAAAAATTCGGTTGATTCAGCTATACCCCGTCCAGTATCTTTAAACCACATCATGTTAGTTGCAGTTGATCTTGAGTAATCGTCTGAAAACGAAATAATATTTAAAATTGTACTTGCAACTTGTAGATGACTTGAAATATCTTCTATAGTTTGATTGGCCAGTTGATATCTAGCACTTTTGAATAAACACCAGCCGTTATTTATAAGAGCTACTTCTGCTACAACTGCAATTTCAGCAGGTGGATTGGCTAATGTCATAATCTGACCACGAACTTCTAACATAGCCTTATGTGGCAGTAGAAATACATCTTCGTCTCTGGTGTTAAAGGTTCTAATACCAGCTTTATCTGGTTCGTTAGAATTTTCATCAAGATACTCAATAAACTCGAATTCTGTCACATCGTTGTCGATGTCATAAGTTTCTGTTAACTCGAGATAATTTTTAACAAACATTTTATTTTATTAGATTATATAAAATTTTATTGCGGCACTGTTACTTTAGATATTAATTTTTGTATGATCTGCTCGCCCTTTGGTGATAATAATTTTTGTTGTTGTTGTTATCATAGCTTTTTGAGTTTCTTTTGTTGGAGCGATTTCTGAGATAGCTTGTTTTATTTCAGATGCAGTCGGTGGATCACCTTTTATTTTATCAGCTATTTTTTGTCCCACCGCAGTCCCAGCGGCAGATGCAGCCCCAGTTGCAAAAGCTTTACCAGCGTCAATAGCAATTGGTGCAACTTTACGTGCTATACCCGGAATATTTTCAATAACTTTAGTAAAAATATTTCCAAAAAAATCCTCCTACTAGTTTTCTTCGATAAACTTTTTTTTCTTTGTTTCATTATATTTGATGTTGCATAATTTTTTTTTGCTCGCGTAGATGTAAATAATAAGTTACAACTTCATTTTTCAATTCCAACTGTTTTCCTGACTGATCTGTCAACTGCATTATTATACTTGATATTTGATTTTCAACATTTAAAGGATAATAGATAATATCTCGTGGAGTTATTTGCATGAGAGAACATGGCGGACCTTCAGGTGAGAAACTGTAAATCGTTTGACCTTTGCTGCCTTTTGATGTATAAGAGCCAGAAGCAATAGAGCAATTTACTAATATTGTATTTACTTCTGTTATATTTACTGGCAGTTCACTGTCATATGTAATAGGCTGATCAAGTGCAGTGTAAGTTTTTCCAGTAAATCCTAACAGTTGTGCAATACTTCTTTCTCTTGGTTCAAGATTGATTGCTATATTTTTCAAAGTTATCCTAGTTCGCAATGTGTTATAATTTGCTGCCAATTCAAAATTATCAGCCACACCGTCAGCTTTTGTGATGAGCTCTTTGATTGTCTTGTTTAGATCTGTAATATTATAAGCTTTTTGCGGAATTTTTATTTTTTTTTTGTTGTAGATATTGGAGATGTTGTAATCATAGTAAAATACATTTCATCGTTAACATCATTTTTCACGTTAGGTATAGCATTCCAGCAAGTACAAGAAATTAATCCAATTTCATATTGTTTTGTAGGATCTAGTTGGATAGGTGGAATATAATTTACTGAAAAATTTGCGCTATCTATCGCAGACTCACTAGAGTTTAGTAATAATGTTGTTTGCATTCCTTTAATATTATATCATTTTACAAAATTAAGTCGCCGCGATTAAGTCGCGGTGTAAAGTTTCATATTCGTCAGATGTTAATAATTCACTCGATCTTAGATGATCAAGTATGTCAATGATTTCATTATCAAGTTCAACACTAACATTCCCAGCTTCCTTTGATGTTATTAATAACATTAATCTACCTATCATTTCAGTAGTTGATGTAAATATTTTTACACCAGTTCCTGTTCTTACTTCTCTACTTTCCTCTACACGAGTTTTATCATAAGTAAAAAATTTCCTTTTAAAATCCCACCCTTTACCAAAAGGTTTTAATCTACTATTTTCTGCTGTTTTTTTTAAACGTGAGAGCAATAACACCGTTTCTCATTCTTTCATAAAGTGGAATCATATTATCAATCTCTGTAACCGTGTTTAATTCATCTTTAGCAGCAGCTCCGTCTTTAAATATTACATCTAATCTATCGAGTAATGTTTGATATTCTACATCAGTCCACTTGCTTATATCATCAATACCCCTTATATTTTCATTCTTTAAAAAATCATCATATTCAATACCTTTTATCTCATCATTTGCTCTTTTTGTAAAATAAAATCTTTGATCTCCAACTTCCATAAACTTTACAGTAAGCTCACCAACTCTTTGTTGCTCCTCTTTGATATCTTTTATATCTTCTGATAAATTTTTTATAATATTTGTTATTCCTTGCGTTGTTAACTCTGCTAATCTTCGCTCAAGTTCCAGCGGATTGTTTATCAATCGATCTGTTTCAGCTTGTCTAGCCGCAGGATCAGCTATATTTGCTGTAAATGCCTCAATTAGTTTTCTTTTTTCTTCATCAGATCTAGTAACAAGTTTTGCAGCAGCTGCTTCCTGTTGTTCTTTAACAATTCCAACCAAGCCTTTTTCCTGCAGTTGTTTAAGTTCTTCTTCTGACAGTGGTTTAGTTTCAGGTTGTTTACCTAATAGTGCTTCAGTAACCGGCTTGAAAATTGTAGCTGTTGCTTCTGTAGCGGTTACTTGCCCACGTCGTGCTTGTTGTACTTTTTGCTTAAGCGATGTCTGAGATTGAGCAAGTTTTTTTTAGATGTTCTATGTGTTGTCTGTATCTTGCTCGTTTGTCCATTATTATTATTATAAATTTGATAAAATTGAAACCCTTACTGTAAGTAAGTGTCAATACAACAGCGAAACATTTTAGTTGGATCATTTGTAAGTTTATCAAATAAGAAAAAGTTGTATTTATATTTTGTAGCATGACGGTAAAGTTCAATAAACTTATCTTTTGTCACGTCACCGCATTGTTCGCTTGCAATATTTCTAACGTCAACATTGTCCAGTCCTGGAAATAATATAAAACAACCCGTATTTCGCCGAATAAATCTGTCAACATTATAAAATCCTTGAGGGAGATAAACAGAATTACATTGTTTGTTACGTGACAGTGAGAAATACGATCTTATTTTGTTCATCTCCATGTTATTTAGCGGAATATCGTCAAAAACTACTATCTTATGTTCATCTGCATCAAGTTGATTAACTGGAATAAGATCTTCTGGCTGCCTAATTATAAAAAATCTTCACCAGCCTTAAGTTCATCACGAAGTTTGTCATTATAATCGCTTAATAACTCATACTTATCTTGCTGTGGATTGATTGTGTAAATATAGACTCTATCGTAGTTAAAATTATCACCAAGAAGCAAGTTCATAAGCAAATTTGTTTTTCCTGATCCAGTTCGCCCAACAATAAGATAATGACAATCAGGAAGTTCTTTGTTATGTTTGTTTTTCACCAGCTTCTCTGTATCAAAGTTTAATATCGACGATTTTGCCATTTTGTATAATATTAAATTAGTGTTGATAATTTTATCTAAGACAGTAAATAATGAGTTACTATACAAAATTTGGAACACTATCAGGAGATTTATCCACAAAAGGTTACCAAGGTGACTTTTCCAAATATGCAACTCTTGATCAGCTCAAAAATGAAATCAATAATTTACTAAATCTTACCAGTGTAGAACCAGATGAAGTCATTTTCCAGGACAAAGAAGGACGATTAAAAACGAGTGATGTAAAACTGCCAGATGTACTTGTACGAATTCCTAATGCGGTTGCTGATAATATCATGACTTTTAACAATCAAGATAAGATACAAGATTCTGGTAGGTCAGTAAATGATTTTGTTAAAAAAGCTGGTGATTTATTTAATGGGAATATTGTTATGAACCAGAACAAGATTACAGATCTTTGATATCCAACTACAGATGGAGACGCTGTAACTAAGAAATATGTCGATGATCAGGACGTTCCAATCAGTAATGAAATAACAGCGCTCAAAAATGAATTTACCGGTCACGTAAAAACGTTTTTAAATTTTCATAGAAACATAAACACGCTTAAAGATGATTTTTTGGAAATCCATCAATTGTTAACATTACACTCGCTAATATTAACACAAAACTCAATGATATTAACACAAAACTCAATGATATTGTTAGTGGAATTCCTAATATTGTTGAGAAAACGAGTGTGGTTAAAATTCCTCACAAACAGATTAAAAATATTGTGTATACTGTTGATACTGGTTATACTGGGTGGACACCAAAAAATAATTCTATCAAATATATCGCAGAAGTTACCGGTGTGTATAGATTGTCAGTGCTTAGCAGTGCAAAGTTTAGAATATCTACCAAATATCTATTTCGTCATCCAAATGATGACTCATCTGGAGTATTATCTGTAATAATAAACAAAAATTCTGAAGAAGAATTTGTACTTGAACCAGTTGATAAAACTTTAAAATTAGCAATTTTTTTCTGGTGTTTGGAATTTATAGCTGAACAACCAGCTCTTATTATGGATTAACCAAACATAGGACTATGTGAACTAATATTATAATGAAAAGAAGTATAGATGATTTCAATCATATTTCAAAAGATATTCCACAACAAGATGTAGACGCATTAATACAATACTATAAATATTATCATAAAAAACTTTGGTGCGTGAAAAAAATGTTACAAATACTACAAGATCCTTCGAGTAATATCTTATCTACCCTTGTTAATGACCAGTTCTGGTATAATTTCAAGTGGGGTATCATTAAATCCTTTTTTGTTAATCATATCCGCTATTGGTGTTTCACTTACAGCGACGTGTAAAAAAGTAGAACCAAGACTTTTGATAAAGAAGCACGGTTGTTTAACATCAATTAAAACTTACAAGAAACTACTTGATCAGATCCGGTCTTACCTACGAGGAGTTAAATATAATATGGATGATTTATTACGTGAATTTCGTATTATTGACAATATGTTAACAGATATTCTACCAATGAGGGTTAGCAAGTATGAAAAAAATATCACAAAAATATGAGTAACATAAAATTTTATCTAAACTTAAGATATAATATAACTAAAATAATATCATTTTCATTCTAATGCTAGTTTAATTTCCGCCTTGTTAACTGAAACGTTCTCATGTACAGTTTAATTTTCATCCTGTTATCTGATAAAAAAAAATTTGTGGTAAAACCTATTCGCCGTCTTTAGAATAATCATATTCCACACATGCGCTGTTCTAACAAATTCGTCACTTCTGTTGACAGAGCTTATCGCATTCCAACACCTGTTGTTTTGTCTGGTTACAAAATACCTGTCTACATAGTAGTAGTATAGGGAAATGAGGGTTTTGCGGGGGTGGGGGAGAAGGTGTGGGAGGGTGGTGGTGGGCCAAAACCCTCATTTTCCTATTTGGTTACAAAATACCTGTCTACATAGTAGTAGTATAGGGAAATGAGGGTTTGGCGGGGGTGGGGGAGGAGGTGTGGGAGGGGGTGGGTGGGCCAAAACCCTCATTTTCCTATACTACTCTGTGCTCAGTTTATTGTATTAGGTATTGCCCATGACTGTGCTCAGTTTACTGTATTATGTATTGCCCATGACTGTGCTCAGTTTATTGCATTAGATATTACCCATGACTGTGCTCAGTTTACTGCATTATGTATTGCCCATGACTGTGCTCAGTTTATTGTATTATGTATTGCCCATGACTGTGATCAGTTTACTGTATTATGTATTGCCCATGACTGTGCTCAGTTTATTGTATTATGTATTGCCCATGACTGTGATCAGTTTACTGTATTATGTATTGCCCATGACTGAGCTCAGTTTATTGCATTAGGTATTGCCCATGATTGTGCTCAGTTTACTGTATTATGTATTGCCCATGACTGTGCTCTGTTTATTGTATTAGGTCAAGGTATTGCCCATGACATCCAGATCAGTATTACAAAGGCTTGTTGGCTCCAAAAACTTCGCAATAGGAGATAATAAGACGTTGGTTCCGGTGAAACAACGCCAGAACAGACAAGTTTCCAGTAACTTTAAACTTCTAGACCAATCGGCATTTTGCTTATCACAACAGACCATTACGCACTACCAGAAAACGTGATTTTATCCATTTGACGTTTGAGATTTTGTAAAACCAGTTTTGCAACCGATGAGGAGTTACATTTTCGTTTGCTAATGATTGTAAAAGCTATCTTCTCTGAAGAGATTATCAATATAATTTTTTCATTGGCTTGAAATGGCAGACCTCCACTGGTATGTGTAATTTATCTACCTTTTTGAGTCACATTTCAATGAGAACTCGAAAACATACAATTCCCAGGGTCAAACGATTTGTGCGGACATGGTGTTGTCACCAGTATTATCTGGAGAGCATTTCATTTCAGTACTTATCTTGAATTATAGTGGCGAAAACCTGTCATCCAACGAGGCACATTAGTGGTTTGAATGTTATTGAAATAATGCTGAATTCCGTTTCATTCTACTATAATTTATTTTATGCTAGTCTATGAATTCGCGGATTTTCCAAGAGAAATGATGTTTATAATTCAATGCAGTGACGTATCAAAATCACTTTTTAAAACCCAAGTCAATAGACATCGATAACATCATGAGCAATACATTTCATCCGTCATCGTGCCATATATTACAATCGTTAACTATCTTTGCTTTATAATTTAAATTAGGAAATAGAATTATTTTACTACTGGTATTTGATGTGCGAATAGACACAACACACAGCTGAATATAATCAATTAACAGATGATATTATTACGCATCGTAACGTTATGAGTTGGCATTCCAATCTGTTATACTATTTAACTAACCAATACGTTACATCATAAATATAAAGAAAATGGTCCTTTTTTCGAGTGAATAACGGAGATATTTCGTCACGTAGCATGAAAACTGGTAGTATATTTGCCCAATCGATGAAAATACAGTATTCAATAGATGCAGGAAAATATCCTTTATTTGGCATGCGTATTCCACCTAAGCTCAGAGCAAAAGGTTTTTGAATAATAATTGGAGCATGAAAAAGCGAGGAACTAATTTTCGTATTTGATCAATGTTGCATCACAATGAACCATTGTGTTACATGACAGCCCATGGAAGAGCGTAATTGATATGGGTTTAAATTAGAGAACAAAGAAATAAGAACAAAAAGTAATTACCTGTAAGAAAGAAAAATAAAACTCATAAACAGGCTTGCGTAAATGTCCAACACTAATGAAGCTTGATTTACAGAACGGATATTTTTTCCTTCTAAATATCAGGGACAAACGGGCGCATCCGACGTCTTTGATTTCTAGGGAGTGGGGCCAGTGTGTTAATGTAACTGCCAGTCGAATTAGCAGCACCTCCGTTGCCAACTAATTTCGGAAGACGATTGAATCGACTGGGCGAAATAAGAGTTAAGGCCCAAACTGAAAGGCCCAACAAGCGCCCCGGATCTTTCTGATGTCGTTGGCCATTGGCCAACATGTTGATTTATTTTTCTAGTCGATATAACAACGTTTCCATTTCCACCCATCTTCGAAAGATTTTTGAATCGGTTGGATACAGTTAAAAGTAATACGTTATCGCCTATAATACGAAAGACTTAATCTTTGGGGCCTCTAAACGTAGATAATCTGCTGAGAAGTGAATATAGTGATCCTAGTGAGTCATCTCTATCAGAAAATGCTCCCGAAGAAGCATCAATCCTGGTCGTGAAAACTTTTTGAAACTAGAGGGAAGTATTATGGCCGATTCCTTCATTCGGTCACAGTAATTTGGTATCCAAAAGATTTTGAAACTGCATGGAAAAATCATGGCCGATTCCTTCATTCAGCCCCAGTAATTTTGGGTGTACGGTATGTATATTTCTAAGAGATATCCTTGAGGCTGTGATGAACTTTAAAGGGACGGACTGTAGTTGCTGAAAGAAACCTGCTTGATTAACACCATTCGTACGACTAGAATATGCAAAGAGTCCCAGGTTATTCCAGTAATATCCTGTCTGCATCTAGGTTCTCCAGTCTCGTCTAGGAACGTGACACCGTTGGCACGGATCCATTGGGCCTGAATTCCGATGATTAACACAGCAACTAAAGTAACGAAACTTCAGCAAAAGACATTTATCTTCTCAGTGCGATACCTGTTAGCTTGTAGATGTGAATATCTCTGGCAGCTTGGCCGCTAGTTAAAATTAAATGATCGATGAACAAAACAAAAATTTAAAGTTAAAAAAACCCCAAAAAACAAATGCTATAAGAATTACAGATTATGCCAGATAATTTCACTAAGCTTCATCGACCATATCAAATGTGTTGACTAAAAAAAACCACGATATTTTTCTTTTCAGACAAACAATCGATGTATCAACATGTCATGTATTTTGAGAGTATGCGTTAATCTCATTCGGATGTAAATAGTAGCAATACAATTGTCATTTCCGTACATATACACTTCCAGACAACACCATTCTAGATCTACTCAATAATAGAAAAGTTTATTACCTGCATGATGAATGCTAATTCAGCCTGTATACGAATTTATGAGACCTCAAGCCCATTCATATTTCGCACTTAATTTATATTCCATAAATTTCCTAACACGTTATTCAATTCTTACCATAGATATTAATCAAAGCTCCTGTCAAATGAAGATTTGAGAATTCTAACTTTGGACAAAAATTGCACATTGCATTCTAATGTTTTTAGATTAAACCAGGATTTGTTTTGAGGTTTTTATTAGCTTTGTGTTGAAATAGGATCCATTCCATTTTGTCTTCTTCCAAAAATGAAGTCAATCAGATCGATAAAAATGTATTTTTAAAAGAAACTCCTCTATACCAAAATGCCACTGATATTAAATTCCCCTTTTTGCACATAATTCAATCACAGATTCTTAAGAAAAGAATATACTTATTCAGTAAAAGCCAACGTGGAAAAATAAGATTACAAAGCCAGCGCAGATTAAACGGAAGACAAACACTTGAACCAGTTTGTTGAATTTTTTAAAAATATTTTTTTTTAAAATAATCTGTAGGATTTTGATTCATGTTATTTATTAAAATTTACTTGTCACTTGACAATCTGTTGCATACGAGTAAGAGTTATTGCTATTTATTATCATTTTAAAAATCACTTCTTAATACGTCTTTGTTTTAGATTATTGTTGTCGTTGTTTTGCTTATTTTGTACCTGGAATAATGTTAATCTGCTGTGTTAAATTTAATTCATTATTTTCTATCTATTTTCTCCCATCAATTTGCAATATATTTTTTTAAAAACTGTATTCTGTCGTCGTCTGTCGGACAATGGGCCATTATAGGTTTATTGTATGGTGGGAACTCTCTACTCATTGAGCAGATTAGTTATTAATGATGGACCGAAGATGGCATAGACGCATTTTGCACTAAATACCTACAAGTTCGAAACTGACTACTGCATTCTATGTCACGTGACGATCACTAATTAAGCCTACATCATTGCCTATCTATTTAGTGGTTCTGATTACATTTGTCTCGGAAGTGGCAAATGAATAAAAATCATTAAAATAAAAGCGCTTGTTTCACTTCTGCGTTAAAGACCTAACTGAAACAGTTGCTAAACTCGTATGCATTTTATCCCCACCCCTCCCCCCAAGAAAGAAAAATCAAAGAAAGCCAACAGCATAATATGAAATACTGCCCGAATATTAGAAAACTTACTAGTACATTAGAGTTATCAAGTACTGCATGAAATGGAAACGTCCCGTGTTTCTAGACTCTTCAAAAGGAACATTTAGCTTCATGCTAAACACATTCATATGATGCTACTAAACTCCAACAGTTAAGATAAATCGTGTATGAAAATGGTATGATAAAGGTAATAAAAAATACTACTACAATATTCTTCGAACAAGATAAATAATGAAGCTACGACACTTATTGAGTGCATCAACAGTTTTCATAGATGATAGAGATATTCATTTGTTTTGGATAAATGCTAGACTATTGGAATTTAGAGACAAGTTGTATCTGTTTCCAAGTTTGGATGAGATTAAAGTTTGGTCAAAGTTGTGATATAACCAGTAATCAACAGAATATATATATATATATATATATATATATATATATATATATATATATATATATATATATATATATATATATATATATATTAAAAGATTTCAAACATCATCAAATGTGCACTGAAATCGTTCAAGATAGACGCTGATTTACGAATAGCATTCAGCAAGGTAATCGAAAAGGTAAGCAGCATTCAAGATAGTCAAAACTGTACCTTATCATGATGAATTGGATTACGTATTTGATATAACCTGATACACAAAACTCGTTTTCGGTTACATGTGATCAAATTTACCATGCCAGTATACAATGAATAATCAAACTCGGAGACATAATTTGTAAGAAATAAATTAGGTTTAAAACAATACAGGTCTACTCGGTGTATAAAGTAGAACTTTGTGAATCACGCACAAGATTCACAAAATTTTACATCTTTCTGAAATCTTTCATACGTTTGAAAACAAGATGTTGCAACTGTCTCTCTCTCTCTCTCTCTCTCTCTCTCTCTCTCTCTCTCTCTCTCTCTCTCTCTATGTATATATATATATATATATATATATATATATATATATATATATATATATATATATATATATATATATATAAACACCGGAAAGAACCACCGACCCACGAGAAGCTACTGGCAAACTTTCTCACATATCCACATTCGCCGAATCCTAGACTCGAATACACGCATCCAGAGGTGAGATGGCAGTGATCCGAAAAGGACAGCGCTTTAGACCACTCGGCCACTCGGGGCCCCAGATTGAAGCGACCTAAACAAACCTGAATCAACTATATATATATATATATATATATATATATATATATATATATATATATATATATATATATAGATGCAATAAACTGACGACGAACAGTACGAAACTAGTAACTAACTAGCCTAACTAATACACTAGCCTAACTAGCACATATATATATATATATATATATATATATATATATATATATATATAAACATATATGAATATATACATATACATATACATATATACATACATACATATATATACATATATATATATATATATATATATATATATATATATATATATATATATATATATATATATATATATATATATATATAATCGTGTATGATGTTGCTCGCTCGCGTGTGTGTTTATAAGCTACTAAATTACGTGGTAATACTTATTGGTCTAAAATCGAAAACAAAAATACTACGGAAAGAACGATTAGTTGAGCGTTTTGTAAGGAATTCAGATAACATACTTTGCTTTAATGTCGAAACTCTTGGTTTTTAAGTTGACAACGATATTTAGTGTAGGGTCTTTCATCTTCCTCAAACATATTATATGTTTTATAATAAGAGTAAATATAAATATACATATGTGAAGTTACTAATATGTATAATTGAAACAACTATGTGTTTTTAATGGGAGAAGTAATGATAGAAATCATAACACATGCTAGTGTAATACTTAGATAATACTGTACTTCATTTACGGACTATTCTAGCATGACATTTCCGCTCTACCATAGAAAGCGATGCGTTTGTGTATCCATCTATGAATCTCAACCATGCACTCACAAACCAATACATACACCATCTCAAATCAAAGAAGAATACACTTTGCACTTGACTTTGCTGAGTTCTTATGATGTTGCTAGTCGATTTTATACTTTCAAAGGGAAATTACCTGAAAATCTGGAACGAATATGGAGCAAGAACCGGATTTGTCAACTTGGGACAATGAGATAAAACAGTGTTTAAGTTGGGTTGTGAATCTCCACGAAAGAGAGCATAAAGACACAGATTACCTTAAACACTTGTGTATCTGTTGTATCTGAATGCTATGAAACTCCAGTTACTTTCAAAATGTCCATATGTTCAGACATTGACAAACTGCGAACACCAAATTATGTCTAATGAAGGAGATGTCGTCGTTAAAAGCATAGTGGATTGTCAATTAAGTTTGAAAGAACCGGTCCAACAAGGTGACACGATTCCTTTGACTCATGGACCACGACCGCTCCGATGGCCTAGTGGTTAGAGCGTCCGCCTCTATTGGTCGCGGGTTCAAACCCCGGCTGAGTCATACCAAAGACTTATAAAAATGGTTCATACAGCTGCCTTGCTAGGCGCTCAACACTGATAATTTAGTGTTAGGACTCGCCGGCCTGGTGTCAGGATAATGTGACTGGGTGGGGCATGATGAATTTACTAACTGGGTCAACTCCATTCACAATTGTCTTCAGTTCAGCTGATGCCACTAAATTACTTGTGTTCCTAAGAACTTTCAAGACTGGAGTATTGTAACTCAGTTTGCCTGGTTCATCTCAGTATCTACTCCAGAAACTTCAAAACGTTCAAAATACAGCTGCTCGGATCATCCTTAGAGTACCACGATCAGATCACACCTACCACCTGCTCTGTATTCTACACTGGCTATCCATTCGATCCAGAATGAAGCACAAAATTTGTTCCCTGTGATACGTTTCATTGACAGGCTCCAGTCCAACATACCTATCCAACCTCACCCATGTGTACACACCAGCAAGATACTTATGATCCTCTTCTGACAATCATATTTTCATTATTCCCACTATGAAAATAAAGGCATATGGACAATGTTCTTTTGCATATCAGTGTCCAGCAGTTTGGAATGAATTGCCCACTGAACTTAAACACAAAGACACAGTGATCTCATTCAAGAGTGCACTTAAACTCACCTATTTTGACTGCAGGAACAGACTTAAGGTCCTAATAATGTTTTTTAACCTTAAATAATTTTAGCATGTTTCCTGATTTCATGATGTTTGTCTTTTGTAATCATATCATGATATATGTTTGTCTAATGTTTTAAAGCGCTTATAGCTTCTAAAGACTAGACGCTATACAAGGTCCTTATTATTATCATTAATATTATGTACATGTCCGCGGCATGATGACCCAGTTCTAGACATCACTATAATTTCCACGGTGCAGACATCGTAGCACTATGACCGAACAACTGTTAAAGCTACTTTAAAAGTCCAAATCACACACACACACACACACACACACACACACACACACACACACACACACACACACACAGTTGGACTACGTGTCATGCTTATTTTAGTGCTTTACATTTCCAGGATTTCCTTTTCGGCGAATTTATCAGAAGTTCAATCAAATTTATCAGAAGTCCAACCTCATTGTGTTAAAAGTGATACAGTTACGATGAATATGACCTCTCTACCTCGGTCGCACTATCAATACTCTTCATACATACTAATAATTGTGTATGGCTTGCTCAGTACACCAACAGATTTACGACTGTAAGGATGTACGGGACCAGAAAGTCTTGGATTAGAGTATTTTATTAAAAAAGACGTACTTGGTTATTGCAAAGTCATATTGTGCGACTGCTGAAATAAAGAAATAACAACTTTGGTTTGAAGTGCGAATATTGTTGTGCCATGAAAGAGTAAACATGTATAACATGTCTTGTGTTCCTTGTAATGTTTCAGAATGACCCAAACTAATCGAGCGTGATGTAGTCCCTAAATAGATTTACGAAAGTCCGATTGTCAAAATTGAGAAGAACAGTTAAATCGATACTCCTATATTATCTTAATTTCCGGACCAGGTGGTTGAAGCCAAAATGAATTTGTCAAATGAACGATGGGACCCAAAACACGTTCGTTTTAAAGTCCACCACAATGTATCATGTTCTTTTATAAAAATTGGCAATCTATTTACTTTCTAGAAGGAATTCTTCACGATGAAGACTGTAATGTGTCTGACCCTACTAGAACCCATCTCGTTATTTTCAGTGAGCAAGGAAACATTGAAGTCTGGTTTAAACAAATAGGATATCATCGCAATGTCAGTACTCTTATTATGACTTTAAATTGATTTAAACAAAGTAAAGCTCATTGTTGCATCGGTCTTAATGCTAATTATGTCGTGTTGTGTAAATGTCCAGGAGACAACTTTCAAGTTCAAGTAATCACAGAACAAATAGAAGCAATTTGGCTGAATTAAGTCACTCACTTGACATGAGAATTTACTGATAATGTTGAAATCTACCACTGCAGATAATTTTAATGAAGAAGGAGGTCCAGTCATTTACACATTAAGACCTTTCCGGTGGCTGAGTGGTGATGAGGGAGGCAACGGGTTCGATCCAAGGCCGAGTCATACCAAAGACTTTTTAAAATGATACTAACAGCTGTCTCGCTTGGCGCTCAGTTTTATGCGGTTAGTGTTAGGACATGTCGGCCTGGTGTCAGGATAACTTGACTGGGTGGGACATCAGGCTACATTTCCTCAGCTAATTTGCTCCAATCCTAAACATCAATAAACTGTCACACTGCAGACATCGGTACCAATATGACTAAAAATGGTTAAAGCTACGTTAAAAATCTAAATCACACACATTTACACGTTATATTCCCCCTTTTTGTACGTATTAAACTATAATAATACATTGTACGTCTTTCTTTTTTGGACGTATAAAACTATAAGAATACCTTTTACGTCTTTTTTTCTGATAATATTCCGCAAGATTCGCATTTCAGCTTATCCTTTATCCAATGCTTGATGCAGCTACTACGATGTTATGCCTCTTAATGCTTCACAAGAAGAAAAACAAAAATCGGCAGCATCTTTAAAGACGATAACAGAAACAAAAACATTGATGAAAGAGAGAAATTAGCAAGTGTAATATTGCAAAACCAAACTGCTTAAACATATTTTCCCCCAAACGTTGCAGCACTGCTTTGGGTAGAGAATATTAGAAAAAGATGATATAGACATCCTTTGTATTAGAAGATAAAAAATGAGGAGGAAAGCAGTCTTGACAAATGCGCATGAAAAACTGTGGACCGCCCTTCTCTACTATTATCGCTCTTCTAAGCATCGAGATGTAAAAATCCTACACGAACATTTAGAGGAGCAACGAACAAAGGGTGATTAATTGGGCATGAACTCTCTTTAATTCAACATTTACTTCAACCTGCTCATTCATTTGTCCACAGAAGAGTTAACAATTTATATCTAGTAGCCAAAATCAAACTAAAAATTATATATCTGTAAAATCTACAAATATCGAAACAAAATGACAGACATCGTCTGCAATAATAAGAACACACAATGCATAACATTTCTTAATTGAGCTTTTCTAAACAAGTTGAAACTCTTGAATTTTAAGCCAGTATCATGGAATGTACTTCAAGAAACTGGAATAAATACTTTGAAATAGTTAACGCGTCAACATGCTCTCAATACATCGACGTGCTAACGGTTGATCAAAGACTATAATCAATCGAACCATAGTAGCAGCGAATGTATTCCGGATGATGTGTCGCCTCAAAACATGGTGACTTATTGATGCTTTTATTGGATCATCAAAGACCAGACAAAGGAAAGAATGTTAAACATCCATGACTGGGTTCACATTGTAAAACTAAACGCACTTTTGACAAAGGTTATTGATCCACATGGAAAACATAATGGTTTCTTGTCACGGGACCAATGCATAGACTTGACCACCTGTATATAGATAGGAAGGTATGAACGGAAACGTGTTAAACGAAACAATTTACTGTTTCAAAAATCGCTCACCTTTGACATTACGTAACTCCTAGGAGACAGGAACGTTCAAGCTATGAATAATCAATCTTATTTAATATTACCAAGTGACGAATCTGCTGGCTGTGTTTCGTAACTGGACCATAATGCTCATTCAGAAGTAGCTTAAGTATGCATAGTTATGGCACTCAAGTCTGGATTATGTTGAAAACGTTCATCATAGCATTCCTTCATCGAACAAGCACAACTGCAACATAGCAAAATGCTGCTGTCTTTAACGAAACGAAAAAAGCACAACAGAGCCTGCTAATTCCCCAGTGAAAATCTATATCAGGCGAATTCCTTCAAAATATTATTTTAGCTCTCGATATCTAGTCTTAATGATTTCAGTTCTTTACCAGTTTTGTACATTCACATATCTACCTATAAGTAAAATGCATGTTGGCAGTGTGAATATTAGAATAAAGGTAGATCTTGGACAAAATATTCAATTCTCAAAAAGAAACGGCATGAAACTTAATGTTTTAAAACGACTTTCCAGTCAATTGTCATTGATCTATCACGTGTGCCGAGGAGTAGCTTGATGATGAGGTTATGGTTTGGGAAAACTGTTAAAATAGGCATTCGTATGGTAGCACTCGTCTTTGGTGACTCTAGGATTACATGCTTTAAGCAATGGTATTGACGCCAGGAAACAACTTCTATCAAACGTTTTAATCAACCAGCATATTCACAAATAAGAGTTCATGAAAACATGCAAATAAAGTGTTCATTGGGACAATATAAATTAATTCGTCACACTTATAAATTTTCTTCACACTCATGCCGAAGGTATTAACCGCTCATCTGCTCAACAGCATGCATAACGCAGAAAGAGACGTAGGAAGCTCTTTAAACTTCGTAAGCACAACCAGAAAGAGAAGAAAAAATAGCAAAGGCCAGCGATTCGAACGAGTTGAATTACAAACACAAAGCAAAACGAAATATTACGCACCAAGCTTTTTGCAAATGTTCCAGTACATAACTTGATCTGTTTGTCATGGCACCTACGATGGTGACAATGTAAGAATCTCACTGGGTAAATTTTATCCCTGTATTATCTTTGACCACCACAACTCGTACTGAGAGCCTTGAATAGCATTTTGATGACTTTAATGAATAAAACGAAGATTACATTAATCGGAACGAGGTACTTATACTTGTAAGTAAAAGTTCTCAAAACCGGCAACAGCAATCCAGGTGCATATGGAAGACTGGCTCTCATAAACAATTTTATGCTATTTTTCTAGTAGTACTAGATTAACGTTTGAACCACAAACAGCAGTTTTCTTGACTAACAGAATATAAGCGAAGAACACACATCTTGATGCAAAATATTTTAACATAACATATGCCGTGGGTGTCTGGAGGAACACAAAGATGCTAGAAGTTGATGATCCTCACATTGTTGGATTAAAAGACACAAAGTGTAAAGCGACATCAAGACCTGGCCTGAACACTAGTCAAATATCCTAACTGAAATTCAAACTTCATAATTACCTCTGGTACCTAATCTAAGATCATGTTATTCAAGGTTAGCTGGCGAAATGTTTGGTATTGGCATCATCAGCAATGCGGCTCTCAACGAGACTGTTGATCAAAAGATAGAAGTCGCCCAGCCAGACGCTGGGCACCATGCATTTAAACCTAATATTGCCAAAAGAATTAGTTGAAAGCTTTACTTATTTATTTGACTCTTTATGAAACCACATGCCAAATATGAACAAATAATACTCACTGCTGTTGGGTTTGTAGCGATTATATCTTCCTCCAGACCAATCCTTTATTTTTAGTCCTTGATGTTTAAGCAGGGTTTATTAGAAAACAAATGTTGTGTATTGTTTCTTTTTAACAAAAAATAAACGTTCTTTGACATACGCTTTCATTTCTTTATTTATTTGTTTGATTCTTTATCTATGTTGATATTTGAATATTTAAAACAAAAGCATGCTTTCTTTCACGTCTGTGTCTTTAAATAAATTGCTATCTTCCTTTGCGTCAGTTTCTCTAACATATGAAATTATACTTTCGTCAGTCTTTCGAGTGTCCAGCGAACGTAGTAGAGTGGACACTATCACAATAGTGCGCTTGCCATGAAATAATATATTTCCACCTTAGCCATGAATGAAATTGATGGTTTAGACCTTAGTATGGACACAGGCTGGAGTTTACGTGAGAATGAAAATCGCACAACTCTCCTGCTTATTTGGGAAAAAAAGAAAATATTGAAAAAGAAGAATACAGGAATGGGATCAAGGGCCAAAACAACAATAGAGACAGGATAACGTCATCCAGAAGGTCAAATCTCCAAAGGCAGACAAGACGGGGACGAAATATCCACAGGAGACCGAAACCTATTGCACTCACAGATGTGGAGCAACAACAACAAGAAATGCAAATTGAGGTGAAAGAAATAAACAACTCTTATAGAGAGAGGGGTAAAGCGACGCTTTTAAGGTCTACTGAAAACTCATATACGATACCTGGACCTTTCAGCAACATATGGAACGTCAGAGAACCGATACCGACCAACTGACTAGCACCTCCACTGCAACCTAAACCAAATCACGCATGACAGCATGAGAGACGTGGAAGATAAAACCGAAATAAGTCCCCTCGATACTATAAATTTATAGCAGAACAATTCTTAATTATAGACAATTATGACTCCGATTACAAATTTGGTTAACAAACAAATAGCCCGATTAATTGATTGGACATGATATGACTTAAGTACGCCAATCATTATAGCATTTCAGCATTCCAGTTAGCTCTTAGAGCTTCATGCCGATCACCGACCCCCGTTCCTAGCTCGTACCATCAAAAACGAGCGTGTGTGGACCGATTCTCACTCGTCAACAAAGCAAATGTCCTGCTGAACGTTTAATCATGGAACTGTAGTAACGTCATAAGTGTAACGTTCAATCACGCCGGACATCTGATTCTGCAAGAAGATACATTGTTGTAACGAGTGTCCCACTCGTCATAAATTAGAGGCTTGGGGCTTGATTCCTAAGAAATACAAGTTAATAGGAGTCATATTTTGTATGTATAGACGCATACAGGATCATGGCTCGAATTCCCTCCCGTACGATTAATTATCTCACACAGCGGGGAAAAATCCCTTGTCACACATGCACATGGTGCGAAAGCGACGTAAATCTAAGGCACACTGAAGTAAATGAGTACATCAATGCAAATTGGGCAAATGAGGAAACCATTGGACATGTACTTTTTAGAAATATGTGAGCACACCCCGCGCATAGCAGAATAGCACTATCCCCATGCCAGGGAATTCTTTTTCTGCATGATGGGAAGGGAACGGATAATAAAAGCAATAAATGAAAAATTGAGACGATAAAAAGAGCTTACTAGGAGGAGGAAAGAGTACTTTAACTACTTGTGTCGGTTTTAAATGTCTTTTTATTTAATTTTTATTTCATTATGCTATTGTAATGATAACTTTATTCACTAGATTTGACTTTTATTCAGAAAATTCAATTCAATTTACGTAAATAACCGTGTTGCTACAATGTATTTGTAACTGACCTTGTTAATGACCTTGATAGGCGAGTCAAAATTGTTGGATTTTGTGCTTACTGGATTGTAATTATGCATTGATGCAGTTTTTAAACTTTTCATTTACGATTTAAAAATTCAGATGAGATGAATTTGTAATCTTGTTCCACAGTCATTGTGATGACAACTTTTGCAGATCATGATTTGTTACTTTTGCGCCTGCTAAACTGTAGTTCTCGATGCAGTATTGTCATCTATCGATAATAGGTTGACTAATT
The DNA here is from genome assembly GCA_016746295.1 of Potamilus streckersoni. Taxonomy (NCBI): domain Eukaryota; kingdom Metazoa; phylum Mollusca; class Bivalvia; order Unionida; family Unionidae; genus Potamilus; species Potamilus streckersoni. The sequence goes on from JAEAOA010001694.1 coordinate 7,410,808, forward strand.
AGCAACTTACTGAATAAACTAATTACTACAAAATCATATTTTACTGAGTAAAATTATTAATAATTTTAAGAATATTTTAATTTCCATTAAGGTTGCATAACATTACCTCAAATTACTTGCAATTTCTCTTCCATCTGACAAAATTTATTTTCTACATTTTTATATTTTTGTCCAAGAGAAACACGTTTTGATTAATTACTGGTAATTATTTGAGCGCACATTACATTCCCCTTTGTTGACATACAGATCCGTCATGTTAAGCATATGAACGTTTCTCACATCACCTTTCCCTCAGCGTCTCTTCACATTTTTTTCTAGAGAAAATAAAAGTACTTCATGTGTAGAAAGGTCCAATTGAGGAAAAGAACGCCATCTGCGCAGAAAAGACTCGGAAAGGGTCCAGGATAGCCTGTAAATATAGACCAATAAATTATTATTGCGATGAGATCATATCAATATGTCCAAAATCATTTATAAAATGGATTGATGTCCCTAATACATTTCTCTCCATAACCACTTTGGCATTTTGCTAATGAGAAAAAGTCATGAATGATTTCGACAAAATGAGTTTAGCATCTTAAAATATGCATGTTAAAATGACACATCTATATAGTTATGCTTTGCTCAGATTATACAGAATTTGTAACCTTTAGGATCAATCCGAAACATTTTATCTTTTCAACAATTTAGAAAAGTACAAAAGTACCTTAACTGGACATAAAGCTGCTCGCGATTGTTAACTACTTTCTGACACGAAAATATATATTTTCAGATATTCATAATTTCCTGAGATAATTCCATCCCCATAAAATTAATATATCTGCACGATCTTCTACTTTATTGTATTACTTTGTCCTCACCACTTGTGGTTATATATAAAGTGATCGGAAGAAATTTTGCTCCCATAATAGTTAATGAAATGTATGAGATCAATTGAAGATTAATTATAAACTTTCTCTTATCGAGTATAGTATTTAGGACACAACATACTAATAAGTGCTAAGAACAATGCAAAATAAGATACTGTTCAATATGAAAGGAAATCAAGTTATTGTTTTTCTTGTTGCACGCGCAATCCTAACATAGTTTTCAAATATATTTCTTGTCTTTTTTCATAAGTGTGGATCTTTTAAAATGTTGCCAAATTGGAAATTATGTGTTCAATTCTTAAGAAAATCACTCTAAGCAAGAGAAAGTGAGGTTGTAAACGAAAACTCCTATTGCAAGGATCATACAACAAGCCAAGTTACAACCGGAAGTGTAACCAGACTGTATGCTACTTCAGCTAATTTGGGAAGTGAAGTATAAGTAATGGGTGAACCAGACAGCAACTAAATATATCAAAAGTAAATTAGGACACTGGTACAATGCGAGATGCTTGGAAAGGTATTGACCTTAAAAGGAGTGCGGTAGTCAGGGCCTAAATTATCTACACGTTTCACCGACAGCCCTTAGATCTTAACTGATGACGTTCCCTTCTTAGATTTTGCGTGCATTGAACGATTTTGTGGCAGATTTGTGAACTTTTATTTAGCTGCATTTGTTCAAGATGTTATGGAACTAAGCCAATATTTATTGTACTGTGTATATGAGTATTCGGCAATGCTCTTTTAACCCTCCAAGGACTACTGTTCTTTTGGAGGGCGAGGGGAGGGGAGGAATTATATAGAGCTGAAAATTCCCAAGGCGTGATAATTTGTTTCAATATATTTTCACGGTGGTCATCGATCTCCCAGTCGACTTCACCTATAATAAATCATAATCTGTTATCATCCATCAAACATGGGCACACATAAAATGAAATGCTAATAGCTTCACACTGGTGCTCTTGGCACAGACCTGACTGTTGTGTGTATATAATTGTACATTTTTGTATAACATTTTTAATCTCTTTCATTACTTTGTAAAGGCGTCAAGAAGAATATAAAAGTTAAACAAACTTCATTTCTCTTTTTATTTTACGTTATGCGAACGGTGCCGTATTAGCTCAGTAAGCATCTGTCATAATCCAAAAGTCATAGGTTTTCTAATCTCTTGGAAAGGGGCAGGTAGGCTGTCCTTAATATTCTAACAAAATAACCAGCTTTATGCAACAAATTGAATCAAATTTCTTTCATTTCAAATTTGGGAACTTGTATATCAGGTATCTAACGTTATGTTAATTCATTTTAAAATTTATGAAAATAAAGCTGCGACTGTATTACTGTTATGAGTATATGACTTTAAAATAAATAACAAAAAAGAGTGAAAGATAACAAGCTTGTAAAAATTAAAAAATATAATTTATTTCCTTGAACACAAAGTGAAAATGAGAAAAAGAACTTTCGGTGAATAATTTCCCAAAATAATTCAAGAATTAAAGACACCAGTCGTAGTAATTTAAGATCCTGAATAAAACTCAGTACAAGTCCCGAAGAAATCCAAAACCTGAAGGCGATGACTTGTCTGTTATAGCTTACAGTGTGTTTATGTATCAATAGTTTTTTTTTCTTGCATCACAGTAATGTAATTATGTTTTTAATTTAAGATAAATTCCAGTGAAAGTCTTTATTTAAGAATTGCATTAAAGAATGTTTGTATTTCCAGAAAAATAATCACTTGAATTCAATAATTTAGAGAAAAAAATACTCCAGCCCAAAACTGCTGGTCACAACATATAATATACAACTTGAAAGTGCTAGATGTTAAAGCACGACTGAACAAGTCCTCACAATTACAAGATTATGTAGCTCTCTACTTGACCTCATGTCACAGTTAACATTTTTCTTTCTTTTTTTTCTTTTTTTTAAAAACACATTACCTAATGGAAAATAACCTTATAGAATGATCCTGATGTTTACAAAATCAAAACCATAACCTGGATACACTCAGCAAATTCCAAAACTTATACCCAAATAAATACATTTACTTCTTCTATTAATAATGATCTTGATATCAAACCCTTACTAAAGAGAGACTAATTTATCTAAGTACTAGATGCTTACATAAAATGAAATAACAGTGTAAATTAGGTCAAGAAGAAATTAACTCAATTTTGGGCAAGGTGAAGACCAGCATACAATGCTACGTTGTAATACCGTGTAATTAAAATAAAAATTAGACACTAACAAACAATTAAATTAAATATACATAATAATTACCACCTTCTAATGTCAGCAAATAAAAAATACACTGACTTATACATTTAGGAATAAAAATGTAATTTTTCAGTGCACAAAAGACATGACGTCATTAAAATAAATTGCTTTTAATTGTCCTATCCAAGCAGCACAGCAAGTAGTCCTCTCCCTTCTCTCGATAGACTATAGCCGCCACAAGTTGATTTTTGAAAGTATCTAGCAGAAATTGCCTGCTCTTACTTTACCTCTTTGTATTGAAGATGACAAAATTTGTAACATGACATAGGTTTATTGAAGCGATTTTTTGATACAAAATCTTTATAGTATGCAGTTTCAAATGTCAGTGGGTCACTGACAGAGCATTTTAAAAAGATAAAAGCTATTCAATACAACGTTAACTACAACAGGAGCAAATTTCAACCGCAGCGCACCTGCAGGATAGTTGAGAGCTCATAAAATATCAAGCTGAGTTTCTAAATTTTAATAGCGCTACTATTATCCGTCAAGTGCTCTAACAAACAAGGGAAAACCAATAACAACAAATTGCATAAATTAGTGTATATACTTTAGCTGGTCAGGTTGCGATGCCGCGATTAATTTTTGATAAGACTATTATTTGTTGATCGGTTAAGATCATACTCAAGACTTCCAGTGTAGTACTAAACATACATGTTGACTCAATGACCAATACAATGGGAGATAATCCGTCGTCGTTTCCGACAGAAACACAAGTGAACAGACAAGTTTCAAGACCAGAATTAAACGTTCTGATGAATCATAACAGAAAAACGTGTAATTGTAACCGTTTAATGTGTGAGATTTTGCAAAGCCCGTTTTGCAAACGATGCCGAGTTACATTGTTCCACATGCTAAAGAGCGTATAAGTTGTCTCCCTGGAAAGAGGTTTAATATAAATATTTAAAAGTCTAAAATTGGATACCCTTGCACAATAATTTGTAATTTACATGCCGTTTTTAAATAAATAAATCTCAATGAAAAGGACCTCAAAGAAAACTCCAAAGATAATGTTTCCAGATTTATATGATCCGTGAATGCAATGACATTTCACCTGTGTCATACAGGGAGCTGATGATTTCCGACTGTAAATCGTTAATGGTATATTTATATATAAGAAGTTTCGTTACGGTGTTCCTTTCGTTTTTGCACATTCCTTTGCTTTGTTTGCCTTCCCCACTCATCCCCTACCTCCATATCTGAGCATCATGCCTCCCATCACTTTTTAATTGAGATCACTCATTTCTTTACTTAGCACTACACTACTGTATATATTTAGAAATAATTAAATTTGACTTACAAAAAGGTGACTATTTTAATGATCTGGCCAAAATGAAGGACCAAATTGGCGCCTCGGACCTCTACGACGTCTAGGGCGAGGGGCCAGGGTATTGATGTATTCTCCGGATGACGTAACAGCATCCCCGTTTCCACCCAACCTCGGAAGACGGTTGAATCGATTGGGCACAATTAGAGGTAATACAACATCTCCTGTAATACGAAACATTTCACCGTTGGGGCCTCTAAGTGGAGATGTTCTGCCTGGAAATGAATATGGGGAACCTGGTGGGTCATCTCTGTCAGACACAGTTCCCGTGGAAATGCCATTTTCGGTTGTGAAAACATTTTGAAACTGTAAGGGAGAATCATGACCGATTCCTTCATTCGGCCCCAGTAGTTCAGGATCCACTATTGGTATACTTCCAGTTGAAATGCTTGAGGCTGTGTTGGACTGGAAAGGGTCGGACTGTAGATGCTGAAAGGAATTTTCTTGAGTAACACCACTAGTGCCACTGGAAGATCGACTAAGTCCAAGGTTGATCAATGGAATCCCTGTCTGTAACTGGGTTCCGGATTGTAGTCTAGTCTGGCCCAGGAATGTGACGCCGTCAGCCGGGATCCATTGAGCCTGAATTGCGACCATTAACACAGCCAACAAAAGTAAGGAGACTTCAGAAAAAGGCATGTTGCCTTTCCTCGTTAGCATAGTGATGTGAAATCTTATAAGAACGTGTCCACAATTCGAGTTTCCTTAAATGATCGACGATCAACAACAAAAGACACTAAAAGCTGTCAGGACTTTCAGAATAAACCAGATATTTTCACCACAACTTGTGCATAACAAATTATTTTCATTTCATTTCCCTATTTATAACCGGTATCAGTCATATGATGCGACCCTGTAGAAAATGTATTCAATTTGTGTTCACCTAGTAATGAAAATTTGTTTAGATGAACGATTGATGTGCCAACATGTCATGTCTCTTGAACAATATTTATTCGAACCTCTCACTCCTATGTAAATTATAGCCATACACCTGTCAGCTCTGTAATTATAAACTTAAAAAAGACTCCAGTCTAGTAGCAATCAATAATAAAAAAGCTTACGACTTGAATAATAAATACTAATACAGCATGTAGATGAATTTATAAGACATCTCTCATATTCGTATTTGGTACTTCATTTGTATTTCTTAGTTTCCTAACTCACGATATTCTGTTATCGCTTGAATGAACTTCCTGTCACAGAAAGCTTTAGACGTTCTAAATTTGGGCAAACATTGACGCATTGTATTATTTTTCTTTTGACTGATCATGTATTACTTTGATGTTTTTATTAGATCATTGTTTGGATAACACCCTTCTCAATCTCTCAAAAGTTTTGACGCTTTTATTAGATTACTGTTTAAATAACATCCTTCCGAATGTTTAAGTTTTTTTTAGAAAATGAAGTTAAACAGATATATACGAACGAAAATGTCCGATACAAAAGTGACCCTTATATTAAATACCCCTTTCTACACAATTGAATCCCATATTTGAACGGAAAGAATATGATTTTACAACGAAAGCCCACGTCCGAACACACTGTCAACGGAGATTAAATATACAGATGCGCCTCTGAACTACAGTGTTGATAACTATTTCTTCAAAAGGAGTTTAATTTCTGGTATCTTGACTCATATTTTACTTATTTTCATTTCGATGTATTTTAAATATCCTTTTCTTTCAGTTGTTCTTATTACGATTTATTGTCAATTTGATAATAATTTCTTGACATGCGGTTGCTTATGTTTGTTGTCATTATTGTGCTTATTTTGTGTCTTGAACAATATTTATCTGATGTGTGGTGTTACATATTTATATGTCAGTTTTTTTCTATTTTCTCCCCATCATTTTACAATACATTTTTGTTTTAAGACTGTATACTACCATGGTGCGCCTGACGCTTGGGAACTGTGTATAAGAGGAGCAGATATGTAGGGTCTACGATACCTGTCAAAAGCACCCGAGCAAGCTGGTTATATGTTAGTTATACTTAATTATATCATACATGTATTTTGCACAGAACCACCAACAAAATTCAAATTGATGAAGACTCTGCATTCGGTGTAACGTGATATCGCTGAAACACTTTGCTAGACTATTGCATTGCCCTTCCCCGTAGAGAAACAAAACTAAACAACAAGCAAACAGAAAAGTCGTATGAAACACTGAACAACTTACAAGTTACTACAGAAATGTAATTATCAAGTACTGCATTTAAAAATATCCCATGTAGGTATACCGTTCAAATGGAACTTTGCTTGATACTGATTCTGAAATCCTACAACCGAAATACATTGTAAAGAAAAATAATATGTGGTGTTACACATAATAAACAGATTTAATACTACATTCTTTGAGTAATATAGAAGATGAAGCAACCATACGTAATGACCAATTGAACAGTTTTTGTTTTTCCGGTCTGATAGTGACATTCACTGAGTTTAACCTAAATGCAAGTCTATCGGTATAAACTGTCAACGTGTTTACATGTTTTGAAGGGATTAAAATGTGGGGGTGGTACAAACCAAGATTTTAAGATAATAGAAATGGTGATTTGACTGTTTAAAACATCCTCAAAAGTACATTGGAATCTTTCAGGAAAAATGATGATTTACAGAGTTTGTTCAGCGATGGAAATACAGAGGTAAGCTGTATCAATCCATATATCAAGATGGTCCAAACCGTGTATTATGAAGATTCATCTAATTATATATTTCATGTAGATAAATACAAACTATTTCCATTCGGCCACGTTTTTCTGGTACTGTTTGTTACGACCCTGTAGTTGAAGTGTGTGTGTGTGTGTGTGTGTGTGTGTGTGTGTGTGTGTGTGTGTGTGTTAAGGAATGAATTCTGTATAGACTTTTTTATTTCATTTTTATTTCATTAAATATAACTATTATTATGATTATATTACTATGGCTCTAATACGTTGTTAGAAACATTCTGTTTACTTAAATCGTAGATGTGACTCATGTAAGAACGAGCTGTGTGTGATGGTAAATTCGTCGCAAGTAAACATTAAGGAATAGCTATGAAAACGATTGGCCGATACTTGGTCAGGCTTTCCTAATGTCCAGATGCACAGCGAAATTGCACGCGTCCTTCGTGCGCGTGTACATGAAACTACGTATTAGCTTCATTTACATGCCCTTAGTTATTTGTAAGAAAAGTCAGTCATAGTCAGTCAAAAACAGAGTCGTTGCCGAATTTAACATTATGTAGTCACACAACATCTATTACATTGAAAAAGTATTTTTGTGCTAGAAGAAGTTGTCAGTTCGTGTGTCTACGTAGAACGACATGTTTTGTTAGTGGAACTAATTGTACTCTTTCTAAATAGTTATGTTCCTGGAGAACAACACTACTGGTTTGGACAAAAACATTTTATGAAAATATTCAAAATTGGAACGGAACAATACAAACTGTGCTTCACTGTGTAAATTCTTGATGTTTATGCTAGCCTTCGTCTAACGTCATCATCCACCATCTTGGACCGGAACTGAACTTCAGACTGTTAATTTAGAACTCTTCACGGAACTTATGTTTGATATCTTCAGAACAAACAATTTGGATCTTTTTCGTAAATTGTAAGTCTTGTTTTACATATTTACATTTTTTCCATGTTTTCTAGGAAAATAAATTATTTTTGTTAAAATTTACAAAGCTTGATGTCTTCACTCTTTCTTTGTGTTGCTTTGTACGAGCCGATACGTGAGATTTCGTCAAATACAACTATAAATCAAAAACAGATTTAATTTGTGGAAAACAAAATTAGGTTCAACGCAGCACACGTCAAATCAATGCATAAAGTGTTCTTGAGTTAACTACTGGAATGGTACACTTTATCTGAAATCGTTAAGTTTGAAAGGATTGGGAAGACATTGTTCAAAATAAAGTACTAGCTTCATTAAGTTGGATAGGTGATCAACCCAAAAAAGAATTTAACAAATATAAAGTAAAAAATAATATTTGTATATATTTGTACCTTTTTAAATGGCTGAGATCGTAAACAGTGATAAAGGTGACAGATAAATAACTGAACAATCTGAATATATATTGCACAAGAACATTAAATTTTTTTATTTCCCTACTAAAAAATGTTATTCGGGTTGTTAACTAGTGGTAACCAGAATACGTTTCCATGGTAGCCTATCAAATATGCAAAGATGTATGCAATCGGATGTGTTTTCAAACTGTGCTTTGGCTCATGGATTAAACCCAAAAACGGAAGTGACATACAGGATGTCCTTTTGGCTCATGGATTAAAATTAACAGAAGTGACATACAGGATGTCCTTTTGGCTCATGGATTAAAACCAAAAACGGAAGTGACATACAGGATGTCATTTTGGCTCATGGATTAAAACCAAAAACGGAAGTGACATACAGGATGTCTTTTTGGCTCATGGATTAAAACCAAAAACAGAAGTGACATACAGGATGTCATTTTGGCTCATGGATTAAAACCAAAAACAGAAGTGACATACAGGATGTTCTTTTGGCTCATGGATTAAACCCCAAAATGGAAGTGACATACAAGATGTCCTTTTGGCTCATGGATTAAAACCAAAAACAGAAGTGACATTCAGGATGTTATTTTGGCTCATGGATTAAAACCAAAAACGGAAGTGACATACAGGATGTCCTTACAAATTGAAAGAGATTAGGCATGATAATAATTTGCTCCATGAGGGACAGAGTTTTATAACAATCAAGTCACAGACTTCCCAGACAAGGAGAATGTTTCAACTTGCCACGAGAAGCTTACTTATTCAAATATGGACGTAATTCACTCTAAGCAAAATGAGAGAATTTATTTACTTTGTACTAAAGATAATTCAGCGATACAATAACACTAATAACACATGAAAATATGTTGAAGAGAGCTAGAAACAAAACGAATCAACTTTATATTATCGAATATGATGTATACGCATTACGTTGGCATTACATTTCTAACATCCGATAATATATGGTTGATTAAACTATATTTAAAGGAGATCAATAAACAAATGCAAATAAAATGTCTCGAAAGAGTCAACATTCAATAATATAAAGCTGATCTGCGAAGTACAGAACGAAATAAAAGTTGGTAGCCGTTTAGGCAATCAAAAGGGCATCTAACTGATCTCAAATCTCATTCAAAGAATGATAGAAGCTAGTCTAAAAAATACTTAATAAACACATTTTTCCTGGACAACTGTTTTCCGAAAAATTTTGCAATATGCAAAAAGTTGCCAAGTATTGGATTTGTGTGTGTGTGTGTTTGTGTGTGTGTGTGTGTGTGTGTGTGTGTGTGAGAGAGAGAGAGAGAGAGAGAGAGAGAGAGAATTAGTAATGTTCGCATTGTGTCACTAACAAACAGAATATTAAAATAATAAATGTAGGCTATTAGGCTACAATCTATGAAATGACTGACGTAGAGAATTTTAATTTGTCATACCACGATATCTCTGGACCTAATGAATGATGGTAAAAGTTAAGCAAAACTAACCAAAGTATGAGAGAGACAAACAGTATGCAATATTTGACAAAAATGTCATCACTTTTGTTATATCGATCCTAATGTTTGACAAAATTAGGGCTGTCATGAAAAACAATATATACATATTTATGTAAAATTGGTCAAGGAATTCATTGCAACTAAAATATGACGCAGTGTGAAATATGCAATATTTGCAAAATAATCGTTACCCACACCCATGGTAAAATGGGGAAGATATTTTCGTTTTAATCTTTGGCAAAGTTAAAGGTGTACATAATCTCATATCAAGTTTGACGTAAAATGTATCAAGAAATCGATTAGAAAATGAATTTTTGAAAAAACGTGCAATATTAACAAATATTGTGTGTTTATCCCAATACTTCTCCTTCGCCTTATTGAAGAAATATTTATAAAAATACATACGTCGCCGATTTGCTGGTTAAGCTTGAACACAAGATAACGACCGCTATAGCTCAAATCGAAAGTATTAGTAAAGTTCGCATTGTATCACTAACAAAAAGAATATTAAAGGAATAAATGTACCAAGGTTATATTAACGAGATCTCTCCAGTCGATGCCATTTGTTTTGATCACGTGACAATGTGGCTTCGGCGTTCATCTGACTTAGTATAGGTGGCAGGGTGCAGTTTCGTACATTTGTCCCCTGGCAAATTTCTTAAGTCTATGGTGTGACCTTTTCAGCTATGGATATATTTGTGAACTAGGTGTTTTTTATTGGGCTAGTGTTTTTCTTGAAACTGGTGTCAGGCATGTACACCTTCCATAGTTACTCTGCAGTATGTTGATAGTGAAATACCAATAGTTGGCTAGGAAGAAGAGCTAGCCTCCCATAGTGGTAAACAGGTGGGTTTGAGGAAAGTAGAATATCTCAAAAACGGTTTGGATGACAACTAATTTCAACTACATCAGCTTGTTTAGTACACTATGTTTTGCAGAATTGTCATCTAGGAAAAGGGATTGTGTTTGCACTGTGAGCATCACTTGGTGTCAAAAATGACCTTCGGACATGAAAATTGCAGTTATAAATTTGGGGTTGGGGTGCATAAACATCTTTTGCTATAAACTGCAACTGACTTTGCTGTCAAGTGGATAACATTTGTATGCTTTGTTTTAATATAGGTATCTAAAAATATGGACCTTCTGGATCTCACTAGCGTATTTGATTTTTATGATTTTTTTTGTACTAGGTCACAGATTGCGGTATTAAATTTGTACATAAAAACTGGACCCTGACCCCATAGCGGAGTGCAAGGCATGGATCATACTAAGCAGGAAACCAAACTAATACTTTCCAGCATCCACACAAAAAATTGGTATAACTCGTTGAAACATGATACATTTGGAGGTTTAATTCCTGTAGAAACAGCCACATAAAGTTTTTCAAACACTGCGGTTATTCTGTATTATTTGTTGGTCTTGCCTATGTTTTGTATATGACTCTGATAAAGACTCGTTAAGAGTCAAAAGCACTGCAGCTAATTAGTTTTGCACTGTTCTTTGTCAGTTTATTGCATCTATCTCAGTCAATCCCTGACATCCTCGATCCCTTGCTGGATCCAGTGCACTTGAAAATACTGTTATTCGCCATATGATTTGTATCCTTTATATATATATATATATATATATATATATATATATATATATATATATATATATATATATATATATATATATATATATATATATATATATATATATATATATATAGAGAGAGAGAGAGAGAGAGAGAGAGAGAGAGAGAGAGAGAATATATGGTATACATGTATGAATGTATGAGAGAGGTACTATTGAATGCGGAGTACACTAAATTAAACGTAATAAAATTCCATCAATAAGTAACAGATTCAGTACTGAACGAGACTATACTGTTGGAGGTGATTGTATACCTTTTACCGGGTGACATGATAATGAAAATGAGTTGTATTATTGGATAGATTAACAATATACAGAAATCAAGTTACTAGTTTAAACACAGATTTTTAATACTGACATACCATGATATGTAATAAAATGTTTTAATCCTAACGAGTTACGCGCGCACACACACACTTGGAAAACAAGGAAAAAACAAAAATTGGAGGACAAACATGAAGATAAAGTGATTAATAATTATATAGAACGGTAGGACTACGGTGTCGATCCTCTTTTTTTTCAAGCTGGTTGTGATCAATTAAAACAACGAATGGCCTGAAATAGGTGGAATTGGGCTCAATGGAGTGTGTAAAGCAGACTTAAATAGTACTTATCAAGTTTGGTATGAACAGAGCAACTCTCAAATTTTCAATGCAATTTCTGTAGCAATTGCTGCAATGTCTATACCCATCTCTGTGAACAATTGTTGGAGCCTGTCACTTAATGGCATTTTAAAAATCGTTTAAATTCATGTTTTCAGTTGTTTTCATACCCTTTTCTGTAACTGGGTGAGACATTTATCATTTTGAACTCGTTTACTTGGAACATTTTTCATCTGTTTTATTTCCTGTTTAGGTCGTTTAATTTACTGATGTGTTGCTTTTTATCTTCAATCTTTTGATTTTTAGACTTTTCAATGTCAAGCTTCATAGATTCTGTTTCTGGCTTTGATAAAATATATACAATTTAAACATCAATTATCTTTCCTCTACCGTAGTTAGTAATCTTTTCTCTGCAAATGCATGATCGTGAACGCGTGGAATACGTTCAATGTTTTAATGAAAATCGTAATGGAACGTGCCTGTATTACCAATGCAAAAATCCACTTTCGTTTACATAGAAGGAAGTTCGGAGATTGAACATTCCATCCATATGCAGCCAACCTCATTGTGGAGCGGATGTGAACATCAACTATGATGAGTGGCTAATGTTTGTTTCTGCACGAGATAATATAACGAGATGATTTTCCTTCTCCAAGAGGTTTGTTTATTTGTCATTGTGACATGAGGTTTACATTGCATGAGCTTTATACAACACGACCCACTCATTAGTGTCACTATGACTTGATGATTCAAAGCGCTTGTAGCAAATTATTTGTTTACTATATTTGTTTCAGAATTAATCTGATCACTTAGTTGTGTTTGATTTATGGTAAGGTTTTCGTACTGGAGTGACCTGAAAACTCAAATGATTCAAATTTCCTTATATACTGTTCTCCACACTGTTATTTTCTAAAACTGTGTTGCTTTCCTACAAACATGTGTTGAAGGTACTATTTCTGAGATTATTTCAAATAAGGTGGAACCAATCAAATACCTCTTCTCAGTAGTTTAAAAATATCATTTTTTAATTTTGTAAAATTTTAGGAAATAAGCAAGATATGTGGTCGTAATATAACTAACAAGAGAAAAACTCATGCAAGCATAACCTACATAGTAAGATGTAGCTTGCCCAACCTTGCAATTTTGAGGTATCACAAGTTTAGCTTTTATCTCGTTAAGTAATTAAAAGCAGGATAGAGCAACTGAATTGTTTCGATCATAGTTTTGTTTAATCCTTCATTTGAATATTTCATTGCTGATTAAAGGTGTTATGTGTTCCATATTCCTTAGTGATTTTTGCTGGAGTATAATTATAGCGTTTTATTGACTGCATTTATCTCAGTAATACGATTTTAATAGGATGCTATGTTTCAGTATGGAATGTGTTCCAATGATAACGTCTAGTTATATGATGTTTCGGGCTGATGCAACGTATAAAGATTTCAAATATAAATTATGTCTTTATGCGTTAGTTTAGCAAATGTTTCAGCAATGTTGTCATGTCTTGTATATGGCTGAAGACAGTTATGGCAGTTGAATTATTTCGCCAGTTACTTTTTTTTAATTGTTTTTTTTTTATTTTTGTGTGAAACAAATCAAGACAATTTTGATGCAATTGAATTACGTGGATGATGCCATTACGTGGATGATGCCATTACGTGGATGATGCCATTACGTGGATGATGCCATTACGTGGATGGTGCCATTGATCTAAATCTCGAAAACAAAAGCGATTGGATTGTGTTTACTTTTAAGGATTGCATTTCTGTTTTAGTATCATTCAATCCTATTCCGATTACATGCATTAGTATAATATCTTTAAAAAAAAATATGGTTTTCAATCTAACGATGACATTTCGTTTTTGCTCGCTTGTGTTCTTCCATCACTTTCAAGGTTTTAGATGAAACAGACATGTTCGCATCCAAAATTACTAACAGGTGATCTTCGAACAAACGGGTTTCAATGGGAGGTCGGAATGATAGATGTTAAGATAAAGTAATATTTTTGAAATAGATGAGTCCCTTTTCAAATACATTTTTGTCGATAAGGTTCAGGTTTTAAATGTTACCACGAAATTGCTCATAAATATAAATTGCTTAACAAATAGGTAACTCCATAGAGGAACATTTAAATTATTTGCAAAGTAGTGATAGAAATACATGGAAATAATTGTCTTATACTAAATGAAAGCTGTGGTGATGATGCTGTTGATTCGACAGATTTCTGAAATACTTCTGTTGATTATTCTAGTGTCTATATATCAATGTTCTAATATATGTTAATAATTATTCATACATGACCTTGACCCTGGTTAAATTGACGCTCACTCTTCATTAATTGTTAGCTTTAGTTTTTCACTTCAAAACCAATCAAATTTTTCATGATGATTTAAAAACATCATCAAAAAAACACCAAGACGTTAATAACAAAAAAGAAACACTGACATCGGTAAACTTGACGAGATATTAACGAATACTCGGAAAGCACGAAATAGTATTACATGTAGAAACGTGTGCTATTCAATATTTTAGCCTGCGTTATTACCTAAGCAATATGATCCTGCCTCTCTACTTTCGATGCCATTTGTGTCTATCTATGCACACACAAACCAATCTTAACACCACTAACTCATTGAGAATCTCAAATCAAAGGAGAATATAAGTTTCACGCGGCTTTGCTTAGTTAATCTGGCAGTCGATTCCAGACTTTTAAAGAAAACTTACCTGAAAATCTAGAAATTCACAAATAATAGCGAGAGCCGGAGAGAAGAAGGTAAAAGTATAGAACGCGACGAACAGTTGCATCATCTGGTGTTTGAATGAGCATACATTGAAAAATCTGACATGCCTCAACATCTCTTATCAGTGTCATACCAAGTCTCGTGGTATGATGTCAACGATACCGTTCAAGACTTAGTAGATCGACAATAACATTTAAAAGAAGTCATTCCAAAAAGCGATAAGATTCCTTTGACTTTCGGACGACATGTCATATGTTAGTGTTTACAGTTTCTGGATATTGTTTACAAGCAATTTATCACAAGTGCATTCCAAGATAAACCAGCTAAAAACTTAGTTCATGCACGAAAACCTCGTTGTCCTCGTTGTGTTAAAGTGATAAATACGACTTCTCTACCTCGTCTGACGAAGACATTATCGCGCTATATCGCTTCTTACACGCCAGTTATTATGTTTAGCTAGTTCGATACAACAACACATAAACAATTGGACGGATGGACGTTACTGGAAATGGGTTAGATTTAATGCTTTGAGAAAGATTATTGCAAAATCGTCGTGTTTGACTGATTAATTTGAGAAAATACAAAGTTTGTTTTGAAATGTGTTCCTTTTGATTGTTTCCAAATTTCCCAAACTACTCGAGGGCAGTGTCTACATCCTTCATTATGAAAGTGATTGACCAAATGTCAGATTGTCAAAGTTGCATGGCATCGTGACATCGCAATCCTTTTAAAATGTTAATTACTAGAGCAAGTTCAGACAAAGTAGAATTAGATCAAATGTATCACTGACCTCAAATCACTTTTGTTTGAATATCCGCCACAAATTATCATGTGGTGTTACAAACAGTGACAATATGGTCTTCACATTACTAAAAAAATCTAAAGAATAATCGATGTCATTTCTAGAAGGAATTCCTCACGAAGACGACGGGATAGTGTCTGACTCTACTCATCTCTCGTTATCATCAAAGATATGTAAGGCGAAGTGGAAAAAGAAATGAATCATTGATTTGCGTGAAAACGATATCATCTCGGTGCCAGTATTATTTAGATTACTTAAATTTTATTTCAACAAAGTTAAGCATATCGCACCATCGATCTTTATGCTCAATGTGTCGTGTTGTTTAAATGTCTAAGAGATACATTTCCAGCTTGCAAAACAAATAGGAAGACCCTGCATGAATTGTGCTGCTCAATCACCACAAGAACATTTACTGATCATTTTGGATTTCGCAGCGATCTATTTCACCAAAACCCATCACTGCATATAATTTTCATTTCGCACAAATTTGTTTCACCAAGGTGTAAAGATGGAGATCCAGTCATTTGCACGTTACATTCCTCCATTTTTCTCGTCTTAAAAAAACTATAAGATCATCAAAGATCCCTTGTGAGAGTATTCATATTAACGTTCGGTTCATCTCATCCTACCTACGTGCACCGTATGCCATCAGTCGCCAAATACTTGATATGAGCGTTCACATTTGTTTCACGCCAGTCTCAAAAAGGTGGTAAAATGGTTTACCTTAAGAGTACATTAGATAGTACAAGAAATATTCACATTCATCATCAAACCTGGTGTAGTTTAAAAAAAAATTAACTTTGACACAACCAGAATCCAATAAATTAACAAATCATCTTGAAACCTTGTCGGAGTATATAAATATAAACTGTCATTCTATGATCACTTAAATGATGGGATCCTAATATCAATACTAAGAAAATGAAAAACCTAAATTCAAAAGACGGACAGAAAGAAGTGCAAGTGATTTTATGTTCTAAAACAACTTCTCCAAAGAAAAGGAAAATCAAAACGACCCTTCCTCAAGAAATAGGTACTTCAGTTTTTCATCATCTCCTCCGCTGAACCTGATAAAAAAGTTTGTTATTCCTCATTTGATGAAGAAATGGAAACCCATCTCTAAAGGTTCATCTACGTCTTCTCTATCGACGTCTTCTGGTGCCCTTGATGATTATATAGCTACAATATGTGGCATCCCCTTAAAAAAAAAACAGACGAAAGACAATCCATGTCGCAAAGTTTATTGGATTTGTCCAAACAATTTACTCTATTGAGTTAACCTTTTCGTCCATTGCAGTCTAAAATTAAGATGGTTTGATGTTCGTACAATAAGTGGTGACTTACGTATGTCTATATTCTGTTTACTGTTTGCCTAATAATTTTGTAATGTTCTTTTAGTTAAGGACATTTTAATATTAATATTCTATGATCGCAGTTTGAATTTTCAAGATAAAACATTATTTATCAAGTGCGTAAGTTCATAGGTTTCAAGGTTAACTAGCAGTATTTTTGCTGAATCAAACACGTTCCTGTGATTTTGACCGTAATGTCGCATGTTAACACGAAATACCAGACAGATCTATTTCTTGAATGACTGACTGATAAAATATAAGACATTTCTTAAAAGGTTTAGTTGTAGCAATCAATATAAGATTGGTTACAAGTAGACATTTTTGCTAAAAGATATCAGTCTTGGAAGTTGTTCATTCAGATGAATTCTTTTTTTTTAATGTAATCATTCGTTGCAATCACAGCGCTTGCAACACTCAGAGATATTTATATTATCGCGATATTAGAATTACTATGAATTTATTTAAATACAAAGGTAAAGATTGACACAAGAGTGTCCATTTGTTGGGGAATTTTTTGTTGTTTGGGAATTAGATTTTAGGCTTTAGTCCTTTTGACCTAAAAGATCATTGAAGTTATCAGAATAGAAACTTCTCTCCAGTGACGCATCCGAAATTAATCTTCTTTGACTATGCCTCTTATATCAAAGACATGTTGTCAAAGGCTTGTGAAGAAGTCAAGGATGAAATTAATACATGATAGACAAACTAAACATAAGAGTTTCCACCGAAAGATAATGTTGACTTTATTACCCCAAGCTCATAATCCTCTTCAGGCTAAGTATTTTGACAATATTGGATGATATTCACTTCCGGTTGTCTTAAAAGATGTTCTCACATAATGTGTTCCGATAAATGAAGAATAAAAGCTTATCCTCTGTTTGATATCTTGTCATGACATACCAGAGTCAATTCTCGGACACGAAATAATTCATTTCCAAAGCACTTAAACAAATCATCCGTACGGACTGAATTTGTTTTGAACTTGTTGGAAGGAATGGTTACTTTTACCACCTTACAGAAATGGCCATTCGGATTACTTCTTCGCTAAATGGAGAAAAAGATAAGTCAATCAAAGAGAAAAGGTACTGTTTCAACGAGCTGGATTTCTTCCATGATGGTAGGTCTGTTGCTAAACGTCGTTGCACCTCTCTTAGTTTTGATGTCTAAATCTCTTTTAGGATAAGTGTTAGGTGCAGGCAAAAATGACAGACCTTTCTAGAATAACATCCAAACCGAGCTGGAATTTATCTTACGGTTTTAGTTTTCATAATTTGACAAATCAGCACTCCCACCCAAATACATAACTTGGCGTTTCTTTTTTCCAAACTTTATCGCTAATACTTTGAAAAATCAAAGTCATAATAAGTAAAACATATTGCAAACATATTGTTTTTTGTAATCTTTGACGTTAATGATTACTGATATTAGGCTTTCTGATGTTTGATGATGAGTGACGAGAAGCCTTGGGCGTTTACTTATACTTTTATGCCCAGTGGCTTAGGTGTGATAAAATTCCACTGACTATTTGTCTAGGAACATTACTAATATTTGCAAGGGTTTAGTGGTACGGCTATTCATAAAATTTCAGGTGGACAAGGCCGGTTAGAAGTAGAGTAAGATTTGTAATAAAATTGTAAATTATTGGCCTGGATTTTTAATAATCTGTAACATGTAGTGCTTATAGCCTATGACTTGTTTGAAAACAAATAATGTGTGGATGGTCATATAGTGCTATATGTGTCTTTGTTGAAGTTTGTTTTGAAAATGTGTCTTTGTTGATTTTTGTTTTGAAAAGAGTTTAAAGTGAATAGAACCTACTACAGCATAATAAATTTTGTTCTAGGGTTTGTACACCGTCCTAATTTGTTGTGCAATACTCCTTAACCCAGACTGGTCTTGGAATATATTTATTGCAAGTGATCCTTTCCATGGATCATTGTTGTCCTATGTTGTGCATTTTGTATGTGCTATTTGTCTTGTACAATATCTTTTATTTGTGAGGACTGGCTAGGGTAAAATTTCTTAGAGTTATTATTAACGTTCAATGGTTCGATTGACTCGGGAAAATTCGGTGTGACGTGAATCGTCTATACCTTAGTTTCTGATCTTCTAGAACCTTCGTAATATTTTAGTGTGTGCTATAAGAAGAAAGAAGAAAGATTTAATAGATAATAAAGTATTAGAAAAGATTGTAGAAAGTGTGTTTATCGTGTTGATTGTGTGATTGTGTCGTACGTACGTATATTATGTTATATTTATTGTTTCATGTTTTTGTTTTCATTATGTTCTTGTAGCTGACTTCCCTTTTGGGGAGATAAGGTACGAGCAGTACTACCACACGTTAGTCACGTAGTATTGGCCTAACACCTTTTAGGAAGACTATTTCTGTCTGTCTACTATGAATAACACAAGATCTCGCAGGTATAACTTAGATTGATTATAATTACTATTTATTCAAATATTTAGCTATTAAAATCCATTTTGTTTTCATAATCGTATTGATGTAAAAAGCTAAATCATTACAAATTCCCCTATCATTGATTCTATTGTTATACAACAGTAGTTTATTATATATTTTACCGTATTTAATCTTAATTTTATTTTCCAATATTTGTCTCTCCGGTTCAGTTTTAGAACAAGAAAGTATCATATGACTTTTTGAGTACTAATAATATATTATATCCTGATATTTCATTGACGAATGTTCAATATTTCATCAGAACTCCAATTTTATAACAAAAAATATGATGTACATAATAATCAATGAAATAAAAAAAGTATTTTTACAAATAATAAATCATAATATAATGAGAATAAATTTTAAGGAATAGTCAACTTATTTTGATGATATTAGTTTATACTTTCACTAGTTAAGTTATTATGTAAATTAGAATTCTATAAAAAATATTCCTAATTGTAAACACGGAACAAAATTTACCCTACCCACCCCCGAAAAAAAGAAGATTGATTAATGAATGTCGTATAGTGTTTTGAAAATTAGACCTTTTGGATATACCGTATTAAAACGGTGAATCCAATAGGTTTCCTTTAGTAGACGTTGCATCCAAGAATCAGCTACAACAATGGGTTGAAAAGAGAAATCTTGCAAAGTGTGGGAACTCTTGCTAAAATATGTGGCAACATGAAATAAAAATTCTGTTTGCAACAGTATTAGCAGACAAAAGCCAATGCCTTAAAATAGATTATTTTTGTTAGGACAAAATGTCTCTTGCTTTAACAAGACACTCTTTAACAAAAAGGCCTTCTGTACAAGTCTTTGATGATTTAGCAATTATTTCACATATTAGGAGACTTGTCTTTACTGCATTTTCACTTGATTTGTTAATGTTTGTAAAGAAAATTGTTTGCTTGGCAAACGCTGTTTTCAGTTTCAGCACTTTTTCCTCTATTTTTTTTCCAGTGATAACATCATACGTCTCACTGTGCATCATTACGTAATGCGATAAATATTATACTCCTTTAGTATACAATTGTTTGAATGCAAATTAAACATTGAACTTTGACCTCTGTGGCAAAGTACATATTCTCCCACTTATCCTGGAAAACTCTCTTTTATTCCAAGAGCTTTATTTTGTTAGACATTGAAGCCATTTTCAAAAGGCATAATAATAAATTCTGATTATTACACCCTTACACTAAAAAACCTTTCTAAAAAGTGACATCTGGGAAAGAAAAATAACATAAGAGTTATGTACCTTCAGGATGTTCGGTCTATATTTTGTGATTGTTCTTAATGCTCTCTCTCTCTCTCTCTCTCTCATTCATCCGTAGTTGTCTCTTATTACAATTTGTGACGCAATTCACTCTACGGGCCGCAGGATAAAGCTTGTCGGACCGCATGCAGCTCACGGGCTGCTTGTTTGTGACCTATTTTGGGTTAAAATATAAAACTGAGGTGAGTTTGTCATATTTGGGGAGATATCTAGTTCATCATATATGGAGCAATTATGTACAGAGATTTCATTCATACATTTGCTCATTTTAGCTTTAATGTTTTCAGAATAATTATAGAAAGTTTTGGAAAATATACTTCATCATGTAATTGTCTTTCTTCTTCTTCTTTAACATAATCTTCCTTATTCATTATTATTATGGTGATAGACTTATCAGCATTTTTAATAATAATATTTTCGTTTTGTGATAAGGTACGCAACGAATTTAGTTCATTTTTATGTTTTGTAAAATGTTTTCTTAGGACTGCTATTAAAATTTCACGTTTAGTTGCTTCAATATAAAAATCAAGATAAATATCTCATTTACTAGGTGTAAATGATTCTTTTTATCGACAAGGGCTTATTTTGTACATGAAAACTACTTTTATATTGTGAATATGTACATGATTGCGAGAATTTTTTAAAAATAATTTTAACGATTTTGTGTATTTGAAAAAGGCTTCTGCTAAAGTAATGTTATCGTGCACTTTGGTTCTCAGACAACATAACCCCGTAAATAGAAGGATGTATTGACATCAGTTAGATGTGATGGGATATGATTATGATTTTTAACGTAGCTTTAACAATTTTTCAGTCATATCGCTACAATTTCTGCAGTGTGACAGTTTATAGTGATGTCTAGCACTGGGGCATCATGCCGCAGACATATAGCATGATGTCCCACCCAGTCACATTATCCTGACACCAGGCCGACCAGTCGTAACACTACCTCTTAATGCTGAGCGTCATGCAAGGCAGCTGTTAATACCATTTTTGTAAGTCTTTGGTATGACTCGACCGGCGATCGAGCCCACGACCTCTCGCATCCGAGGCGGACGCTCTAACCACTAGGCCACCGGAGCGATTAGAACTTGCTTAGAAAGGTTTAACATAGTCTTTTCCTCTTTATATTTCTTTTTATTTTATTTTCTTTCCTACAGCTGTTCTTGTTTTGTATAAATCTACCATTCTTTCTTCTGTTTGTATTGTCTGCAACAGATCCTTTAGGGTTTTCATTAGCAATTACAGTTATGTTGGATTCCAGCGTAATTTTCTTCGCTCTATTTTTATTGCATCTGCATAGGCTTCCTTTTGTGTGCCTGGGGCAATAAAAAGTTTTGCTGAATCATTCATGGAATTGTTTTGCATGGGTCTATTATTTTTGTGTGATTTGGTTGATAGATTATTCTTGATGTTGGCGATGCTTGTTTCATTACTTGGTCGCTGTGATTCTTAGTTCCTGCACGTTTATTTTCGACATTTATTAAATTAATCTCTCCTGCTGATTCTTTTGTTTGTTATATATATATATATATATATATATATATATATATATATATATATATATATATATATATATATATAGTAATTTTTTATGATAATATTCCTCATTTTCCAGGTAAATTATTTTGTTCTCTATGTAAATTCTGTAACTTTTTAAGTTTATAATAGTTCGTCTTTTTTAGAATCCCTTTTTTAAAAAATAAATCTTCATAAAAAATACCATTATTGTCTTTTATCAAAGTTTTTAATTCATCTCTGTTTTTTTTTCTAGTTGCCTATCTTGGTCATTCTTACCTGATGTTCTTCTTTTAGTCAATCATATATTTCGAACGAACGTTTTTCCAATAGGGAGTCTATAGAGTCTTAAAACTTGCTGTGTCATTCCCAATATGCATTTTTAGTGTTAAACGTAATCCTTTGACACAAGATTGTCTTCCAGACAATTTTTAAGAAAGCTTGCGTGTAATCCATTTTTCATCTGTTTCTGCGATAATTTTTCCATTGTTATTTTTAAATAGGTCGTTCTATTGCTAATCCGTGGTTCATATGTTGATGCCATGGTGCAGTCCAGCTTTTCTTGATAAATTATAAAATAAACAATAACAACAGCAACAACATGTAGAATATGTGACCTGTTTCGCTGTACTGCTTCATCAGACTGAATTCAAACTGAATTCAGTATTATTGCTGACGTCATTAAATTATTCTATTTCTAAGTGAACCTTGATATAAATAATATGACATAAACAAGATGACGTCGTGGCTTATATATTTAACCTAATTGTTTTATTCTTTAACGAATAAGTGACATGGAAATATGTATATACAGTACAGAAAAATAATATATTAATACATAAAAATACATAAAACTAGATCTTAAGGATATACATCTCTATTGATAACTCTATAAAAAATTATGAATAAAATGAGATAAACAGTTTTATTAATATTTTTATTATGTATAATGCACATCAAAAGAATAATAGTATTATACCCTGATATATTATTAACGAATGTTCAATATGCCAAAAGAACTGAAATTATATAATAAAGAATATGGTGTTCATAATATTTGTAATAAAAAATAAATAAGTATTTTATAAATAATTAATTAATATGTTCAAAATTAATTTTGAAACGAAAAATTAATTTATTTTAGTATATAATAATATATAATTTAGAATTTATTTTATAAGTTATATATTAATTTAGCCTATCCACCATATTCAACTTCTTTACATTTTATTAATTGCTTATCCATACATGTGACTACACGCAAAGTGTCCAGAAGGAAGTATTCATAGTAGGTAATGAAAAATTTGAGACCAGTTTAAGATGAATTATTATTTTCTCTTATCGAGTAAATTATAGTAGTATAGGAAAACCAGGTTTTCAACTCACTTTGTTTTTTTACCCTCCAAACAAGTATAAATTATCCCCCACCCCACCCCCTTTTCTTCCAAAATAAACCAGGTTTTCAACTCACCCTAGAGGAAAACCAGGTTTTCAACTCACTTTGTTTTTTTACCCTCCAAACAAGTATAAATTATAGTCCTAAATTATCCCCCACCCCACCCCCTTTTTTTTCCAAAATAAAACAGGGTTTTGACTCACCCTCCCCCACCTCTTTTTTTCCCCCTACTACTACCTGTAAACAGGTATTTTGTAACCAAACAAAACAACAGGTGTTGGAATGTGATAAACTCTTTACACAGAGGTGACTAATTTGTTAGAACAGCGCATGTGTGGAATACAATTATTCTAAAGACGGCAAACGAGTTTTACCACAAGATAACAGGATGAAAATTAAACTGTGTGTTAGAACGTTTCAGTTAACAAGGTGGAAATTAAACTAGCATTAGAATGAAAATGATATTATTTTATATCTCGTTACCAATGATTAATGTTTCAACTGTTGATATTAAAAATATTTCACTATCACGACTATAGATACTAAATTTTACTTTACCACTCACACAGCGACGGGACTCAAACAGATCTTTCATTTCTGGTTTGTTCAGAGGATATTTTTTGTTGATAAATTTTTTAAGCCCGGATGTGATCAAGAAGTTACTTGTAAGTTTTAATTGATTTAAACCAACCGTGCTTCTTTATCAAAAGTCTTGGTTCTACTTTTTTACACGCCGCTGTAAGTGAACACCAATACCAGATATAATTAACAAAAAGGGATTTAACGATATCCCACTTGAAATTATACCAGAACTAGTCATTAACAAGGGTAGATAAGATATTACTCGAAGGATCTTGTTGTAGTATTTGTAACATTTTTTCACACACCAAAGTTTTCTATGATAATATTTATAATATTGTATTAATGCGTCTACATCTTGTTTTGGAATATCTTTTGAAATATGATTGAAATCAACTATACTTCTTTTCATTATAATATTAGTTCACATAGTCCTATGTTTGGTTAATCCATAATAAGAGCTGGTTGTTCAGCTATAAATTCCAAACACCAGAGAAAAATTGCTAATTGTAAAGTTTTATCAACTGGTTCAAGTACAAATTCTTCTTCAGAATTTTTTTTTATTATTACAGATAATACTCCAGATGAGTCATCATTTGGATGACGAAATAGATATTTGGTAGATATTTTAAACTTTGCACTGCTAAGCACTGACAATCTATACACACCGGTAACTTCTGCAATATATTTGATAGAATTATTTTTTGGTGTCCACCCAGTATAACCAGTATCAACAGTATACACAATATTTTTTAATCTGTTTGTGAGGAATTTTAACCATACTCGTTTTCTCAACAATATTCGGAATTCCACTAATAATATCATTGAGTTCTGTGTTAATATCATTAAATTTTGTTTTGATATTAGCGAGTGTAATGCCAACATTTGATGGATTTCCAAAAAATTCATCTCTAATTTTGTTTATGCTTCTGCGAAAACTTAAAAATGTGTTCACGTGACTGGTAAAATCATTTTTGAGTGCTGTGATTTCATTAGTAATTAAAGCGTCCCAATCATTGACATATTTTTTTAGTGACAGCATCCCCATCCTCAGTTGGGTTTCCAAGATCTGTAATCTTATTTTGTTTCATAACAATATTCCCACTAAATACATCACCATCTTTTTTAACAAAATCATTAACTGACCTACCAGAATCTTGTATATTACCTAGATTGTTAAAAGTAACGATATTATTAGCAATCGCAGCAGTATTTCGTACAACTACATCTGACAGTTTTACATTACTCGTCTTTAATCGTCCTTCTTTGTCTTGGAAAATGACAACTTCATCTGGATCTACGCTGGTAAGATTTAGTAAAATATTGATTTCATTTTTGAGCCGATCAAGAGTTGCATATTTGGATAAGTCACCTTTAAAACTTTTTGTGGATAAATCTCCTAATAATGTTCCAAATTTTGTATAATAACTCATTATTTACTATCCTAGATAAAATTATCAACACTAGTTTAATATTATACAAAAATGGCAAAATCGTTGATATTAAACTTTGATACAGAGAGACTAGTGAAGCATAAACATAACAATGAACTTCCTGATTGTCATTATCTTATTGTTGGGCGAACTGGATCGGGGAAAACAAATTTGCTTATGAATTTGCTTCTTGGTGATAATTTTAACTACGACAGAGTTTATATTTACACAATCAATCCACAGCAAGATAAGTATGAGTTATTAAGTGAGTATAATAACAAGCTTCGTGATGATCTTAAAGCTGGTGAAGATTTTTTTATAATTAGGCAGCCAGAAGATCTTATTCCAGTTAATCAACTTGATGCAGATGAACATAAGATAGTAGTTTTTGATGATATTCCGCTAAACAACATGGAGATGAACAAAATAAGATCATATTTTTCACTATCCCGTAACAAACAGTGTAATTCTGTTTATCTCGCTCAAGGATTTTATAATGTTGATAGGTTTATTAGGCGAAATACGGGTTGTTTTATTTTATTTCCAGGATTGGATAATGTTGACGTTAGAAATATTGCAAGCGAGCAATGCGGTGGCGTGACAAAAGATAAGTTTATTGAACTTTACCGTAATGCTACAAAAGATAAATTTAACTTTTTCTTATTTGATAAACTTACAAATGAAGTAAAGCGTTTCAATTTTATAAAATTTATAATTATAATAATGGACAAACGAGCAAGATACAGACAACACATAGAAGACCTAAAAAAACTTGCTCAATCTCAGGCATCACTTAAGCAAAAAGTACAAGAAGCACGACGTGGGCAAGTAACTGCTACAGAAACAACAGCTACAATTTTCAAGCCGGTTACTGAAGCATTATTAGGTAAACAACCTGAAACTAAACCACTGTCAGAAGAAGAACTTAAGCAA